>OZ024742.1:351737362-351742362 GCA_964016885.1 Eledone cirrhosa
GGAGTTACACAACTCGATAAAGTGCGTGCTCGGAGATGAGAGTCACGCTAGGCAGAACAGCTATTTCTCCGAATTGAGAGATCACAGATCTGACTGATACTATGGGCATGTATTTTGAATGTCTTAGAAAAAATCGCTGGAGAGATTTTACGGGCAAAACCAATTGGCATGAGACCCTTAGGCAAGATGGTTGATAACAATGAATTAGGCTGATTATGCTTATGGTTTCATTTGCATCACTTCTAAAAGGTTACTTCTGACAGGACCAACTGGAAAGAGTGCTGGTGGTATGTGCCCCACAAAACTCTCTTGTATAAGTGGGCGAATGAGAAGAAGAAGGAAAAGGAGAATATTCAATTTTCCGTTGGAAATGTTTTAAAATGTTATATTATTCTAAATTTTCAATTTCTTATTTGTTCATTTAGTAGCATTATGTTATGTACTTTGTCTATTTTTCACCGGCTTTCATCTGGGAAATTAGTTTATGATTTCCTTTCCCTCTTGTGTCTGTGGAGATTAGAAGTAATCATTTATTTACCATTTTGAAATATTTCGAATTAGTGAAAGTCTAGGTTTCCCTATTGTATTATATAACGTGATGATGAATGGAACAGATGCGGACTTCACACACACAGAAATATCAATAGTATGAATGACATTCTCATGTTTCAAAATGCAGTAAAAAAGCAGCTTATTTATCAACCTGACTATGTGTGTGTGTGTATATATATATATACACACATACACACATAGTCAGGTTGATAAATAAGCTGCTTTTTTTACTGCATATATATATATATATATATATATGAGATGTTGGGGAGAGAGGTCAACATGCATAGGTGATGAGTAGAATAGATGGGAGGGGAAATAAGAGGAGGTAACGGAAACAGAGAAATATAATTCTGAGATGGAGATAGTTAGAAGAGAGTAGATGGAAGAGACATGGGGAGTAAAAATAGTAGTGACTTATATATATTTGCAAGAGTTGTCAACATAAATGGACCTGTTATTTTTATCTAAATATATGTTTTCTAATTCCAGCCCGCCCATCCCCTCATCCTATGTTATTTCTCATTCTTTCTTCTGATAAAAGACTAGCGTCCGAAACGTTAAGACCCTCTTTTTCTATATCAAGCGTAAACCTAATATATCCCTTCCATATTCTGTATCGATTGAGTTGTTATTTCTGTTTACCTTTTTACATACATACATATATACATATATATATATATATATATATATATATATATATATATATATATATATATATATATATATATATATATATATATATATATATATATATATAAATATATAAAGAAAGTCACTACTATCTTTACTCCACATTTCTCTTCCGTCTACTCTCTTCTAACTATCTCCATCTCAGAATTATATTTCTCTGTTTCCGTTACCTCCTCTTATTTCCCCTCCCATCTATTCTACTCATCACCTATGCATTTTGACCTCTCTCCCCCACATCTTATACTTTCTTTAATTTCTCATGCTATTTTCTAATGAAAGACTAGCATAGGAAACGTTGAGACACTTCTAATATATTATGTGCAAAACTAATAATATATATCTGCATTGTACTATGTTGTTTGCTGTGTTATTTCTGCTTGCCTTTTGCATACATATACATACATGATGCCTGCAATCGCTGGTCAGATTATAGAGTTTGGTTCACTTTTAGGCTACGGCCAGCCACACAAACACGTAACATACCCTGAACAAAAAATGCCTGTCCTCTGAAGGTTTTTTATGAGTAGAAAAGTGTCTTGCACTCGATCAATCCCACTCCCTGAGTATCGGAAACTCTAATCGAAAAGGCGAACTGGTCAACATCATCGGATGCTTCCGAAGCTGCAGTTTTTTTCAGTTTCCCTCTCCCAGAACGGTTTTGTGACAACAACTGGGGGCTTTTCACTCCCAGGTAAAAAGAAAAATACTATTTGGATGGCCGTTGACTCCACTGAGTTCCTCGGCCTTTTGTGGGGTTTGTATTTCCTCCCACAGAGTGTCAACATATCACCGTCCTCATCAAGCTAGCTTGGGGTGTTGCCGGTTTAGTCACAACGACCCGACCATGAGGGTTACATATTACAGAGTTACATATTACCGGTAGCACTCGAGAGCGACCTGACACTATATATACATCCATACGTACATATATACATACACACATACGTACATGCATGCATATATACATACATATATACACACATACATACATAAATACGTATCCTTAGTCTGCATCCTTAGTCTTTGTGAGTAACAAGATTATATGAAAAAAAAAAAATATATATATATATATATATATATATATATATATATATATATATATATATATATATATATTTATATATAAATATATAACAATGTATTTCATGCTTAAAGCTTATTGAAAGTAGAAAATAAATAAAGTATTACATTATCATGTATCAATTACTTATATAAGTTGACACCTACTATTACGCAAACATAAATATAATGCAGTGAAATACTCTAAATAAAAGGAATACAACCATCATTAGAGATTGATTTGTCTGATATTTTCTGATATTAAATGTGGGTTTAAAGTCACTCTGATGTAAACAGAAATGTCGTTACCTAATAGAATGAATTTGATCCTGGTTTTGGAAAAGTTGCGACGACATGTTAATGATAACAACCGTTTGATACCATTAGCATATTTGTAAAGAAATGAGGTGGAGGTGACCACATATATTTACAAAGTTATTTACATAATTTAAATGTTCAAAGTGACTTGGTGTGGTCAGTGTCAGAGCTCTGTCATAGCATTTAAAAATTAGTAACATATAAATGTATCTGTTTGTAAGAGAAGCGGGTGACGAGATATTGATCCTTTTCTCTAGTGGCAACAATCAATATCAATATACGAAGCAAATAATTAAGCTTCTCGCCTTATTAAAGTCGTTGACTCTCATATTTAAAATACAATTTACCATAAGATAACTGAATTCTAAGTAACAATAATGCTTCTATTGTAATAACCACCATTAGATACTGATTGTTCTGATATGTTCTGGTCATATTGGAAGATGTTTTAAAGTCTCTCTGCTCTAAACACGGACGAGTCGTTACGTAACAGAATTAACTTGATCCTGGATTTGGAGAATTAGCAGAGACATGATAACAGAAATAGCAAAATGCAATAGCAGAAATATTATATAATCAACGAAGGGATCAAGTCATTGCTGACATGAGAATTGCAATTTACGAGACTATAAAATAGATTTATTCTCCCTAAGAACATTCGTCCCATTTTCACCTCACGTTGGGGAACAATATAATTGGTTACTAATTCATTTCGCATTTCTTTCTTATTTGTATTTTCTGTGAAATAATAAAACGGAAAAATGCGTCCACTGAGCTACTGTTAATGATGTCATAAACACATTTATTCCAATGTGAAAATCAGTGTATCACTAAATAAAACAAAAAGAAATTATGAGTTTTTGTGAGATAAAAACATCTCCGATGATTTCAACATATTTGCATCAAACCAATCCCCGTTTGCACTTCATCGTCAAAAACGTTACACAACATTTTGATGAACTCCGATTATTGAATTTCTCTACCTTGCTGGAATACCTGTATTGTTTGTTCTTAGCTCGACTGCATATTCTAACATTATACATATATACATACATATATAAGTTTCTTTCTCTATAAGGCATACATCTATTTTAAGCATTCTCTGAAGCGAATAATTTTTTACATATGTTTTCAAATAATATGGAATACTTGATCGTTGAGAGTATATATTAAGGTAGTGAGACATCTGATGTGGGGCACCGAATAGTCTGAGTTAAATAATATTTAAATTATTATTTAATGGTGGGGAACATTATGAGTAAAATGATGTCAGAAACTGAGATTTGTTCATAAATTCTCGCCATACATAACTTGCAATTCATACTATTGAAACACCGACGAATACACACATACACACAGATATATATACACACATATATATATATATATATATATATATATATATATGTATATATATATATATATATATATATATATATATATATATATATATATATATATATATATATATATATATATATATATACAACATTAATCTAAATGAAAATGAATTTAATCTAAAACAAAATTATGGGTGTCATGCCAGAAAGGCATGCGTCATATCACCCGTAAAATAAGCTCCAGGATTCTAATGAATAGGTCCGAGCATTTTATAACAACTAGAAATGGATTAACATAAAAATAAACATATGAAACAATCACAGTGGATATCCCCTGTAATTGTTTCATATGTTTATTTATATGTTAATCAATTTCTAGTTGTTATATATATATATATATATATATATATATACATATATATATATGAATGTATATATAGTGTATTTTGCAATACACTTTATGCTTAATTAAAAGTATTTTGAAGACCGTATGCTATTGTTTTAGAGTAGTGACAGACTCACTTACTTTATTCTCAGCAAACATTCATATATATATGGCTATTTCAGAGGTCCAATTCTAATTTTTAATTTCTGCTTGACCGGCAACCGCTCTGTATAATCAGTTCCTGATTATTTACTAGAATTCTATAAGAATATAACATCAGTGATCTCACCAGACGGGAGGGAGTAGTTAGCCTTGATAAGTATCAACACATGCAGAAACAAGGCCTTGTAGGCTTTATCTCCCCCTGTTTGTTGAGATTAAAGTAAGTGAGTCTGTCACTATTCAAAAACAATAGCATACGGTCTTCAACATTATTTTAATTAAGCATAAAGTGTATTGGAAAATACACTATATATACATTCATATATATAGGGCTATTTCAGAGCTCCAATTCTAATATATATATATATACACGCAATGATATTAAATAAATGGAAACTATATTTATAAAAAGGGTACCAGAAATTTGGTACGCTTTCATCACATAAAATACGAAGTGTGTTTTATAAATTTTGACATAACCAAGACAGATA
>OZ024742.1:351752362-351799862 GCA_964016885.1 Eledone cirrhosa
TTGACCCTGTACATGAAAATAAACCATCATCATCATCACCATTGTCCTCATATTTGTGATGTATTGGTGTCACTATGTGACATAATAAGTTACGAATGTTTACGATCTTAGTTCAAATACGGTTGACGACAAGATTGATTTTCAACATTTCCTGGACTACGGGAGTTGATATATTCAACTCCCCCTCTCCACACAACGCTGTCCTCAAGCTAAATTAGAAATCAATGTTATTATTGTTGCGTTATTATTAGATTGGCAGTATCGGTAGAGAGTCCGACGCAATGCTTTGCAGCAAAGAGTTACGGCCATTTATGATCTGAGTTCAAATCCCGCCGAGGTTAACTTTGCTTTCATCCTCACGGGGTCGATAAAATAATGTACCAGTCACGCACTGGGGTAAATTTAATCGACTTTCCCCTCCCCCCAAATCACTGGCCTTGTGCCTATATAAGAAACCCATATAATTATTGTTGCTTTTTTTTTCTTCTTATCTTTCTTTTCTCATTCTTCTTTTCTTATTCTTCTATTTCTTTTTCGTTTTTTTTCGTTTTTTTCTTTTTCGTCTCATATTTGTCTTTCTCTCATTCTTCTGCCGTTACACCTTTTTTCTTTTTCTTCTTCTTCTTTTTCTCGTTATTCTTCTTTATCTTCTTATTTTCCTCTTCTTCTGTTCTCATTCTTCTTCTTCTTCTTCTTCTTCTTCTTCTTCTTCTTCTTCTTCTTCTTCTTCTTCTTCTTCTTCTTCTTCTTCTTCTTCTTCTTCTCATTCATTTTCTGCTTCTTCTTTTTATTATTATTATTATGATTATTATTATTGTTGTTATTCCTTGAATCTCAGTCATTGATGTTGGTTAACTGGAAAGTCCGTTGGAATGAATATCAAGCCACTACCTGCAGCCTCAGATATTCAGGACGTATCGGAGGGTTCTTGCTGTTCCAAGCAAGCATGCCTTTTGAAGCGTTCCAAAAAGCGTGAAGGGGCCGATTTTCTTTAACCATCCCTGGAAACATTTGGAGATAGTCCCCAGTGCGCCTATGACAATCGGGATCACTTTGACATCATGGCAGTTCCAAATCCTTTTCACCTCCCACTTTAGGTCCTGGTATCGGTTAATTTTCTCCCTCTCCTTCTCTTGCACTCTCGTATCGAAAGGGCAGGCCACATCCACAATCAGACACGATCTTTTTTCTTTGTCCACACCCACCAGGTCAGGTCTATTGTGTTCCAGTTTTTTGTCCGTCTGTATCCTAAAATCCCACAGCACCTTCACCTGATTGTTCTCCATCACCGCCTCTGGCCTATGCTCATACCATTTCTCAGAATGTGGTAAATTGTTTACTTTACACAGGTGCCAGTGGATCACCCTGCCCATCACATCGTGTCTCCAGCCCTTATAGTGGGTCTGGGCTAGGTGTTTACACTCGGACACAATGTGAGCCACAGTCTCCTCTCTCTCTCCACAGATCCTGCACAGTGGCTAGCCTCCCCCTTGTAAATATGTGGCTTCAACCACTTCGTTTTGAGGGCCTGCTCCTGCGCAGCCATTAGCATTCCTTCTGTAGCCTTTTTGAGGTCTCCTCTTCTCAACCAGTTCCATGTCTGCGGATCTCTAAATTCAGTTTTCTCAAAGAAGGTACTATGAAGGGATTTTCCCTTAAGGCTGCTCTTCCTCCTTGATGTTATTTCCTCCTTGGACATCCCCTGGCCTACTGTCCCCTCCTTCAGTACAGTTCTGAGCATTGGCTCCTTACTATAGGTCACGTATTTGTGTAGGTTGTTTTTCTCCATCTGAACAGAGTCCTCTATGCTGATAAGACCTCTTCCACCCTCAGATCTCCTTAGGTAGAGTCTATCGACATCACTCCTCTTGTGGAACATGTTGTAGATAGTCAATAGCTTCCTAGTCTTCCTATCCATTTCTTTTTGTTCAGCAACATTCCATCTCAGAATTCCCGCACTGTACCTAATAATAGACACAGCTCGGGAATTTACTGCGCTTATGGCATTTCTGCTGTTCAGATGTGACTTCAATACGCTCCTTACTCTCCGAATGTATTCAGTTCTTAACAATTCCTTCATTTTTTTGTTCTTTATGCCATCAGCCTCCAGAACGCCCAAATACTTGTATCCTTCCTCAGAGTCAATTTCCTTTATCATCTCACCTGTTGGTATCTGGATCCCGTTACTTCTGCTCAACCTACCCTTCCTCATCACAATGACTCCACATTTGTTAATACCAAACAGCATACATATATCACTGCTGAAAATACGGACAGTGTCAACAAGCACATCCAACTCCTTCTCACTTTTCCCGAAGAGCTTAAGATCGTCCATGAAGAGGAGGTGATTGATGGTAAGCCCTCCCTTTCCCAACTTGTATCCCGCTCTCACTTTTCACAGCATAATGGTCAAGGGCATCAGGGCAAGGGCAAACAACAGAGGGGACAGGCTATCTCCCTGGAAGTTACCTCTCTTGATCTTCACGCTTCCCAAGGATACTCCAGTTGATGTCAACTCTATCTCCTAGGACCCCATACTCCTGCCCAGCAACTGTCTGATGTTATCTGCCACCCTGAAGATCTCCAGGCTTTTGGTGATCCAAGAATGAGGCACAATGTCAAATGCCTTTCTGTAGTCTATCCATCACATGGCAAGATCAGTGTGTCTCCTGCTGCAATTCCCCATTACCATCTTATCAATAAGCAACTGGTCCTTTGTACCACGTGACTTATTTCGGCATCCTTTCTGTTCGTCCGGTAACAAGTTGTTTGTGTGGAGGTGATGGTAGATTTCCTCAGACACAATGCTCGTCAACAGTTTCCACATTACGGACAGACATGTGATAGGTCTATAGTTGGTAACATCATTACCCTTGATTCGGTCTTTCATTATCAGAACTGTGGTACCTTTTGTCAACCACTCTGGCACCTCACCCGACACCAAGCAGTCATTGAACATGGCCGTCAGCTTCGGGTAGAGGGATGTTAAATTTTTAATCCAATACCCTTGCACACCATCTGGGCCTGGTGATTTCCAGTTGGTTAGTTTTTTGGCCTGCCCCTTAAGAGTTTCAACTGTGATACTCAAATCAGTTTGTTGGTGTGCCTGCTCACCGATCTCCCTCTGTACTGTCTCAATCCACCCTGCCTGGACATTATGTCTAACATCCTGCTCCCATATTCCTCTCCTGAATGTTTTAGTTTGCTCCGCCCCAGGGATCAAGTCGTTGCCTCTTTCTTTCCCCTCAAGCTGTCCAAACAGCATCTTCCGGTTGTTGTTGTCGAACATGCGGTTCTGTTTATACTGACTGACTCTGTTCTCGTATCGCCTGATTTTTGCACTCTTTGCTACAATGCGTTGCTTCAGTTCCTCTATGAGAATATTTAGCTTTTTCCTCCTAGTTTTGTACTTTATTTCCAGTCTATTTTTAGTGCCTATGTTTTTTAGTGTCCCATTCAGTAGTGACTCAAGCTTTCCTATGTCATTTCCCATTTCCCCGATTTGACCACTCAGTCGTTTCTTCCACCACGACATGATTATTATTATTATTATTATTATTATTATTATTGTTATTATTATTATTATTATTACTATTGCTGATTATATCGATCATACTGTAATTGTGTTGTTTTTGGTTATATACACACATCTTAGGGATTGCCTAAGCATTTTTTATTCCAACGAAGTAGATTGTTAGTGCTGAAGCAACAGTTTTGACTGCTGCACACGTATGCAAATGGTTCTTGTTTGATATTTGTCAATGTTTCTTTGTTTTCCTTTCTATTAACATGTCTCATCTGAAGATGTGTGTTCTACGAAAAAAAAAAAAACTTTTGCAAGTGCTGAATTGAAGGATTGTCAGGTGTTTTTTCAAGTGTTTTTTCTCACATATTTCTTCCATTTTAACATCATCCTTATTACAATAAGGATACGTGGATTTTATTCCTCCTTTCTATGTATATTATATAATAATATTTGTTGTTTTCAGATTTTATTTCATTTGTTTTCTTCATATTCTTATGTCACTATTTACTGCTTTGACTTCTTTGAGCCCAAAGATTCGATTTGATGGATTTACCAGATACATTATTGTGTATAACTATTCACTTATTTCTTTATTGCTATATTTATTTGTATGACAAATATCCTACATACTTGTTCTACTACTTCTATTTATATTATTATTTGCTTTATGAAATATTCATTGCATTCTGTCGATGAATTTGATTTCATTTTTAGGCATACATTCAGATTTTTTATTGATCTTATTTAAATGAAAGTTTACTTCAATAAGTTACCTGTACTTTCAGAATTCCGTTATTTGCATCTCTAAATGACTAATGATTGAATGGGTTTATAGGATCAAATATGGGAATCACTTCTATTGAAATGATTTTTATGGGAGATTTGATGTATATTTACAACTCCAACATTAGTTTCCCCTGATAACGAAATCATTATTTGTATATTGTTCGTGGTAACTTGACATGATTGGGCCAGCAGTTATTTCAACATTCTTCTATGACATCTACTTATGTCTGACCCAAAACACATGAATGCTTTCTTGATAATTTGTTGATATCTTTCTTTTCTCATTCTTCTTTTCTTATTCTTCTATTTTTATACATTTCTTACTATTTATAACATACATTGCTTTTTGAATGTCCCTTTAGGTAGAAGATTCAAAGAGATTTCTTGACATATTTGACTCTTCATTTTAAACTAGGTAACAAAGTGTTCGTAATTTGCTTGGTCACATTTGAGCGTGTACACTTTCTATGCTTTTCCATTTAATTCGAAATAATGTTTAACTAATTTTAATAACTTGATTGCTATGTAGAGATATCCACTCATACACCTGTCAATATATACATATTTTGCATCATTATCGCCGAGGTTGACTTTGCCTTTCATCCTTACGGGGTCGATCAAATAAAGTACCAGTAATGCATGGGTATTTGCTGGCCTTGTGCCTAAAGTAAAAACAGTTATTTGGCCTTGTGCCTAAAATAGAAACAATTATATATATAGAAAGGGCGGTGGAATGGCAGTATCGGTAGAGGGTCGGACGCCATGCTTTGACGCATAGAGTTACGGCCCTTGCCATTCTGAGTTCAAATCTCTCCGAGGTTAACTTTGCCTTTCATCCTTACGGGGTCGATAAAATAAAAGTGCCACTTGGTAATTGCTGGTCTTGTGCCAAACGTAGAAACAATTCTATATATTGAAACATTTATATAGGTATCAAATAACTCCTGTAGATTCTTTCTATATTCTGTTTATATATTTCTGCCTAAAATATTTTTTTTTTTTATTGCATATGCTGTGTTTGTGCATTTGACAAGATTTCATCTATACTTAACTTCCACATGTTTTCATTTCAATCTTGTTTACTATCTTATATTCTACTGAACTGTTTCTAAATAAGAGTAGCATCGTTATTGCAGAATAGGTTTCTGTATGATGCTTATTGTTTGTAGCATTCAAATTCTATAGATTTTATTAGATTATCAAGATATTTCCTTGCTTTAACCTGGTTATGGTTTCATCTGCAGTGGATTAAATGATCCTTCAGGAATATATCAGGGGATAAATTATAAATATATTTATATTTGCTGCATTCTGGATTTTAACGATTCAACTACTAGCGTATTCTATCCATCGTTCATCATTTAGTAGGTTATTATGATGCGTGGTTCTGTTGTATATTCAGTGTTTATTACATTGTGTTATGATCAACTACTCATTGTTGATACTGGATTTGGCTACATGAATCAATATTTCTTTATGCAATTCTATTCGTAAAAATAATTTTAATCTGTTAAACCTATTTAACTGCAACCATCTTAAATATGTATTCTTTGTATTAAATTACGTGCTCATTGTCTAATGAGCACGTGTCTAATAAATCAGGGTATTTTGTAGTTTTGAAACATCATATATTTCAATAGTTTGTCATTTCCATCATATATCTATATTTGATTTACCGTATGTCCCGTATGTCACCGTATGTCACCGTATGTCACCGACAAACAACAATTTAAAAAAAAAGATTAATTTAAATGGGACCTTTTATTTTTAAAAGAGCACATTTTTACTTCTTTTGTCACTTAATAATGTTCCTTTAAATCTGGTGGTTTGATGAGAGTGGAAATACCAGTAATATCGATAATCAACATTTAATAATTGTTTCTACGTTTGGTACAAGGTCAGCAATTACTCAGTGCCTTACTGGTACTTTATTTTATCGACCCCGTAAGGAGGAAAGGCAAAGTTAACCTCGGCGGGATTTGAACACAGATAGGCAAGGGCCATAACTCTATGCGTCAAGCGTGGCGCTCCACCCTATACCGGTACTGCCAATCCACACAACATTTCATATCAATCGTCTGAGCCCTCGTCTACCAGACTCTGTCTATACGGGAGAGTGGAAATACCAGTAATATTGATACACAACATTTCATTGTATCACTCGTCTGAGCCCTCGTCTACCAGACTCTGTCTATACGGCAGAGTGGAAATACCAGTAATATTGATACACAGCATTTCATTATATTACTCGTCTGAGCCCTCGTCTACCAGAGTCTGTCTGTACGGGAGAGTGGAAATACCAGTAATATTGATACACAACATTTCATTATATTACTCGTCTGAGCCCTCGTCTACCAGACTCTGTCTATACGGGAGAGTGGAAATACCAGTAATATTGATACACAACATTTCATTATATTACTCGTCTGAGCCCTCGTCAACCAGACTCTGTCTATACGGGTGTATTAAGTATATAATAAAAATTTTGTATGATACTATTTTTATTTAGTATATATACTTTATGCACTTCATTGAGAGGCCATATACAGGAATTCGGATTACCGTCTAGAATATATTATTTTTCTTCTGTGATTAGGATATGCCTATAGGATATGCCAACGTTCGGCTTCCATGACGCGTGATAGATTTTCGAGGCATATGTTAGGAATAAAACATACCGTCTTCAACGGCGGGAACACGAAAACAGTTATTTAATATATAATGATATATATTTAGTCTTACGCTTTCATATCAAACTCAAATATCTTCGAAGTGGAAAAGTTTTATCTAATGCCGTACAATATGAAAACAATTTGTAGTAGTTATTGTAGGTAGTGGTATTTTGATATTTAACTATCTAAAATTATTTACAGAGTGAAAGAGAGGCACTTGAACCACAGAAACTGCTAAAGTCTACTGTGGAATATATATATTTCAGCAGGTGACCCAATAGTTATCTCACCTTTAAGATGGGTAAAATGGTAAAAGTGTACCGAGGTAGAGTACATCTGACTGGATTATTTAGTAGCAGTTGTACTGCATATTCATGCACATGGATACATACCCGTGTATGTGTATACACAAGTGATAATGTGTTTACAATTTATCTCGCGTGTAAATATGTGTACATGCATTTTATGTGTCTGTGGGTGATGTTTTTTTGTGTAAATGTGTTATTTTTTATGAGTACAGTCGAATTTATATATGCATTATTATATACAAACATTTCTGTAATTATAATTCAAAATTATTTACACGTTGCTTATGCTGTGTATGTGAATATATTTAAAATTATGGCGATATGAATACCATTTAGATTACTTTACACGTAGTTTGCTTTGGTTAAACGTAGCGTGTGATTGATGGGTGACAGATTCCAGAGAAATATACGGATATTTTGATATTGGAATGGAATTATAATTATATTTGGCCATTTGTTACAGTCTGGTAGCTTTTGGTGTTTGTTAGTCGTGTTTTTGTTTATTAATATACATTTCTATTAGTTTCTCAATTCTATTTCCTGCTCTTTCGTTTTGTTAAATATGATTTTTGTACCTTTGTAAATGTTTAACGGAAATTCGTCGATCAAACGTTTTGTTACTCAATGTTTACAAGCATACAGACACATGCATATGCACACAAACACATACGTATATACAAACACACACACACACACAAATACAAATATATATATATATATATATATATATATATATATATATATACATATATATATATATACACCTACACACACACACACACATATATATATATATATATATATATGTAAATGTTTTTAGCTATTTATAATATTTCACATAAATATCAATATTGATGATAGTTTGTGATGTGTTTTAAGTGGTCGTTCATATAAAAAAGCTGTTAGAGATGCGAAACGTGGTAAATGAAATTTGGTTTCGGTTAACTGGTGAATTGACCTTTTATGAGACACATACTATAGTCATTATTACCAGGTGAGGTAATAGTGTGGAGGCTGATGTGTTGCAACATCTCCTACAACAAAGTATAGCTCATCGTCTATAATTTGTGATTTTAATATCTGGCAATAAGTATTTCATGACATAAATAACACAGCTCGTATTATACACACAATACAAAACAGAATAATCACTAAAGTAACACAGTGAACTACAAGTTAAATGTCATAACAAAACAAGTAACTTGTATTTGACGATGACTCTATACAGCTCCTACAACTACGATATTCCGAACACAGTGATGTACACTCACCAAGCTTTCATTTAACAAGGGAGGACAGGCAGTTTTTATCTGCCTTGGTCAAAGACGAGGTATGGTGGACCCGTCTGAAAGGGTGGGAAACAGGCACTATGCTCGTCAGCGACGATCTCATTAACTTTTTCAGGTTTTACATGAAAAAGAACAGAGTGAGGAGGCAGGTGGTGCTTTCCATCCTGTTTCTTGAAAGGTGAGTGAGAGAGGCGAGAATCGACCGTGTGAATGGATCTGCCGTGCGGGTGTACCTTTAGTATTTAAACAGAACAATTGGAGAGGCCATTTGCCCTAGCCAACAATATGACCGTGGCTCCTGTGGACTTTCCCCACGAGTAAGTCTCGATGGCCTACCCCCAATTGGGTAACATATTTTTGTCTTTATTTTTTGTTTAGTTTTTTGTTATTGCTATTGTATTTCATTTTATGCACACAAACACCCATATTTGCAACGTCCTTAATGATTTCCTTTTATAAATACATCTTTAATATTATTGGCCCTTTATGGTCTGAGTTCAAATTCCGCCTCTCATCCAAAATTGTTGGTCTTGTGACTAAAAAGGAAGCCATTATTGGTGAATTAGCAGTACCGGTAGAGGGTTTGACGACATGCTTTCTAGCATAGTTACGTCCCTTACGGTCTGAGTTGAAATCCCGCCGAGGTTAACTTTGCCTTTCATCCTTAGCGTATCGATAAAATAAAGTAACAGTAATACACGGGGATATTTGCTGGCCTTATGACATAAGTAGAAACAATTATTATTATTATTATCATTCAGTATCGGTTTAGCGCCGGACAACATGCTTTGTAGCAGAGAGTTACGACCCTTTACGTTCTGCGTTAAAATCCCGCTGAGGTTAGCTTTGCCTTTCATCTTTACGGGGTCGATAAAATAAAGTACCAGTCAAGCACTGGAATCGATTTAATCGACTTTGCCCTCCCCCAATAGTGTTGGCCTGTGCCTATATAAGAAGCTATTATTGGATTGGCAGTATTGGTAGAGGGTCGGACGCTATGCTTTGCATCACAGAATTACGCCCCTTTATGATCTGAGTTCAAATCCTGCCAAGGTTAACTTTGACTTTCACCCTTACGGGGTCGATAAAATAAAGTACCAGTAATGCACTTGGTAATTGCTGGCCTTGTGCCAACAGTAGAAACAATTATTATTATTATTATTAGTATTATTATTATTATTATTATTATTATTATTATTATTAGCGACATACGAAGGGAATCGTATTATCGTGAGCTCCGCAAAGGTTTGTTGCTTTCAGTTATTTCAAATTACCAGTTATGGAAAATTTTTGTGGTTAATTTCTGAAAAGGACACTCAATAATATTGGGCCTTTGAGCCCAAAATTTAAACTTTATATTTATCAAACAAAGAATGTCTTTGAAAAAAAAAACATGGACGACACTCAGCTACCTAAATCTTCTGTTTTTAACAGAGTAAAATCCCCCACCACCATCACCATTGTAAACCTGCCACAGTTGCCAACACTGAAAATATAATTAATAGCACTCTCAATTATTTACATTGCCGCACATAGAGATGGATTTCCCGCCATTACCAACCACTACAGGTGTTAAAGTCGCCATCCCCACCTTCACAATATTAAAAAGAACAACCAACACCACTGATACCACCACCACCACTACCACCACCACAGCGACAACAGAAACATAAAATAAATTATTATCTCGTGACATCAAAATGGATTCACTCAGAATAGACTCTTCCAGGTAGAACACCACTGACGCCACCACCACCACCACCACTACAACTCTAACTTAAAATAACAATAACAACAACAGCAATAACAACAACAACCAGTGCAAAACGAAATGCGAAAGCAACCAAGAAAAGCGAAACAATCGAAGTAAGCCCGGATGAATTAAATGAAGCCAAATGTAATAAAATGGAGCACCGGTGCCTATGCATCGTGTCATATCGGACGATAAACACAAAATCCGAGTCCCAGATACAAAAAAAACACATTAGACGTGGGCAGAAATATGGAACCGTGGACGTGTTTTTGGAACCCCACATGATACCAGTTAGAAGTGACGAGTTCACACTCGTCCCAAGATATTGTGGTCAGAGATTCGTGAAGATCAGGGTGACCATTGTTCCGCCGGCCATTGGAAATCCCTGGCTAATGGCTACCCTCCTCGCCGACATCGAAGCCAACACTAAAAGAATTGAGGTGGTAAAGGTTAAGCAGGAGAACTGGTCCGGATCTGGGATGGAGCTCCTGATCCAAGCGAAACAAAAGAACATAAGGAAATTCCAGAGGTGATAGACCTCAATGACGGCAGCCACTTCACCGTAATCGTTGATGGCAGAAGGCCTAGGTGTTTCGTTTGTGGTGAAGGAACCCACCTAAAGGCCTTCTTCCCTCAGGCTAAAATGTTGAGGACACCTCCCTATCCACCCCAGTGACTCAACCATCAAAATCAGCAGCAGCAGAAATGGCAGCAACAACTGCAGCAGTAACAACAGAAGCAACTGTAGCAGCAACAGCCCCAGCAGCAGTAGCAAAACCAACACCACCACCACCACCACTGACCGCGCCAGAATTAGCACCAGCCCCTCCACCATCCACAACGCCATAACCAAAATCAACACCACCAGCACCACCGCGCCAGAATTAACATCAGCGCATCCACCACGCCACAACCAAAACCAACGCCTGTGGAGGATTTTCCACTCCCAGACCTCTCACAACTGGAGACGGACTATGACAACGAGGAGGATTAGGAAAATGTATCTGGAAAAAAGACAAAAAAAAAGAACCAACAAAATTAAAAACATTTCCTTCGCTCTCCAAAAACAAAATGCAGGGTTAAACAAACAAAGAAAGCTACCAAACAGTTAAGACAGTTATGCCACCACCCACGCCAGCATTACCAGTCCCATCACCACAAACACCAACAACGTCACCATCGTTAAACCCCAACACCACCATCACCAGCACCACGAAAATCACCAACAAGCGAAAGAGAAATAAACCCACAACAAACGCAAACAAAAGAAAGCAACCAAAAGGATACACACTACACAGCATTACATTTGAACAACAACCAATTATTACGTTACATCCAACACAACATCAGCATCACAGAAAAAGACTACACAACACTCAAACAATTCACACCTCCTCCACACATACAAATCACTAACATCACACAGAAAACGTACACGACACTAACATTAAAATTCCCCAAGCACATCGGAGACTTCCGACAAATACTCTCCAGGAGGATTTATAAAACATCCCTCTGGTTTGGGTCACAAGCTGTGAGAAGGACGGTAAACCCATCGTTCCTCCATAAGAAGTAAGATGAGTGGTCTTTCCCATCTTTTCCACTCTTTTACAACATGACCTCACTCAGAATAGGCAGCATAAATGCCCGTGGCCTGTGGTCGTCATGGAAGCAGATCCACCTGCTCAACGACCTCAGATCACTAACATAGATGTGGTAGCCATCAGCAAGAACAGAATCTCCGAAGCACGAGCCATCGCACCGATCTTCGGCGGCAACGATGTATACGCATCTCCAAGTCGTCCCGGATCGGGGGAGGAGTTGCTATGCTTTTTCGGAGAGGCTTGGATGTCGCCATACGGCCATCTTCCTGGTCCCAGAAGGAAAGTTGGTGGTGCGGCACGTGACCAGCGGAGAAGGAAAAGCTTTCAAGCTAGTGGCCGTCTATGATCCGACAGGAGCTGGGTGTCCTGATTTCTTCCGGCGTCTGGAGACCTTTCTTGGAACATCCCGCTCTTCAGTGTTAGTGGGCAACTGGAACGGGATCTTAGATGCACGCTGGGACTGTGTGATATTAGCGTATGGGGAAGGAGGGGTAAACGCCTCGCAAACCTGCTCAAACGTTTTCAACTGTCTGGCAAGTACCGTCTGGATTTCATGAATGTGCCAATGTGGACATGGACAAAACCGCATCGGATCATCAAGATTATATCTATATAGGGTATTTTGTAGGGAAATAGATTAGTCTAGCATAAGTGGTCCATGATTTAAAATAGTGGATCACACGGACCACAAGTTCGTGATCTGTGAGGTTAACATAGAATAGGTTTCATAGACAAGGACCCACTAAACGCGTCCTTACCAGCGCGCAACGCCTACAGAGACCGGATTAGCGAACTAGTTAAGCGGACGTTGACAGGGGCCATCGTCAACAATAAATGGTTGATGGCTCTGAAAAGTGCGATTAGAATAGAGCCCATTAGGGTTTTTAAGGCCTTAGTAATAGAGAAAAATAGAGACAGAGAAAGAACTAGTTAGAAAATGAGACGAGGCGCTTAGGATGGGCATCGCGGCCGACGTGCTTGCGGCGAAATTGGCCCTCGAAAAATTCTTCAATGCAAAGAACGAAGGCTGCGTTGTCAGACATGAGGGGACAAAAGCCGTTAAATGGGCCTGAGTGGCGGAGGCGCGCCCTACAACAAAGCCACGAGCCGGTCTGTGGTGTACCACGACGGGCGCATGCTACTGGAACCCCGGCACATGTGTGAAACTTTTCAACGATACTTCGCCCAGTTGTTCGGGGGCAGCGGCGCGCCGGATCGCCGGATTGACTTTAGTCCCTACATCGATGGACTGCCGCGGCTCTCGGCCACTGAGGTGGAGCTTTGCGAAAAACCGATAACAGCCGCTGAAGTACGGGAGGCGTGGTTTGGATGGTCTGCCCTACGAACTTTACGTACACATCTTCGGAGACCTCTTGGCGGACGTATACTGAAACTGGTAACAGTACGGGAGATTCCCAGCTTTGTGAGCCGAGGAGCGGTGGGTCCGCTGAGAAAGCACTCGAGGGGGATAACATAGATAATTGCTGGCCCATAACTCTGCTAAACACAGAGTTCAAAATGTTGGCCAAGGTGCTAGGAAAGAGGTTGGCGCTTGTCGCTGGTGGTCTGGTGGCGGAGGCGCAGACATGCGCCATCCCAGACAGATCCATCCACGACAAACTCCACCTCATGTGATACATCGTGGAAAGGGGAGCTAGGGAATCTGGCACGGGTGGGTCATTGATGAATTTAGATCAGTCAAAATGTTTCGATAGTGTCGACCATCGTGATCTGGTCGTGAGTGCGGCTGGCTTTGGAGCCGTCTTCAGAGGCTGGATCGCTGCCATGGACAGAGACATCTGCTCTGTGGAGAGAGTGAACGTTCACCTTTCGGAACCGTTCAACATCATGTGCTCGGTCCGCCACGGACGTCCTCTCTCGTCCCTCTTGTACGTATTGACTCTCGAGCCATTACTGCACAAACTGGAGACGTTGAAGGGGATCCCGCGCGAACTAGGATGCGGAAGATCCGTGTCAGCACATGCGGACGATGTCACCGAAGTGGTGTCAAACGCCAAACAGATCGAGGCGATCGGCACTACACTAACAGAATAAGACGCGGTGACAGGAGCGATGATCAACCAGAAAAAGTCGGTGGGCCCACAGCTCCGCACCTGGAGAGGCAGGTCCATGCCGTCCAACTATGTCGTCGGGCGCTGGATGGACGGACCGATAAATGTGCTAGGGGTCTCGTTCGGTCAGGACCTCCAGACGGACAAAAACAGGGACGAGGTGACGAGCAGGGTGGCTTCTCTCACACAGAAATGGGCGGAGAGGAAGCTATACCTGAAAGGTCGAACGGAGGTGACTAACACGTAAATCGCGTCCGACAATTACTACCGCCTGACCGTCGTTCCTTGTCCTAAGCCTCGCTGACTGCGCTGGAGCGTTTGCTCTTTCGCTTTTTATGGAAGGGACGCCGCTCCCATGGTCAGGCGGTCCATCTGCTGTCAACACCCGCTACGTGGAGGGCTGGGAATGCCGTGGCTGTTGATGCGCAGAGGCGCTTGGGCTACAACATCTCCACCTCTTCCTCGATGGTGATCAGGAGTCGTCTCCGTTTGATAGACGCGTCTTTCCCCAGCTCGTCTCCTTGACGGGGCTGCAGTACTGGGTCAAACGAAGACTGAGAGAGAGCGCTTCGAGACTGGAATGTCTTCAGGCGTCACAGCCCTCGACCAATCGAGCAATGTGATCGGTGGAAACTCCACCTTGGCGTTCTATAGAGGATTAGTGGAGGGGAAGAGCGACGACGTACTTTGGGAAACTCTAGGCGTAGACGAAAATCAACTAACCAATCTCTTCAGAAGAACTTTCGGGCCGGGACCAATGGACAACTTCCAGAAATCACTGGCCTGGCAGTGCTACCGAGGACCTTTGCAAGTTCGGGATAAACTCTACAGGCATGGATGTGCCGTCAGCCGGGCATGTCCGAGAAGCGCGCAGGGCGACGAAACCGTCTTGCACGCACTCCTCCAGTGTCCGAGCATTGCTGACTTGTGGGTTTATGTCGAACACCTGCTGTCGCGTGTATGACGGATCCAGCTATCATCTGAGTCCATCGTGAGGATTACCCCGCCCTCTTTCTTTAGCCGGGAAGGGCAAGCAGTTTTTATCTGTCTGGTGGCCATGGCGAAAGAGATAGTATATGTGGACACGTTTGAAAGGGCTGAAGACGAGCACTTACCTCTTCGGTGATGCCCTGATTAACTTTTTCAACTTTCAATGAATGGGCCTACTCTGAGTATGTGTCTGTAAATTAAAGGTGGAAAACTGGGAGAGGGCACTTGCCCTGGTGGTCAGCGTCACTGTGGCTTTTTAATGGGCTTTTTTCATGAATGTCCCTAGGAAGTCTCCCACCTATTGGGGAATTTTTCATTGTTAATTTTTTGTTACATCCTCTGTTTTTGTTTTTTACACGCAGAAATGCCCATTTTACGTCCTGTATTGTACTGTACTGTCCTTAATGTCTACTTTATGTAAATCCTTGTGGTTAATAAAGAAAGCATTATTATTATTATTATTATTATTATTATTATTATTATTATTATTATTATTATTATTATTATTATTATTATTATTATTATTATTATTATTATTATTATTATTATCGAAGGGGAAGCCACGCTTCTTATCGCCTCCAGTTTTTTTCAAATGTTTACCTCGTTTTCAACCGTTCTAAACCTCTTATTCAAGTTTTAATAAAGAAGCATTATTATTATTATTATTATTATTATTATTATTATTATTATTATTATTATTATTATTGTTATTACTCCTTGAGTCTCAGTGATTGATGTTAGTTAACTGGAAAGTTTGTTGGAATGAATATCAAGCCACTACCGGCAGCCTCAGTTATTCAGGACGTATCGGAGGGTTCTTGCTGTTCCCAGCAAGCATGCCTTTTGAAGCGTTCCAAAAAGCGTGAAGGAGCCGATTTTCTTTAACCATCCCTGGAAACTTTTGGAGATAGTCCCTAGTGCGCCTATGACAATCGGGATCACTTTGACTTCATGGCAGTTCCAAATCCTTTTTACCTCCCACTTTAAGTCCTGGTATCGGTTAATTTTCTCCCTCTCCTTCTCTTGCACTCTCGTGTCGAATGGGTATGCCACATCCACAATCAGGCACGATCTTTTTTTCTTTGTCCACAACCATCAGGTCACGTCTATTATGTTCCAGTTTCATGTCCGTCTGTATCCTAAAATCCCACAGCACCTCCACCTGATCGTTCTCTATCACCGCCTCTGGCTTATGCTCATACCATTTCTCAGTATGTGGTAAATTGTTTACTTTGCACAGGTGCCAGTGGATCACCCTGCCCATCACATCAAGTCTCCAGCCCTTATAGTCGGTCTGGGCTAGGTGTTTACAATCGGATACAATGTGAGCCACAGTCTCCTCTCTCTCTCCACAGATCCTGCACAGTGGGCTAGCCTCCTCCTTGTAAATATGGTGTTTCAACCACTTCGTTTTGAGGGCCTGCTCCTGCGCAGCCATTAACATTCCTTCTGTAGCCTTATAAGGTCTCCTCTTTTCAACCAATTCCATGTCTGTGGAACTCTAAATTCAGTTTTCTCAAAGAAGGTACTATAAAGGGATTTTTCCTGAAGGCTGCTCTTTCTCCTTGATGTTATTTCCTCCTTGGACATCCCCTGGCCTATTGTCCCCTCCTTCAGTACAGTTCTGAGCATTGGCTCCTTACTATCAGTCACGTATTTGTGTAGGTTGTTTTTCTCAATCTGAACACAGTCCTCTATGCTGATGAGACCTCTTCCACCCTCAGATCTCCTTAGGTAGAGTCTATCGACATCACTCCTCTTGTGGAACATGTTGTAGATAGTCAATAGCTTCCTAGTCTTCCTATCCATTTCTTTTTGTTCAGCAACATTCCATCTCATAATTCCCGCACTGTACCTAATAATAGACACAGCTCGGGAATTTACTGCGCTTATGGCATTTCTGCTGTTCAGATGTGACTTCAATACGCTCCTTACTCTCCGAATGTATTCAGTTCTTAACAATTCCTTCATTTTTTTGTTCTTTATGCCATCAGCCTCCAGAACGCCCTAATACTTGTATCCTTCCTCAGAGTCAATTACCTTTATCATCTCACCTGTTGGTATCTGGATTCCGTTACTTCTGCTCAACCTACCCCTCCTCATCACAATGACTCCACACTTACTAATACCAAATTGCATACATATATCACTGCTGAAAATACGGACAGTGTCAACAAGCACATCCAACTCCTTCTCACTCTTCCCGAAGAGCTTAAGATCGTCCATGAAGAGGTGGTGATTGATGGTAAGCCCTCCCTTTCCCAACCTGTATCCTGCTGTCACTTTTCGCATTACACTGGTCAGGGGCACCAGGGCAAGGACAAACAACAGAGAGGACAGGCTATCTCCCTGGAAGATACCTCTCTTGATCTTCACGCTTCCCAAGGATTCTCCAGTTGATGTCAACTCTGTTTCCCAGGACCTCATACTTTTTCCCAACAACTGTCTGATGTTATCTGCCACCTTGAAGATCTCCAGGCTTTTGGTGATCCAAGAATGAGGCACCATGTCAAATGCCTTTCTGTAGTATATCCATCCCATGGCAAGATCAGTGTGTCTCCTCTTGCAATTCCCCATTACCATCTTATCAATAAGTAACTGGTCCTTTGTACCACGTGACTTCTTTCGGCATCCTTTCTGTTCGTCCGGTAATAAGTTGTTTGTGTGGAGGTGATGGTAGATTTCCTCAGACACAATGCTCGTCAACAGTTTCCACATTACGGACAGACATGTGATAGGTCTATAGTTGGTAACATCATTACCCTTGATTTGGTCTTTCATTATCAGAACTGTGGTACCTTTTGTCAACCACTCTGGTACCTCACCTGACATCAAGCAGTCATTGAACATGGTTGTCAGTTTCGGGTGGAGGGATGTTATATTGTTAATCCAATAGCCTGCACACTATCTGGGCCTGGTGATTTCCAGTTGGTTAGTTTTTTGGCCTGCCCCTTAAGAGTCTCAACTGTGATACTCAAATCAGTTTGTTGGTGTGCCTGTTCACTGATCTCCTTCTGTACTGTCTTAATCCACAGTGCCTGGTCATTATGTCTAACATCCTGCTCCGATATTCCTCTCCTGAATGTTTTAGTTTGTTCCGCCTCAGGGATCAAGTCGTTGCCTCTTTCTTTCCCTTCAAGCTGTCCAAACAGCATCTTCTGGTTGTTGTCGAACATGCCGTTCTGTTTATACTGACTGACTCTGTTCTCGTATCGCCTGATTTGTGCACTCTTTGCTACAATGCGTTGCTTCAGTTCCTCTATGATAATATTTAGCTTTTTCCTCCTAGTTTTGTACTTTATTTCCAGTCTATTTTTAGTGTCTATGTTTTTTAGTGTCCCATTCAGTAGGGACTCAAGCTTTCCAATGTCATTTCTCATTTCCCTGATTCGACCACTCAGTCGTTTCTTCCACCAAGGCTCTGCTCTTTCTTGTCTATGGTTTCCTCTCGCTTTTATACCAAGTAGGTTCCTCACCGTATTTGCTGTTGCTTTGAGGATAATGTTGCACTGGTGAAGGTTCCTCGCCTGAAGGTATGGGATGATTTTGTGTACATTAGCTGTTGTTTCTTTTAACATTTTCCTGTCTACAAATCTTAGGTTCATAGGTCTCCCACTATCATTGTTCAATTCATCTACCACTAAATTTAGCATATTAAACAAATCTTGTCCTAGCCCGTCAGCATTCATCTCCTCAGTGCCCGTATCTCTGTTCCAGGTATTATTTATCTCAGTATTCAGATCATTGTCTGCTTCGGGTGGTTCTTCCGTTCTCTCGACCTCTTCATCTTCATTTCCCACTGGCTCGTTTGCCTGGCATATTCCACCCTCCATCTCCAAGCTAATCTCTCTGCTCAGTTCCTCCAGTTCCAGCTCGGTTATCCACCCATTAGTTCTTATTACCCGAGCCTTCCCGGCCAACTTTTGTTCATCTAATTTAAATAGACCAATCTCGTTCCAGATGTTATGCATCCGTTTCCTATAGCCCCTCTCCTTGGGGCTACTTTTCAGGTAACATTGCATAACAGTTCTATTCAATTCTTTCGTCCAGTTGGTTCTGGTCCCTTTCCTTCTTCTTCCTCCGACACCAGCAGCATTTGGTTGACAGCCAGGTCCCTGCTGCTGAGCCAGGGAGCACCTGTTGGGTGAGAGTCTGTCACATGTCGTTCTAGTCTCCATTTCACTGTTATTCGAACTGTTTAGGTTTGACATTTAAACACTCTTATCGAGGATTGGCGAATGTATGATTACATAACCACCGGCGGATTCACCGCCTCCGGTGGTTGCGTCACTCCACGTGGCTCTTGTGTGGCATTATCACGCTGTAGACGAACACAAATAAACAAACAAACAAACAGGCAGAAAAACCCCCAAAAATGAATAAGCATAAGTTTCATTGTAATGTAGTGTTCGAATGTCTGACTTAGTTTTTTCCCTTCCTTTCTCTGTCCGTCCGCTTGTTTCTCTCTTCATTCTTATTTTCTTTACGTTTTTTGTTGTTGATGTTGTTGTTGTTGTTGCTGTGCTGCTTTGATTTTGATTTTTCTTTTTTCTTTTGAGTCTATCTATATATTTTGATGTCTTCCTCTTTTTTAGTAGGAATTCTACAATGTGGTGGCGGTGCTGTGCTAGCAGCAACTAGCAGGAGGTGGCGGGAGAGTATAGCTGCGGTAGCGATACTGAGGCATTGGTGGTGGTGATGTGGTCGTATTACTGTAGTGATGGTGTCCTCTTTTAGTAGGAATTCTACAATGTGGTGGTGGTGCTGTGCTAGCAGCATCTAGCAGGAGGTAGAGGGAGAGAATAGCGGCGTTAGCGATACTGAGGCAGTGGTGGTGGTGATGTGGTCGTATTAGTGTAGTGATGGTGTCCTCTTTTAGTATGAATTCTACAATGTGGTGGTGGTGCTGTGCTAGCAGCAACTAGCAGGAGGTAGTGGGAGAGAATAGCGGCGGTAGCGATACTGAGGCAGTGGTGGTGGTGATGTGGTCGTATTAATGTAGTGATGGGGTTGTAGTTGGGGTATAAATTTGAGTCGATTTGACCAGAGTTTTCATCGTGGTAGTGGTGTTGGTATTGGTGGTGAAATAATAATCTGTAGTCGTTTAGTAGTGGTAGTGATGTGGTCGTATTACTGAAGTGATGGTGTTGTAGTTGGGGTATAAAGTTGAGTCGATTTGACCAGAGTTTTCATCGTGGCAGTGGTGGTGGTATTGGTGGTGAAATAATAATCTGTAGTCGCTTAGTCATTTTGCCATTTTCGACTCCAACATTCCTGATCCCAAATTAAATATTAATCTTGTTTATCAATATTGTCTAGTGATATAGCCATCCTCCATTTTCGTAAGTTAACAGAAGATAGTGGGGGGATAGCGGTGGTAGAAATGAAGGGGTGGTGGCGGCGGTGATGGGATAGTGGTAGTAATGATGGATGGGCGGCGGCGGCGGTGACTGTAGTGATGGCGTTGTCGTTACTGATGTCCGTTCGGTGAATCTATGGGGTTAGTCGCGTATATGTGTTGACATAAATTCCCTTAATGTTGGAATTAAACATTTTGTTAAAACTTGGGACAATAATAATAGTAATTATTATTATCATTATTATGTTGAGATTGGTTGTGGTGGTGGTGGTGAAATTGCCGTTATCTGGCTGTTGTGTTTAGTGTACACAGAGGGGTGATGGGGTAGGTGGTGTAACTAGTTTCTGGTATTGGTGAAATAGGTGTTGTTTGGCTGTTCTATATAGTGTAGACAGGTGGGGGGGGGTCTTCTTCTTCCATTTATAGCCATTTTCTTTTTGAATATACAATGTACAATACAAAGTTGAATATTAGAGCCTTATAACAATATATTTTGGGTCCGATTTTTTTGGGGCTCAAGCCGGATGCTTTACGTAACATTTGTACTAACAATTGTTATTTCACAAATGATTTAAATATGTTAAACATTCAAAACTTACGGGAGCGATTTCACGACCTTCTATCCTCCACGTGCGTCTTCCTCCCTATTATTATTATTATTATTATTATTATTAGTATTATTATTATTATTATTATTATTATTATTATTATTATTATTATTATTATTATTATTATTATTATTATTATTGTTATTATTATTATTAAACACATTTTCTGCTATGAATAATGCCTGTATTCTGCAATCATTTCTTCAGATTAATTAAATATTTAGAATATTATCCTGAGGTTCCAGGCATCCGCCAAAGGGAACATAAATCAATTAGGCTTATTTGTTATGTGAAGTATACAGTTGCCACAAAGAGGCTAATAAATATTAAATATGTTATGTGTTGTTACAAAGGATATCTATTTTATCACAAAGTTGTTTCATATAACTGTGGTAATTGGTGAACATAATTCTATATGTATATACACAATCAACTCTGCTTTGATCGTTAATCCAGGTGACGGAGAGCAAAAAGGAATGAAAGTAATGTATAGTAAAGAAACATTTAAAATAACCTAACAATTAATTCTTAATACGAAGTTAGCTGAAATCGATTCTGATCATTATGCTCGTCTATGTTACTAATCTCCATATACCGACTGTAAATATTTAGACCAATAAAGGGTAGCCTATAACTCAATACAGGTAAGGTTTACAGAATAATATCATTTTGCCTTGCAAACACACACACTCTTTCTCTCACACTGGCACAAAGACATAAACACACACATATCCACACTTACACACACGTACACACATATATGTATGTATGTATATATATATATATATATATATATATATATATATATATATATATATATATATATATATATATATATATAAATACATACATATATTACACACACACACACATACACATATATATAGTATACATATATATATATATATGTATACTATATATATGCATATATATTTGATGAGCTATTTCTAGCTTTCCTCTGCACCTCTTATCTATTTCTTAGATTTTAAATGTACTCCGTTTCCCATCAATTCCTGTGCAATACCGGGTAAATAAAAAAAAACTAAAACCTATCTAGCCTGATGAAAAACATTGTTTTTATTTGTTCTAACTGTGGTAAATAGAAAATGTTTCATGAGGGGATGAAACCGAAGTATTGGCTAGAATCTAATATGACAATAAGAATTAACTACATTCTCATATGCATTACACAACATAATTTATGGTGTATCCTTAATAGTCTCATATGAGTATTCGCTTGAATATGATAGCTTTCGTATCTAATCTTCATTGAGCTTTTATGGTACAACATAATCGAGCTGATTATATTTCCATTTACGTATATATATATATATATATATATATATATATATATATATATATATATATATATATATATATATTTATATATTACAAGTGTAGATTAAAGTTTAAGCAAAGCACTAGTGCTTTCACCCGTTTACGAGACCTTCCGAAACTAAAAATGTATATATATATATATATATATATATATATATATATATATATACATATATATATATAGTTAGGGAAGCAGAAAATTGCTTATTGTGATCCAGTTCGTGGTTAAGAAAGCCAGTTTCGTGTATTGTTTCAACGTACGGTTAGGGGTAACTCCACAAGTTTGTAGGAATTCCCTTCAATCTTGGAGTATAACGTATAAAAGAGAAAACACAGGTAAGCATTAAGAGAAGGATTTTATCCAGGTATTTACGACCGTTTCATTGGTAAGTGCAACCTTATATTGCTATAGTGCAAATAGCAGCCACTCAATTATAATTGTTGTTCACGTCCAAATTTTCAAAATAGCGAGTAAGTTACTCTTGAAATAGTTCTTAATATATGGAGAAAAACATTTTTTTGGAATTGTATTTACTAGTATAGAGAGAGAGGAAGGAAAATTAGAAAGTGAGGGGACAAACGGAATAGTATAGAGAGAGAGGAAGGGGGAGTATAGTTAGCAAGTAGAGTGATAAACTGTGATGGAGGGACGGGTAGAGGTGGAAGGATTCCTTGATCTGTTTTGATACGTAGACTTCATGTCGTGGAATGTTATGAGTTAAAGAGAATTAAATTGATCATAGTGGGAGGGATGTATAGCGAGAGAGAGAGGGGGATATATAAAGAGATAATTATATATACATATAAAAAATAAAGATAAAGATAATAATGATTAAAATAAAATCAAAGAAGGGGGAGAAAGAAGAAAAGAAAAGATAGCCAAAAAGGGGAGGGAAGGAAGGAAGAAAACGAAGAAATAGAAGAGGAATGAAGGAGAAGAGAGGTATATATGTATTGATTTTTGTGGGTAATTAAAAGGGTTTATATACAATAAGAGGGTATAAAGTCTAAGTATATGCAGTTTGTCAGTTGGTAGTAAGAGGTTAAGGGTTCGATCTGCACTTGTAGTGCGAAAACCTTTCTTTGAGTCTATGGTTACAATGAATTAATCTTTCGATTTTATTGTTGAGTAGCTTATTCTTCGAACTCAAAAGGTGGAACAGCTCTAGGTCATATAATATCAACAGCTTCTCATACCACTCCGATATGGGGGCGCGTTCGATATTGTTTTCCACTTCAGGTTGTATTGATAGTTACTTTCCCTCAGTTGCCAGGTCTTGTTTGCAAGGGTAGTTATATAACGATACTGGGAATGTTTCATTGCGGAACGGTGTGTATACCAACGGGCTTTAAAAGTATTTCCAGTCACTCCGATGTAATACCATTTCTGGTTGTCTGATTCCACTGTGCATTTGTAAACCAGGTTAGGCTGCATACATTCATTATGTAATTGATAGGGTTCATGTAGGTGGCAGTTACAATTCTTATCATGGGCAACTTTGGCATTATTGGTGGGATGCGATACCTGTACAAGTAAGTGTGTTACGTGTTGTTTGCCTATTAGTGGGTGGTTGTGTATTACATATTATGTTGTGTTCAATGGTGATTGTATTGTTATTGTTGTAAATTTGTGTTCTGGTGTTGTTATGTATATTTTTAGCGTTAAGCATCTTAATGTGTGCCTCTATATTTGGTGCCGTGGAGTAATATAGTCTAATGGATTTAGTGTTATGGATTTTGCTGTATCTATGTGAATCTGGAAAGTTCTTATTTATTATTCTAAAGAAGGTAGAGTGTAGGTTAGTACTAATAGAGGTGTTAAATATGGGGTTATACCAAATATATATTCTACTGCGTGACTTGTTTGATTTCGATGTTGTATTTCTATTAACCGTATACTTTGTAGTTCTATGCGTAAGTACGTGTGTGCGTGTGTTTCTTCAGTTTGTGTTATGCGTGTTCGTGTGCGCTTTGCGGAGGCTTTTATCTATATATTCTACTCTATCTAAGTGGCATGCCTTGACTAATGCGGTATTGTAATATTATGCATGCTCCTCGAAGATTTGTCGGTTAGAGGAGAGGCGGGAGATCCTAATGAATATGCTGCGTGGAATGGATATAATTATGGATAGAGGGTAGTTTGAGTTACAGTTGATGTATGCTAAGTTTTCATTAAACTTGTGAAAAGGTCTTATAAGTCCCGTATTTAGGTTAAGCGTCGCGTCTAGAAAGTTAACTGTTTTAGCGCTATACTCATACGTATGCTGAGGCCTAGTTTCTAATATTCTTACGGAGTCTTTCTATGCTCTGGTTGTTTAGGTTCCTAACTAGGAGAAGGGCGTCGTTTCTGTAGATTCCACCGTGAAGGTCGCTAAACTCACTCTGTAAACTATGGACTATGTAAATACGTACTAAATCTGTGACTTGAGCCGAGCCGTTAGCCCCCATCGTGATGTCAAAGTTATTTAATCTATCCGTACGTTCCCTTACGTTTTCAAATGTAATTATTGTTTTCCTAGCAGCTAATATGATTTTTATCTCGTCATCTGTTAGGTCAGAATTGGCTTTGGCGAATGCTAAGGATTTATCGAAGGTGTTGGGGGATATAGAGGAGTAATAGTCATTGATGTCAAATTGTATAAATTTAGATACTTTTTTGTTAGCTATATTGTTAAACCACTTAATTGTTTCGGTAGCGTTACCCCATAGATTAAGCACTAGTTTATTATTCATTTGTGCTATCACTCTGTCTAATATATGTTTACTAATATTCCTGATGTCCGATTTGGACGGGCATATAAGTCTAATTGTGGGGTTATAATCAACATTTACCTTGTGGTGCTTGAAATTAAATGTGGGGTACATGGTCTAAGTGGCTCCGTTCTGTCGTCTATTCCTAGCTGTTTGACTATATTGTGTGCCTCTTTGTTGATGTTTATCAGTTCCGGCTCATTAGTTTTTTGTATTTCCTATGTAATTCTTTCCGTATGAAGCTATTGTATGTATTAACATCCATCGTATACACATTTAAGATGTCGTCCGCTTTGACAATAATTCCATTGGTATTTCGCAGCTTTTTTAGGAATGTATTTATGTCATTCTGGAGTTTATTATTCCTCCGCTTTTTGAATTTAATATTCATAATCACCATCAGTAAGTACTGTTCAAAGGCATCCTGTTGAGGTTTGGTAGGTGGTTTCTTACACGATTTGAAGCCGTATGTTTCCTTGTTGTATTCCGCGGTGCGACCATTACGTCCTTTGTCGAAATGTAAAGTTTTCCATCTAACTCGGCGTATATAGTCGTTTGTTCGCTGTATCATCCCGAGAGTATAATCCTTTCTCAGAGGTATAGGAATGTTCTTTAGGGACATACCTATGTAATGCTTTTCTATAATAGTACCGTATGTTTAGGTGGTTGCTCGACAGATAAAGAGCCTGTAGTTAGGGAAGCAGAACATTGCTTATTGTGACCAAATTCAGAAACGAAATATATATATATATATATATATATATATATATATATATATATATATATATATATATATATATATATATGTATATATATATATATATATATATATATATGTATATATATATATATATATATAATAATCGTTTCTGAATTTGGTTAGCAACAGTCTTTATCTGAAAACGTGTTGAAACCGATATTGTTATTCTTCGGGAGGGTCATGACGAAAGAACTTTGACAATACATGAACAACCGTCCGGTTGTGGAACGAACCAACCAACCGGAAATTTATTTATTTTTTAAAATTTATAATTTAATTTATAATAAATTGAAGTGAAAACAACTGGGACGTGTGTTTCTATTTGGCAACATCACCCTCCCAAAGTATAACAATATACATATATATACATACACACACACACACACACACATATATATATATATATATATATATATATATATATATATATATATATATATATATATGCATGGATTAAATCAAGACATGGGAAACGTCAAAGTTAGCGCCCTATTTCCTCTTAGAAAATAGATTCCTGCATTATATCTAAAAGTATTAGTTGCTCATTAAATTTGTGAACGTTGTAATACAATAGTGTGAGACACACTCTAATTACGTACACATCAAGACACACACGCACACTCCAAAAGACGGTGTACGTACACATATATAGACGAGCGAGCACACACAAACGCGCACACACATAGATATATATATATTTGCCACCTCTTTACTCATCCTGTATTAATGTATTATGGCCTTACATTTGTTAATCGATAAATGCCAAAGACGGTTTTATAAGTTTAACACATAAATTATTCGTTCCATGTGCAGCATAAATAACATTATTTAGCCAGGACGGTGGATTGGCAGTATCGGTAGAGAGTCGAACACCATGCTATGCAGCATAGAGTTACGTCCATTTACGGTATCAGTTCAAATCACGCCAAGGTTAACTTTGCCTTTCATCCTTACGGGGTCGATAAAATAAAGTACCAGTAATACACTGGTTAATTGCTGGCCTTGTGCCAAATGTAGAAACAATTATTTAGCCAGTACACTTTCATTTTACATGAGCTGGGCTTTGGATGAGATAGTTAACCTGAAAATAATTGCAGATACGGCCGGTTTTTCAGATATAATTTGTAACTTGAAACCATATTTTGTTTGTTTAATATGTAATCTGTTAACTGGTTATTGCTATTTAGTATCTTTGATTTTTTACTAACTAACGTCTTCTTCAATATTTTTTGAGTGATTCTCCTAAGACTATGTGTTTTAGAATGCTAACCTCTGAATCAACAATTGATACAATTTTCATTTTGGTTTTTTTTTAAATTTTAGATATAAATTTACTATATAGTCTATATAGTCGGCTTCAAGATTTAATAACATGCTGCGGTTATAAGTAATTATTTAACATGTATTGAGCAAATTCCTGTGTATGAAACTACCGGACAGATTTGGCGATTCAACGAGAATATAGAACAACGTGGTGAAACATAGGAACAAAACTAACGGTGACACGATTTAAGTTTAATGTATTGGATGTCATTTATATTTAACACATGTTTTAGTTTTTGGGACATTACTATATTTACTAATGTTATTTTGTAAGATAAAAGAGATTAAAATTAACATTTTGCTTTACATCTCAACATTCAACACGGAAATAAAGACACAAAATCAACCTATATATCATAAAACCTCAGTTATATATATATATGTACTTATTTATGTAGGTATGTATATATATATATATATATATATATATATATATATATATATATTTATGTATTACTTCAAAATGTTAATAAATATAAACATTTATGTGATCAAATATATAGTTATACATATTCCATAGGTACTGAGCTATTTCAACAGTACGTCCTCTTCAGATAAAATAAGTTGATGCCTGACATACCTTGAATATGTTGATGGTTATAATTCAGTCATGGCAGTTATATTTATACGTTTATATAATTTATATAGTTATAATTGTATATATATATATATATATATATATATATATATATATATATATATATATATATATATATACATGCATATATTTATATATATGTGGGGTGGTAATCAATTCCGAATGATAGGAAACCGTAAAAGTTGAGTGACAGTATCTTGAGTGCCAGTAGCTTAAGACATGACGGTAGATCATGTCAAAATCTTTTGACCAGCAGTTTTCATATTTCATGAAAGATAAGTCTTTCAATGGCTGTATTGGTATTTCCTATTACACTGATGGAGACACACATCTAAAATAGACAATTATATAAGATCGTAACATACATATTAAGGTATGATATTTGATCCACATAAATAATTTAGATGTTGACGAAATAAAAATAGAATCATTGATCTCATTAATTTATACTTATATTCCAATCGATCAACAACCTCTCGATAGCTACCAGAGTCGTGGGTCATTATATATATATATATATATATATATATATATATATATATATATATATATATATATATATATGTATATATGAGAGCGTCGTTATATATATATATATATATATATATATAAATATATATATATATTTATACACATGTGTGTGTGTGTGTGTGATAATTTTATTATTATTATTTTGTCTAGATTTATATATAAATTAATGTGACATTCCGTTGCCTTGGTTTTAGTTCATTATAGAAAATGAAAATGCAAATTACAAGTGTGTATCAGATTTCTATTTAGATTCTCCGTCTTGCTTTTTTCTCCTTCACTACTTTCTTGTTCATAGCATTATTAAATAGACATGAACTTTATATTTGTTTATTCGATAATATATAGAATTATTCGCAACTGTATGTGTAGTACTTCTTAAAGTTTTCATAAGGCTCATTGATTTACAAACATTTAAAATATACATAGTAAATATACATATATATGAAGGTGCATGTCTTAGTGGTTAGAGCAGTAGGTTTGCAATCGAAAGGTTGTGAGTTCAATTCTCTGACCGGGTGATGTGTTGTTTCCTTCAGCAACACACTTTATTTCACGTTGCTCCAGTTTACTCATCGTATGGCTAAAACAGTACGTGCCGTAACCAGCGGCTCCGATTGGCGCCCGACAAGCTGGTCGGTCAAGGTGATCAAGGAGCTATGTACATATATCATTTCCCGAACAATAAACCGTGCACAACCCTCGGATTGAACATGATATTATCATCTCTTAGGGTTTTAATATCGTTGGCTGAATTTCATCCAATCCGGTGTGATTGCTATATTTATGCAATTTATATGCTCTTGTGATTTCAACATGTGAGATCTTAGTCATCGTCACAGTTGCACCAGGAATAAAACAGGAGATGTTGTTGGTATAGGAGCCTGGCATTTTATTCTTTCCATATATATATATATATATATATATATATATATATGAACAATGCATTAAAGACTTAGTTCAAAAATTGTAATCCCTGTACTACAGAAATTCTTTATATTATTAATAATAGGAAGTCAATTATAATAAAGGCTTTGAGATATTCAGCAGTTGTTTGTACAAGTTCTCTAGATCTTTTCAGAGAATATTTAGGGAAACTTCCTGAAATGTATTTGTACGGTTGTATTTGTATTTATATATATATATATATATATATATATATATATATATATATATATATATATATATATATATATATATATATATATATATAATACCGACACGCATCAACACAGATTTTATCACTGACGGACTCCGCTTTATCCTACAAAATAACTACTTCACATTCAATGGTTCAACATACAGACAAGTATCAGGTACGGCAATGGGCACGAAAGTAGCACCCACATATGCCAACCAAGTCATGGGATTCCATGAACAACAAATATACAGTCAGTCCCTTCTCTTATTTGGAGACTCTTTCCACACACACCTCAAAGCCAATTGGAAAAGATATCTAGACGACTGCTTTATCCTATGGCAAGAAGACATGAACTCACTTACTACGTTTAAAAACATGATAAACAACATAGATAATAACATACAATTCACAATGGAATCCAATCCTAAGGAATTAGCCTTCTTGGATATTCTCATCTCTGTAATAGACGGGAAATTAGATACAGATATATTCTATAAACCCACAGATTCCAAGCAATACCTCTTTTGCACATCAAGTCACCCAAAACATACAAAACTTAACATTCCTTACAATTTGGCCAAACGTATATGTACCATAGTATCAGATCCACCTAAACGGGAGCAAAGACTAAAGGAACTAAAAGACACCCTTATCTTAAGAGCCTTTCCACTGGAAATAATCAACAATAGAATAGACAGGGCAAAACACCTAAATCCCCATCAACTTAACAATCCAAAACAGAAAACCACACTCAACACCCTGCCATATGTATCCACTTTCAACCACAGAAATACCGAAATGTTTGATCACCTACACAAAAACCTCCCCATCCTACTTAAAGATGTAAAAATGAAGTCTATTCTTGAAACACACAAGATCCTTAAAAGTAAAAGACAACCCAAATCACTTAAACGCATTCTCACTGGACCAAATATACCCAAACCAATCCTCAACCCTACAGTTACCAAATGTGGTAGAACAATCTGTGGAACGTGCCTCTACCTCACTGAAGGACAAACATTTACATTCAAAGATGGCCAAACATTTACAGTAAAAAACAATTTCCCCTGCAACTCGGAGAACTTGATTTACGCAATAACTTGCGGTGGGTGCAAACACAACTACATAGGACAGACGGGCACCTCATTACGCAAAAGAATGACCATCCACCGCCAACAAATCCGGGACGCTAACACAAGAAAAATCCCCTTGAGCAGCCATATTGCGAACTGCGCAGGAATGACACTACCCAACTTTAAAATCTTCCCCTTCTACAAGTGCTCAGATTCGTTCACACAGCAACAAAGAATAAACAAAGAAAATCTATTCCTTAACAAATTTAAACCAAAACTAAACGGGTTATCACCCCAATAGAATTGTCATAAAATATAAACACACATACGCACGGAATCACTACTATTAAAGACCAGAGACCAATTCTGTAGAATCAGGTTTATTCATTGACAGACCATGCCTTTGTGTGACCAACACATCCATGTTAAACCCTGCACGTGCACACACATATATCTATATATATATATGCGCACACAGAATTCACCACTCTCGGTTGCGGGACCCAATCTACATGAAGAACTCAATGTGATCAGAATGACTTGTATTTTAATTTCACTGCCCCAACTTCTTATATTATGGAAAAAATATATGTGTCTGTATGTATATATATATATATATATTTGAAGGCCATTTCTCTGTGTGTGGGTGTATGTATGTGTATATGTGTGTGTGTGTGTATGTGTGTGCATGTGGATGTATGTATTGTGTGTGCGTGTGTGTGTGTGTGTGTATGTATGTGGGTATCTGGATGTATGCGTATGTGTATATATATATATATATATATGATATTTATATATTCATATGTATATATTAATAACTTAATAAGAGTCATAATTTTATATTTATGGCGGTGGATTGTCAGTATCGGTAGAGGGTCGGACGCCATGCTTTCCAGCATAGTTACATCCCTTTACGATCTGAGTTCAAATCCCGCCGAGGTTGACTTTGCCTTTCTTCCTTACGGGGTCGATAAAATAAAGTACCAGTAATATACTGGGTAATTGCTGGCCTTGTGCCTAAAGTAGAAACAATTATTTCATATTAAAAAGAGCGGTGAATTGGCAGTATCGGTAGAGGGTTGAACGCCATGCTTTCTAGCATAGTTACGTCCCTTTACTGTTCGAGTTCAAATCCCGATGAGGTTAACTTTGCCATTCATCCTTACGGGGTCGATAAAATAAACTACCAGTAATGTACTGGGTAATTGCTGGCCTTGTGCCTAATGTAGAAACAATTATTTTATATTAAATTAAAAAAATGTTTGGCATTGTGCTATTTTATATATTATATATTTTATATTTTTTATTTTCCCCTACATTTTCTCAATCATTTCTTTTTTAAAACACACATTTATTCTAGAATATATTCTGCCATTAGTTATATTCTGCCATTACTTATATTCTGTCATTACTTATATTCTCCGCCGAGGTTGACTTTGACTTTCATCCTTACGGGGTCGATAAAATAAAGTACCAGTAATGCACTGGGTATTTGCTGGCCTTGTGCCTAAAGTAGAAACAATTACTTATATTCTGCCATTATTTATATTCTCTGTAATTTATAAGATAACAGGTGTTACCCATTTTCCAATCTCCATTATATTTATTTGATTTATGCGTTATAATCCTTGCATACCATTCTCTCACCTACAAAACCTTTGGATTGTATCTAAATACATTAGATTTAGTATAAGTAGCAACTTATACATAGTTCTTCTATATCTACAATAATTATATAAATTACCTGTCGGTTTTCTATATTACCTATATGATTAAACCTGCTGATTCATTCATTTATTTATGCATTCTTAACGTCGCTAATAAATTATTTTACTCTATGTAATTTTTAGTTATAAATAAAAATATAGTTAATACCACCCATAATATTATTTGCACTTAATCTTGTAATTTTATAAACCCTATTATTATAATCTAATCATAATACAATATTTAAAAAAATTACCTTATATAAATAATCTACATTATGTCCCGTTGTTTATTTACATTATCTCCCAAGAAAATTTGTGAGTTTTTTCAACTCCTATACTGTCACCGGTCTGTCATGATCGTTGATGCTGGATTGTCATGAAAACGTTTTATCTGATTGCATTTTATATGATGAAGTCATGCCCTGATTTATGTTAAACATACAATTTTGCATCTCCGAAATATATATATATATATTAATTAAAATAACAGCTTACAGTTTAAAAAAAGAAACGCTGCTTTTACCCTTAACGGGATCTTCAGAGTTTCAGAAGATTCCGTTACGGGTGAAAGCAGCGATTTTAATAAATATTTGCTCTCGGGTTCTTATATGTTTCATATATAATATATATATCCTTCCTTATCGAGCACTCTTCTTTGGATTTTAGTCTTCACATTTATTATTATTACTATATATATATATATATATATATATATATATATATATATATATATATATATATATAATTGTTTCTACTTTTGGCAAAATACCAGCAATTATGCCAGTGTATTACTGTTATTTTATTTTATTGATCCCGCAAGGATGAATTATAAATTTAACCTTGGTGCTATTTCATTATATATATATTTTGAAACAGCATCGAGTTATTCAAATTTTACCTCCCCTCAATTTTTTTTACTTTGTAAATAAATTCGAAACCATTATCAGCATCGTTTCTATGAAGACCGTGGCTGGGCATTAGAAATAAGTGTTGCTATATTGAGATGCGAATTCCTCCGGTATTACTTAAAATATCATGTTGAAATTTATCATATCCAAAAATAGTAAGGTCAAAATATTTTATCGACCATCCTTTTCCACATAATTTTAGCCTTGTGCCTAAATCAGAAATCATTGTATGTGAGGTCAACCAAATAACGTGGAATAATTTAATTGTATCTAATATTTTCTGAGAAAGAAGTGTTTATATCGTTAGAGTGAAATTCTTTGACTGCAGAAGAAATCCACCACAGCTATCGGCTTTGAATGGTCCTCAAATATTTTGAACTTCCAGTAAATTCTGAGAGCAATATCTCAGATTTTACTACATCTTTTCCACTTTATTTAGAAGTTAATCTTGCATTAATCGGACCCAGCATATTGATTTACTATTACATTGATATTTTCATATGAATTGTAATGCTGTAAATAATGTTCAAATTTTATGAGGCGATGAATTAATATAATACATTAAAGATATTGAGTCAATAACTTAAAAAAGAAAATTGATTTAAGAGTTGTGTATTAGGAATATGAAAAATTGAAGATGTAAGTTGCATTTCTTTATCAGGAGTGGGTTAGTATATCATATATATATATATATATATATATATATATATATATATATATATATATATATATATATATATATATATATATATATATATATATATATATACAGATAATGGTTGTCTGTGTATCTCGGTCTGTGACTAAATAGAGAAATTTACTATGACATGTAGTAATTTAATATATCTACAAAATTACCCATACACATATGTACATAGTTTATGTATATATATTAATATGTTTAATATTATATATATATATTAGAAAGTGAGGTTGTTTTACAAAATGAAAAATAACCGAGGTGTCCTACACGAGTGAAAGTATAAAGACAAAAAGATGAAATCGAAAATGCAACTGGGGTCTTATTTAAAAAAAAAATATATATATTTATTTGGTTCCTTTACCGGTTTCGCAGTTCTTCTGCTTTCCAAAAGTAGAGTTGAGATGGAGGGTCTGGGGTTTTTCTCACACCTGATGTGAGAAAAACCACAGACCATCCATCTCAACTCCACTTTAGAAAAGCAGAAGAACTGCGAAACCGGTAAAGGAACCAAATAAATATATATATTTAAAAAGAAAATAAGACTCCAGTTGCATTTTCGATTCCATCTTGTTTTCTTTATATATATATATATATATATAAGATCGAAAGATGGTTAAAAGAGTTCCATATATTTTATTATGCGCATTTCAAAAACAATAACATTTGTGTTTTCATCAGATAAAATAGGAAGACATGATATGAAGGTTAAAAAACACTTGTGAATAGTGCAGTTTTAAATCAACATATGAAAAGTAGTTTTAGATTGGTGTGTCATATTGGGAAATCATTTTGAGGGGGGGGGGGGGGTTGGAAACGATGAAAAGGAGGAGGAGATGAGAATAAAAAGTGGAGGGGGAGGAGTATAATGAGGAAGAATGAGATAGGAGGAGAGATGTGTGATAGAGAGAGAGAGAGATAGATTTTATAACTGAGAAAAATATATTGTATTACATAGAGAGGTTGAAAAACCGTTGGAAGATAATATATAAATTAAAAGAATTTGAAAATTGACGAAGAGAAAAATAATGTTACGTTAAGGTTCGTATATTTAAGGGTTTAATAATATGTGCGATGAAAAGAAATTGTTAATATGTATTAAGAATAATATTTATGGGTTTAATAATATGTGCGATGAAAATATATTGTTAATATGTATTAAGAATAATATTTAAGTGTTTAATAATATGTGCGATGGAAAGAAAATGTTAATATGTATTAAGAATAATTTTTAAGGGTTTAATAATATGTGCAATGGAAAGAAAATGTTGATATGTATTATTAAAAAAAGCAATAGTAATATAAGTAAGGATATATTGTGAAAAAAGTAGAAGATAGGATGAATAAGTTAGATGTGCATGAAAAGGGAGAACAAATAATGAATTGAGGATGAATAATCTAACGTCAAAAAAATGTTTATGTTTACGAAGGATTTTTTCAAGGTGATATAAAGTAAGAATATATTGTACTGTGTAATAATTGTTTCTATGTTAGGCACAATGAGAAAAGGTACAGATTATAGGTTAGAAAGTAAAAGAAAAAGGAAAATAAAAGAAAAAGGAAGAAAGGGAAGTGATAAATAGGAGTGATATAGAATGAGTAACTAGTATTATATAATGTATAATACATAACTTTTAAATAAGGTAGAAAGATGGGTATATTTTTAAAGAAGTGTATATATATATATATGCCTTTGAGAAAAGGATTTTAAGTTGATAAAGTATTAGATATTAGCTGTATACTTTATGGAATGTTCTGTGGAATTTATGCAAGCAGAGAGAAAACAAGTCAGTGCGTTATTATATAATCTAAATCAGATATAATGGTACATTTTTCATTTAAACAGAGATTGCAAGTCTTGGATAGAGAACTGTTCAAGTGTGGAGAAGCAGAAGAAACCTTTTTCCAAAAGATATTATATTTAATATTTTTATCTTTCAAGGACCATATGAGTTCTGAGAGTGCCGTCTTGGTTCTTTTAAGTTGCTATTTAAAAGAGGAATGATGATTATAAAGACGAGCTTTAAAGGAGGTGGAAGTGGAGCCAAAATAGGTGAAGGAATTGGTGTCAGTTATAACTTTACATTCGTAGATTAAATCTTTCTCAAGACAATTGGTTGTTGAGAGGACATTTATTTTTAACAGGGCAATTGCAATTGCGATTAGAGAGATTAGCAGAGTTGTTAACGAGTGACCTAGTGTTATATATAGAAGGAATCGGATTGGAGAAGTTATTTACGATAGGAATAATAGTTTCTGGATTTAGAACGGGATTAAGAACATTTATCGAAGTTGTATTTGACGTTGTATTTGGGTTTGCAGAAATTAGCCTAGAGTTTACAATGACGTCGGGAGTACTATTACTATTATTATGATATTCAGTGTTGGAAGGAAGATATTTAGTATTTAGTATTTTATTGTTGTGTTTAGAGATAATGTTGGAAATGTTGGAGGAGGTCGAATAGGAAAATGTTATAGTGTGTTTGTTAAACATTTTACTATAGATATGTGAGGGAGGGAAGCATGTAGTTAAGGCACTAAAGAATAATTTAGGAATATTATTATTAATAGAGATGGAGAAATGAGCATTATACCATATTATGTTTTTGTATCTAGGTATTTTATTAAAGTTATTGGAATGATCATGAATCATTATTCTACTGTAAGATCTTCTAGAATTTGTTTCTTTACTATATTTGATTTTATCAGTATAGCCGGCTTTAGAAAGCGCGTTATTATAGTAATTGGCGTTAGCATCAAAGATGTTTGTATTAGAAGACAGGTTACATATTTTTTTTCCAATATTACTAACTATAGCATTCTTAATATTAGTGGGGTGGTTAGATTTAAAATTAACATAATTTAGGTTCTCATTGTTTTTATGGTAAGGGTAATATAGGCCAGTGTCAAGATTAAGCGATACATCCAAGAAATTAGCTAGTTTGATGCTGTTATCAAATTCAATTTTTAAGTTATGTTGGTTAAAGAGATTACGTATATTGTTCTTAATAATATTAAGGTTAACTATGTTGCAATTTAAGATAGTAATGAGTCCATCGTCACGATAAATTCCACCGCGAAGTTGAGGAATTTTCCGACTCAAAGAGTTCAAAATAAAGATACCGATTAAATCTGTCAATTGGGATGAATAGGATGCTCCCATTGTGATGTCGAAGTTGTTAGAGGTATCAGCTCTGGTCCAATATTCAAGGATGGTTTTACGTGCGGTGAGAATGATGTGAAGTTCATCTGTGGTGATGTCAGAATATTTAAATGCGAAAGATAGGCATTGTTGAGAAGTGAAGGCGAAATAGAAGAATAGTAGCTGCCAATATCAAATTGAACAAATTTTAGTTTGTTTTTATTATTCAATTTGTTGAACCTACCAATCACTTCAGAAGTACCAAACCATACATTTAAGTTCAAAGAATACAACGTCAAACACAGCTACGCTAAATGTTCTTAATCCCATTCTAAATCAAGAAACTATTATTCCTACCGTAAATAACTTCTCCAATCCAATTCCTTCTATAGATAACACTAGGTCACTCGTTAATAACTCTGCTAATCTCTCTAATCGCAATTGCAATTGCCCTGTTAAAAATAAATGTCCTCTCAACAACCATTGTCTTGAAAAAATATTAATCTACGAATATAAAGTTATAACTGACACCAATTCCTTCACCTATTTTGGCTCCACTTCCACCTCGTTTAAAGCTCGTCTTTATAATCATCATTCGTCTTTTAAATAGCAACTTAAAGGAACCAAGACGGCACTCTCAGAACTCATATGGTCCTTGAAAGACAAAAATATTAAATATAACATCTCTTGGAAAAAGGTTTCTTCTGCTTCTCCATACTTGACCAGTTCTCTATCCAAGACTTGCAATCTCTGTTTAAATGAAGAATTTACCATTATACCAAATTTAGATTCTATAATAAATAGACGCACTGACTTGTTTTCTCGCTGCTTGCTTAAATTCCACAGAACATTCCATAAAGTATACAGCTAATATCTAATATTTTATCAACTTAAAATCCCTTTCTCAAAGGCACATACATATATACTTCTTTAAAAATATATCCATCTTTCTACCTTATTTCAAAGTTATTTATTATACATTATATAATACTAGTTACTCGTTCTACATCACTCCTATTTATCACTTCCCTTTCTTCCTTTTCCTTTTCTTTTCCTTTTTCTTTTAATTTCTAACCTCTAATCTGTACCTTTTCTCATTGTGCCTAACATAGAAACAATTATTACACAGTACAATATATTCTTACTTTATATCACCTTGAAAAAATCCTTCGTAAACATAAACATTTTTTTGACGTTAGATTATTCATCCTCAATTCCTTATTTTGTTCTCCCTTTTCATGCTCATCTAACTTATTCATCCTATCTTCTACTTTTTTCACAATATATCCTTACTTACATTACTATTGCTTTTTTAATAATACATATCAACATTTTCTTTCCATCGCACATATTATTAAACCCTTAAAAATTATTCTTAATACATATTAACAATTTCTTTCCATCGCACATATTATTAAACCCTTAAATATTATTCTTAATACATATTAACAATTTCTTTTCATCGCACATGTTATTAAACCGATCAATATTATTCTTAATACATATTAACAATTTCTTTTCATCGCACATATTATTAAACCCTTAAATATTATTCTTAATACATATTAACAATTTCTTTTCATCGCACATATTATTAAAACCTTCAATATACAAACCTTAACTTAATATTATTTTTCTCTTCGTTAATTTTCAAATTTTCTTAATTTTAAAATTATCTTCCAACGGTTTTTCAACCTCTCTATGTAAAACAATATATTTGTCTCAGTTATAAAAGCTATCTCTCTCTCTCTCTATCACACATCTCTCCTCCTATCTCATCCTTCCTCATTATACTCCTCCCCCTCCACTTTTTACTCTCATCTCCTCCTCTTTTCCATCCTTTCAAACCCTCCCCCTTTTCAAAATGTTTTCCCAATATCACACATCAATCTAAAACTACTTTTCATATGTTGATTTAAAACTGCACTATTCACAAGTGTTTTTTAACCTTCATATCATGTCTTCCTATTTTATCTGATGAAAACACAAATGTTATTGTTTTTGAAATGCGCATAATAAAATATATGGAACTCTTTTAACCATCTTTTGATCTTAAGTATTATGTATACTCCAGTCCTACAAACTGTAGAGTGCTTCTTATGCGATATCTGCATTGCTTTATTGGACTACAACAAAACTCACCTCCTACATATATATATATATATATATATATATATATATATATACACATATATCTTCTTTTCTGAAGACAGCATGTATATGTAATGTTATGTATATTTCCGCTGATAATTTGTAATATTTTTACATAGATCTATATGATATACATACCAACAGACATATACATCCTAGAAACGGTCGTAAAATGATGAAATTGTTTAATATAAGTAACTTGTTCTTTGTTTTTATTTCATTGTTTTTATTAATTCATACACACACATCACACACACACACAGATATATATATATATATATATATATATATATATATATATATATATATATATATATATATATATATATAAACTATGTACATGTGTGTATGTGTAATTGTAGATATAATAAATTACTTCATGTCATAGCAAATTCATATATTTAGTTACACAAATATATATATATGTATATGCATGTGCACGCCTGTGAGTGCGCGTATGTGATTATGTGTGTGTGTGTAATTCAGACGATATCGGCATGTTTGTTTCACTCCTTATGTTAATGAAAATTAAGAAGAATAAAATCAAATACTCTCTAATATTCCGCTATTTTCAACAATCTATTGAATATCTAGTCACGATATATATAATTGTAGAATACAGAAGATTTCACCAAAATAACTTGTAAACATTATTTTTTATTATAATAATATTGAACATCTCAGCGGTTGGTGTATCTTACTAAAAGCCATTGCAGCATTTATCTAGTTGCATCAATGTTCTCGAGTAAAAACCTGTAAATTGAGATTTGTTTTTTTACATTTCTCTGTTGAGGGATAAAATAAAGTTAAACACATTCGGAGTATTATATCCCAACTTAAAGTATGATTTAATAATAATAATAATAATAATAATAATAATAATATATATATATATATATATATATATATATATATATATATATATATATATGTGTGTGTATATATATATATATATATATATATATATATATATATATATATATATATATATATATATATATAACATTTCAGGTTATCAATAATGTAGTGATAATATATCGTTACGTTAGAGATGAACAGCGTACGTGCAGGTTTGCTCAACGAGTATAAATTATATTCCGGAGAAAATGTAGAAAGGATGAATATAAAATGAAAGTGCTTTTTTTAAAAAGGAATTTATTAGGTATTGACATTTGTTTCTGTAACAGACGGAATACCTATGTATCGCTGCTTGCGTAATCATATAATGTTAGCAAGTATTCGATAGCAAATGTATAATCAGTTGTCACTTCTTCAGAGATTTTGGATAAATTTGGATTTAAATCTTATAAGAACCCACCCTCATACCCACTTTTGGATACATTTGAACAAGACCTAATGGATATGATTATGGAGATCAAATTTATAAAACGGAAGAACAATAAACTACAGAATGACATCACGGCACTGCTCAATAATCTAAAAAACGCCAATGGAATTATTGTTAGAGCAGACAAAACATCAAACGTATATACCATGGATGTGGACACTTACAATAACGTCATCCGTAAGGAATTGCATAAAAAATACAGGAAAACTAATGAAGCTACACTTAAAAACATCAACAACTCGGCATGTGAAATTGTTAAAAAACTTTGTATTGACGATAGAACGCACCCCTTAACACCAGCTATACCATCCTTCAACCTCAAGGACCACAAGGTAAACTTCGGTATTAACCCTAATATTAGGCTTATATGCCCCTCTAAATCTGATATAGGCAAAATTAGCAAATATATACTAGACAGAATTATCCCCCAAGTTAAGGTTAAAGTAGAGATTAAACTATGGGGTAACACTCATGAAGCAATAAGGTGGTTTAATAACATTACTGATAAGAACAAATCAAAATTTATTCAGTTTGATATTGATGAATATTATTCCTCAATTTCACCTGATACTCTACATGAAGCTCTTTCGTTCGCTAAGGATAATTCCGACCTTACGGATGCTGAAATTAAAATTATTATGGAAGCGAGGAAAACTATAGTTAAATTCGATGATAGCTACTGGGTTCGCAAAGATAGACCTTCTAATTTTGATATCACTATGGGTTCTAATGATTCGGCGGAAGTAACAGATCTTGTGGGAATTTATATCACCCACAGATTACAAGGAAAATTCAAGGATCTCCACGGTGGAATCTACCGTGACGATGCGCTCCTATTAGTTAAGCATATGAATAACCAGAATTTAGAAAGGATGCTGAAAATATCAAAAAGCTTTTTAAGGAACTAGGATTAAATATTACATTTGAATATAACCTCAAAGAGGTCAATTTCCTTGATGTTACATTGAATCTCAATACAGATACGATTAAACCGTTCCATAAACTAAATGAGAACCTTAAATATGTAAATACGAGTTCTAACCATCCACTCTCTATAATTAAATCCATCCCTAGAAATGTTTCTCTTAGAATCTCCCGCCTGTCGTCCAACCAACAAACCTTCAAAGAACATGCTGAATATTATGATGATGCACTTAGGAAAGCCGGTCACCTAGATAATATAGAGTATATAGTCGAAGATCACCAAAACACCCAAAATAAATCCCATAGGAGTAGAAATAGCACAGAATCACCACCATACATACACTACCGCAATAGACACAATAATAGTCGCACACCACCAAACAGAAGGCGATGTAAGGAGTATAATTGGTACAACCCGGTCTATAACAACTCTATTAAAACCAATCTACCCTCAAAATTCTTTCGATTAGTTAAAAAACACTTTCCAACATCACATAAATATAATAAAATCTTAAACCCTAACACTATTCGACTTTCATATTCAACCGCCCCTAATATTGAACAACATATAAAAAAGATTAACGCAAAACGGTTGTATAAACACCTTCCAACACATAACAATACACGTAAAACATTAGCTATAACATCACAAAACAACAAACAACATCCTGTCCTACATAAGCAACCTCATCAACCCATCCATGACAATACAACAACGCAAAATTATAATTGCAACTGTGTCCAACCAGGAATGTGTCCGTTGAACAATCAGTGTCTTGAACGCAACATCGTATACAAATGTACTATCGAATCGGATAGACAGAAGTGGTACTATGTGGGATCTACAGCCACCTCTTTCAAATCACGCCTTTATAGACATCGTTACTCGATAAAACATGAAAACTAGCGTTATGTAACAACACTCGCAGACAAAGCTTGGCAGCTGCGTGAAAATAACCAACAATTTCACCTAAAATGGGATATAATAGCGGCTGCCCCCCACCCCACCCCCACCCCATATTCCCATGGACAGGAATTTTGTAAATTATGTAATGTAGAATTATTTTGTATTATGAAATCCAAAAACATTTTATTAAATAACAGAATAGAGCGATCGTTATACTGTGACCATCGCTTAAAATCTACATTTTCATATTATAAATACTACCAGGATTGAACGCCTGGCTCTATCTCCGTTTGATTGTCAAAATAGATATTAACATTCTTTATTAGTCTTAATTCTATCAACTCTTCTATTATTTACCTTTTAATATAAACTGCTATAGATAAAATGAGATTTCTGATTTCTTGATTCAATTCCCTAATGCATATACCAGCTGGCTAATATCATTGATGTTATTCAGTAGCAATCGAAATCTCCCCCTTCCCCAATTGACACTTTATAATTAATACTACTGCACCAAATGACCAGCCCTGTCGACTGTCCAGTTGGTCAAGTAGAGATTAAAATTGGCACTCCAAAAATTCTTATTTAGATTTACTCATTGTATTCTCATTAGAAACCCACTATATACTTGTTTAGCAGTAAATTAATTTACCATCTGTCATATACTATCCCCTCCTTTTCTTCCTCTATTACTAATATAAATACTTCAATTTTTCTGATTTTATCCAATTTATCCAAAATCTCTGAAGAAGTGACAACTCATTATACATTTGCTATCGAATGCTTGCTAACATTATATGATTACGCAAGCAGCGATACATAGGTATTCCGTCTGTTACAGAAACATATGTAAATACCTAATAAATTCCTTTTAAAAAAAACACTTTCATTTTATATTCATCCTTTCTATATATATATATATATATATATATATATATATATATATATAGTAATAATAATAAATTTGAAAACTCATATCCAAAAAGGCCTCGATAAGGATAAATATATATCATATATATATAAGAACCCTAGAGCAAATATTTATGAAAATAATAGATTAAAGTTTAAGCAAAGAATCGCTGCTTTCACCGTTAACGGGTTCTTCAGAAGATCCCGTTAAGGATGAAAGAGGCGATTCTTTGCTTAAACTTTAAGCTGTTATATTAATATATAAATATATATTGTTTTCAGTATGGTGAACTAACTGTTGTGTTACTACGTCCCTCTTTCTATCTACATATATATTTTGTTTATCCGTCCAGGTTATACTGGTTGAGAACACTAATAATGGTTACTGATATAGGTAGAAGGCTAAATCAACCCAAGTGCATTTCTAGTGTTTTATTTCATCAACATCGTATGGATGAATGGCAAAGCTAACCACGGTGCGATTTCGACTTCTGCCTTAAATGAAAACGCCTCATTAAGGTATGTTTTGTAGATGAGCATCGCCATCCTTTTGTTCCAGTGTTGTTTATGATATAGTAACGAGGCAGTTTGCTCGGAGACGAATCGATTATAATTATTAGCCGATATGAAACTCAGGAAATATACGTACCCGCTGTCTGTGTGAAAAAGGTAATTCTAAGGTTGACTATATATATATATATGTATATTTATAAATGGGAGTGAGAAATAGATTTCCATGAAGGTGATGATGTTACAATGATAATGAAGGTCATAATGATATGAATTTAACGAGAACAGCAGGTAAATCTCATAAGCTTGTCACACAACTTATCCTAGATTTTTGTTAATGTCGCTGACGATATTCTCACATATTTGGAATATTGCCGGCATCATGTTGTTGGCAAAATTATGAAAATGCGGGATATTAATTTCGATTAATTATCGCTGACTGTGCTTCTCTTGCAGTAGTGTAATGAAGATATATATGTTATATGTGAATTGAGCTAGCACTCAAACTACTTTATCTTATTTTAGAATAAATAATGAATCCCACCCACGAAGAATTTTAATATAAAGGAAACAACAACAGAAATGTAGACTCTGTATCTCTCCACACATTTTCCTTTAACTGTAATTGTCCAGCCAGGTGGAAGACAGATGCAGCATTGAATGTTTCAGACGTCAATTCTTGTAAATAGATACACACATTCACACACACATACAAGCACACGCACCAACACAAACAAACAAATATATATATAAATATACAAAATATTATAATTATATATTAATATATATATATACATATATATACATATATCTATAATGATATTAAATAAATGGAAACTATATTTATTAAACCATATTTATTCTATTATATATATTTCAAAGGTACCAAATCTTTGGTACGCTTTCATCAGATAAAATGCAAAGTGTGTTTTATAAATTTGGTCGTACCAAGGAACATACCTTATCAGGTGAATTATTCCTTGGATACTGGTTTTAAAATTAAACCGTTATTTTAGACGCTGGCGAAAAATTTAGATATATGTTTGTATTATTAGGAGCGAAAGAGAAAGGGAGAAAATGAAAAAGAAGTCCACATATTTACGTCAATATGGGGCAAGAAAAATTTGAATATTTACCTATATTATACTTATATGGAGAATTATGTTTGTAAGTATTTAACTTATTGAAATATATTATTATGATATATGTATAAATATCCATATATATTAATTGTTTCTATTTTCGGCACAAGGCCAGCAATTACCCAGTACACTACTGGTTCTTTATTTTATCAACCTTGTAAGGATGAAATGCAAAGTTAACCTCGGCAGGATTTGAACTCATATCGTAAAGAGACGTAACTATGCTGGAAAGCATGTCCAACCCTCCACCGATACTGCGAATTCAAATAATTGTTAAAGAGATATTGATAATTTACAGTTATTAGTTGTTTATAATATGAGTTGTTTGTAATATGAGTTACGAGGGATGTTGATTTTGCGTTATAATAGAATAAATATGTTTTATAAATATAGTTTCCATTGAATATTTACTCCAGAAAAACTATTGAGTGCTCTGAATCAGTTATAAACATTTATATTTGTTGAATAATCAACAAAATGAATATCCCTTCTGCTTATATATATATATATATATATATATATATATATATATATATATATATATATGTATATATATATATATATATATATATATATATATATAGGAAAAATATGACCCCGACGGCAGTCCTCGGGCCGTTTCGACGGCTATTTCTTGAGCTCTGTCTTCGGGGTCTTACTTTTCCTATTACCAACTCTACTACCCTAAGTATTGAGTACTCGGTGCGTTATGATCCATCTGGTTCCTTACCATAACTCCTTCATTATATATATTGTATATATATATATATATATATATATATATATATATATATATATATATATATATATATATATATGTATATATATATATGTAGAGGTTATATTTAATTTGTTGGGATACAACAAGCAAAATATTTTTATAACTGTTATAAATCACTCATCAATCTATTGGAGTAAATATACAATATATTAACAAATGGAAAATATATTTATAAAACCATATTTATTTCATTATACATATTTAAAGGGCCACCAAGGCAAATTACGGTGCGCTTTCATCAGATAAAATATAATATAGGTTAGTTTTATAAACAAATATCGACATACCCTGAAAAAATTTAACCATTCTGGTTGGAATCTCCTGGAGATTCCAACCAGAATGGTTGCATTGTTTGCCTCATGGCAAATTGGCCTTGGTGGCAAATTTGCCTTGGTGGCTCTTGAAATATGTATAATGAAATAAATATGGTTTTATAAATATAATTACCATTTGTTAATATATTGTGTATATATATATACACAGAAACAAGATGGCGTAGGATAGAACAAAAAAAAAAAGCAAAACAAAGGAGAGGCACAAAAACAAAGAAAAGAATGGCCAGTCACTGACTAGGTCACAGAATGTGTGATGAAAGAACTTTGACAATATATAAACAACCATCTGGTTGTGGAACCAACCAACCAACCAACCAGAAATGTATAAATTCCTGAATTTATAAATTTATTATAATAAATTGAAGTGAAACTTGTGGTACGTGTGTTTCTTATTGGCAACATGACCCTCCCAAAGTATAACAATATCGGTTTCAACACTTGTTTTCATATGAAGAATCTTGCTAAAGAAATTCAGAAACGAAATATATATATATATATATATATATATATATATATATATATATATATATATATATATATATATATAGGAACGAATTGGACCCCGACGGCTGAGCTCAACCGTTTCGACGGCTAATTCTGCACTTGCAGCAATCGAATCGAATCAGGTCCACCTGGTTCCTTACCACATTTCTTCCGTTATATATATATATATATATATATATATATATATATATATATATATATATATATATATATATGCAAAATATATATGCAAAATATATATATATATATATGCAAAAGTTTTATTTAAAATTGTTGGGTTACAACAAGTAAATATTTTATAACTGATATAAAGCACTCGACAAGTTTTGGAGTAGATATACGATATTAAACAAATGGAAACTATATTTATAAAACCATATTTATTTCATTATACGTATTTCGGGGATACCATATTAACAATATGGCATGCCTTCTTCAGATAAAATACAATATATAAACAGTTTTATAAATAATTTTGACGTACCATAAATATTGAGCAACCGTTATGTAGGAAACAGGCTACCAAACCGGCTTCCTACATAGCGGTTGCTCAATATTTATGGTACGTCAAAATTATTTATAAAACTGTTTATATATTGTATTTTATCTGAAGAAGGCATGCCATATTTTTAATATGGTATCCCCGAAATACGTATAATGAAATAAATATGGTTTTATAAATATAGTTTCCATTTGTTTAATATCGTATATATATATATATATATATATATATATATATATATATATATATATATATATATATATATATATATATATATATATATATATATATATATATATATATATATATATATATATATATATATATATATATATATATATATATATATATATATATATATATATATATATATATATATATATATATATATATATATATATATATATATATATATACATATATAATTATGATTATATATGAAAATATATACCGGCGATGGATTGGTAGTATCGGTAGAGAGTCGGAAAGCATGCTTTGCAGCATAGAGTTACGTCCCTTTACAGTTCAAATCCCGGTTCATTTTACCTT
>OZ024742.1:351804862-351807362 GCA_964016885.1 Eledone cirrhosa
GACATATTTGCAAGACACTGATATATGAGAAAGCATGAACTTTCGGACTATTGGGGAATATTTCCGCAAAGGCTTAATGCAAAAGAAAATCAACAGCTTAGACCAAAATGATATCGTTCGTGGAATTGTGTGAACCCTCTTGTATTGTATTTTTATTTTTTTTATTTTCTTAGGAATTACAATATGAAATACTTTCAAGTGAAAGTTGTGATACGATCTATTAAGAATCTTTTACATAGATGTTCCTAGAAAAGATTATATATTCTAGACTTAAGTATATATAAGTTCTCAAGTTATACACTAAAAGAGCAATGAGAAAAAGAATCATATCCGTTGCGCATGTGTGTCAGAAATAATAGCATTGTTACTTAACAGTTAAAGATTCGAATAGCTTTTTACGGATATCATAGTTCTTCTGGATATATGAATAGTAGCACCATTATGAAATACGATAGTAATTTTGATACTCTGACAAGGGCCTATGAGAGCGGGATCCAGCTGTTAATTTATTCTGCGCCCCAGGAGATAAAGGGACGCTGCAGGAACCATGTATCATCCATTTTGAGAACAATAATTCCCTGTTTCAAGCGTCAAAGGGATCTTGTACTGCCTGGCAAAATGTCTTTGTACGACTGTCATTCAGTAGAATGTTGCTCATTGTTTACATTTTTATTCCTTCTTTTCATAAACTGTAACTTCATTATACACCAATAACACTATAGTTTAAATTGCACGAAATGTATATTTAGTTAAATCTTTCTTTATATTATGACTTAAATTTATAGGCGCAGTGAAGGTATAAAAAAAGACGTTTCTGAAAGACGTCCTATCAATATTGAATATACATTCACACACACACACATACACACACACATATATATATATATATTTTTATATATACACATATATATATATATATATATATATATATATATATATATATATATATATATATATATATATATATATGCTGGATCGGCAATTGATCGTCTTAATCAGCTCCTAAACATCACTGGAATTGTATAAGAATACAATATAAGTCTTGGTGGAAGCGACGGCATAAGGAATCTTGATAACCGTTAACAAACGAGAAACAGCTGTCGGTTGCTTCCCTTTGTATTTGCAGAGACCAAGTAAGTGACATAGACACTAACTTAAATATATGTATATATATATATATATATATATATAAGAGAGTATTGAAGTTTGCTTGAAGCATTGTGGAACAACAAGTAAACATCTATAAGTCGTTTGGAAGCCTTGACAATGCAAATGGGTAAATCTCCGGGTAACAAGGTCCGGTGGTGGAGAGAGAGATGGAAGTGGGTGTACGTTGAGATGCGTGGTGTGTATAAGATGTGTGAGATGTGTAGAATGGAGGGAAGAGTAAAAGGATAAAAAATAAAAATAACAACACAAGACAGAGTGTTACCTTGGGAGAGATTTAATAGTCCCTATATATTTCGGATTCACAGACAACCTTTTCCCCCACCCCGGAAAAAAACCCCAGTTGATGGATGTGAATCCGAAATATATAGGGACTATTAAATCTCTCCCAAGGTAACACTCTGTCTTGTGTTGTTATTTTTATTTTTTATCCTTTTACTCTTCCCTCCATTCTACACATCTCACACATCTTATACACACCACGCATCTCAACGTACACCCACTTCCATCTCTCTCTCCACCACCGGACCTTGTTACCCGGAGATTTACCCATTAGCATTGTCGAGGATTCCAAACGACTTATAGATATTTATATATATATATATATATATATATATATATATATATATATATATATATATATATATATATATATATATATGAATATATATACATATGTGAATGTATGTTTTGTATATTTGATAATATACTGTGTTTATTTCAGAACATTTTCAAGACCATTCGCTACGAGTTTGTATACATGTAAGTGTGTATATATATATACATATATATATATATATGTATATATATATTTGTGTGTGTGGGTGGGGGAGGGGGGTATGTCTATGTATTTTGAAGCAAAATGCAATTTCCTTTTAGCGTCAGAGTGTTATCATATAAACTCCGTGTTGATGTTCAAAAACCATAGTCAGGTATATAATATGTAGCAAAGAAAGAAATAAGACAGGGATTAGAGGTTAATTTATCCATTGTTATTGAGGATAGACGAAAAAATGGCTAGGATAATACAAAGCTCCGTATCTAATATCGATTAGCTAAAACCTTCATATATTGTGTCTTAGTATTCTATGATAAAGCACTCATATATCAAATGATTAATTAAACGTTGTATTGTTATCCATACATATTGATATGTAAGCATATATGCATATACACATATGCATATGTATATATATATATATATGTACATATATATATATATATATATATGTATATGTATATATATATATATATATATATATATATATATATATATATATATATATATATATATATATATATATATATATATATATATATATATATATATGTA
>OZ024742.1:351809862-351822362 GCA_964016885.1 Eledone cirrhosa
TGAAACAGTACTAGTCCTGTAGAAGCTCCTTCTATAAAATAAAAAAAAACATATATATATAAGTACGTATGAATGTATATATATATATATATGTGTGTATTTTATATACTCAATTGTACTATGTTATATGTTGATGTATACTTATGTCTATGTACGGCTTATGTATCTATATGTGTGTGTTGACATACATATACATGTGTTACAGGTTTTTTTGTGATTATATGTCTGTCTGTATATATGCATGAGTGACGCGTGTATACCAATTGAAGATGCACACACATATCTATTCATGTATAGCTAAGAATTATGGGTGTGAATGTACACGCTTACACATGCAGTTTTTGATTGCAGATATACATAATTTAACAGCCATACATGCAGAAAAGTTAATCCTATATATTTATATATATATACTAAATTTGTTTTATTAATAACACAAGGAGTGTATAGCAATAAATAAAAAATCGCTTATGCTTTGTATGTATACATTATGTGCGGGAGTAGATATAATGTGTATTTTCTGAGTGAGTGAGTATATATATGTATTGATGTACCTTTGCCTATGTATATGTGATATACGATAGATAATATCTCTAGCAATATATATATTATATAATGTTTAAATTCCAATTTTTAATATATTGATCTCAATTTTTAAACTAAATATATAATCATAATTAAACAATGTGTAATTTATCATATTATATATCTATATTCCATTCACGAATATTAATATTTCTAATTGTATTTATTCATTTCATCTCAATTGTTAACTCAACTTAATATGACATAACTTAAGGTTTTCGTTCTCTCCCCCCTCTCTCTATCTCTGCATATCTCTCTCTTGAGTTCTTTCTCTGTCTGATGTTTTGATATATCCCCGTTATTTTTCCACTGTTCTCTTTTCTTTTTACTTTCTTCTTTTTCTTTATCTATCTTTCCCTTTCTTTTCTTCACGTTCCCCTCTCTCTCTCTCCATCTTTTTACTTACTCTTAACATTATGACTTACTAAATTAAACAAACCACTATCCGGATGGCCTCCAAAAGCAACGGTCACCTTTTTGAAAGTGTACGTCAATATCTATTTGTAAAACTGTTATATATTGTATTTTGTCTGATGAAGGCATACCGTGATTTAACTTGGTATCCTTGAAATATATATAATGAAATAAATATGGTTTTATAAATATAGTTTCCATTTATTAATATTGTATATCTACTCCAAATATTTGTCGAGTGCTTTATATCAGTTATAATAATATTTGCTTGTTGTATCCCAACAATTTAAATATAACTTTTGCATATATATATATATATATTTATACATATGTATATACATATATATATGTCTATATATATATATATTTATGTATATATATATGTATATATATGTATAAATTATAATATATATTTAATTTACATATAAATAGTATACATGTAATATATATATATATGTGTGTGTAAAGTTGTCGGATAGTTGTAGGTAAAGGCCTACCGAATTACATTCCTGTTTATTGTCTATGCGCATCGTGAAACATGTGTCCGAAAAATGAACTCACGATCTTTCGATTGCAAGCCCAATGCTATAACCACTAAGCCATGCGCCTTCACTTGTGGTGTTATGTTCACTTATAGTTCTATTTCCCATATTCGCCATCACTTACCATACATTAGGTGCATTCTGTCGGGTCACAAATACCAACAGCTTGCCGTTTAGGGGGCCCAAGTAATTTCACCAGACGTTGTGTTCATATATAAACACATGCGAACATATATACACACAGGAAGACATACACACCCATACACAATCACACACCCATACACACACACATATATATATATATATATATATATATATATATATATATATATATATATATATATATATATATATATATATATGTGGGGGGGGGGGTGTATGTGTGCACGTGTGTGTGTGTGTAAACAGTATATATATATAGAATACAGTTTATATAGAGAATTCACAAGAATCAAAGCTATGTTCAAAACATTTATTAACTTACAATTGTTTCATCCAAACCTAGGTTTGAAGTCTTCGGACCATTTTTCAATGTTTGTACACATGATTGACCTCCTTTCTAACGCAAGAGACATACAAATACATATGTATATATTGATGTACAGTGGAGTGACATATATTATATTATATTACTTCCGTACAGCAATTCAAATTCAAAGTCAAGATCAATATCGAAATTAAAACAAAATTAAAATACATTCGGCAGTTAACATAGATAATGCAAGGGGATAGGTTGTTAGATAATGCAAGAGGATAGTTATTGTATGCGTTAGTTATGTGTGTCTCATTTATATATGATTATTGTATGGCAGGGTGTTACATGTAATTCAAGCACTTTACGTAGGTAAGTAAGAGTTTTATGGTGGTTGCAGTGGTAAGTTATTTTTTGTGTATGATAAAAAAGTATGTGCGCAGAGAAATAGAAATAGAAAGGAGAAGCAAAAGAGGATTATGGTTTTCGTATCCACCACCATTTTCACATTCAGGAAATGTAATATATAGTTGATACATCCATCACATAATTAACGATGATTCCGTATTGGATGTTTGATGCATTAATTTACATTATTTTAGCTTATTGCGGCTCAGTGTTCTTTAATCCAATTTTATAGGGTAGGTTGTTTCCGTTGCGAGAATTTACATCGGTTTATTATCCGGAAGTATGTGTGTAATTAAGGGAGGTTAATGCGTAAGGGGAGGTAACTAGCTGATTTCCATAACTAAATTATTGTTCTAACATACATTATAAGGTGTCTCAATTAAGTCCCTTCTATAGACGGTTATATATTTATATCCAGTTTCCAATTTTAAATACAGTCTACTCTATCATGATGTACTAAATGTATTTATATTACTATGATTACTCCCTATCATAGAGTGCTACAACTGGATATTCCATACAAAGAGCCAGATATTTATATGAAAGTTCCTTCCAAATGTAGTCTACTCACAGAGCATGTCAGGGGACCTATTAGTACTATGTCTACATAACCCCTGGTAAGTTCTGGAGCAGCGTATGGCTGTCTGCATGGCAAATCCAAATCCATCTCTATGACAGACAAAAACATCCCGCATTTACAATGTCATTAATCTATCCATCAAGTTGTACTTGCATATATAACTCACTTCCCATTCATACATAATTCATTGCACTCAACATATAGGTTATACATATCTCTTATGTTAATAAATTAATCTTATATATATCCAATGTTATCACTCCATACATAGAAATACATTTGCATAAATAAGTTATTGTCGAAACTGGTGTTTAAAGCTTACATAGACTGTATTGTATAATTATAAGTGGTACCTCATGAACTACACCCCTAGTATAACCACCCTCAACTACTATATAATTATAAGCAGTTGAAAGTAATTACCCCAAAAGTAGGTGATCATGGGGATATTTCTAGGGTATAAAGTTATAGACAGATGGAATGATTTGTGTTGATATAGGGTGGATCAGCGAGTGTGGAGTTGTGGTGTAGGTTGTGCCCTTGAGGTGTAGTGTTAGAAGTGGTGATGGGTTCAAGTCTGACATTGTTATATCATGCTTTCCAGCAGAGTTACGTCCCTTTACGATCTGAGTTCAAATCCCGCCGAGGTTGACTTTGCCTTTCATCCTTACGGGGTCGATAAAATAAAGTACCAGTAATGCACTGGGTAATTGCTGGCCTTGTGACTAAAGTAGAAACAGTTATATATTGGGTTTAAAGTTTTGGAAGGAGTGTCGGATGAGGTGCTGGAACGACGCAAACACTTCCGATTTTTTATTAAGGAGGTTATGGGTCTCTAGTAGACAGAGGTTGCAGAATTTATTAGGTGGTTTGTACGATGCCGCCTTACCTATCACTTCCCATTTAAGTGTATAAGATCTATGTTTACTTTTTAGATAGTGTATGTAGCTAGATAGTGAAGTGGAGTTGGCTAGACTGTGTTTTTTTAAAGAATTGAGGTGTGAATTGTATCTTGTTTTGAAGCAGTTCGAAGCAGAGCCTATATAGGTTTCAGAGGAGTTGCTAGTTATGACAGTGTATGAGTATATGATGTCCTTGATTAAGCAGTTTTTATCTAAAGGGCAGGTTCTATTAGATCTACAGTTACAATTATTTTGGATGTTAACCTGCCTGTTATTATGTTGTGTAGAAGTCTGGTTGCTAGTTATTGCATTATGGCTATGAGGGTTGGCGGCCCAGCATGATTGCTTACACTAGTGCTATTACTATTATTACTATTGCTATCAAGGTTTGTAGATATTACGTTGTTTAGAAGGTTTACCTCCTGCCGCGTTTTAGTTTGTTGGACGTAAGTATTCATTTTTCTTTTATTGCTACTAGCTATGTGGTATGCTATGTTAGGCGTGTTAGAGTAGGAGATTTTAATTGTGTTTTTGTTTATAAGACTATGATACTTGTGGCCCGATGTGAAGTATTTACCCAGGAGTTAGAAGAAAGGCTTAGGTAGGTTGGTAGAGACGTTTAGATTGAAAGGTGGGTTGAACAATGTATTATTTCTTCTTCTATTCTTGTTTTTTATGTCTGGTGCGATGCTTCCGTTTATGGTATGTTGGCGACTTCTGTGGTGTGGGTTACGTTTGTTGCCACCCTTCCTACTAGTGTGTGTGTGGTTATTACTATTATTACTATTTTTCCTCATGGACATATTGTGCGATATAATGTTGTAACTATGTGTTTTTGTAGGTAGCAACTCTATCTCATTATTATGGCCTGATCTCGCTAATGCCTGATTATAATATTGTGAGTTTTTGCTAAATATGTTTGCGTCATAAGATAGATTAGAGATTCTATTGGGTATTCCCTTAGAGATATAGTTTAATATTGATCTAGGGTGGCTAGACTTGGTATCTACTTAAATCAGTTTTTCGTTAGGTTTATGGAAAGGTGTATATATTCTACAGTCTAGGTAGAGGGTGGCATCTAGGAAGTTAACGGTTTTAGTGTTTTTGTCTATGGTGATACTTAGGTTATAGTTTTTGAAAGTCTTGTGCAATAGTTTTCTAGTTCTTTCTATATTAAATGTTTTATAGTTTATAAGGAGAAGTGCATCATCGCGGTACAAACCAGCGTTGAGGTATGCAAGGTCCTTATTGATTTCGTTTAGTAAATATAGGCCCACAAAATCAGTGACCTGCGCCGAGTCACTAGATCCCATGGTTATGTCGAAGTTGTTTTGCGTATCCTTGCGGGTCCATAACTGATCATCAAAAGTGATTACGGTTTTACGTGCCGCAAGTATGACATCAATCTTGGGTCTAGTCAGGTCACTATTGTTCATGGCCATAACTAGTGCTTATTTAATAGGATAGGGGAAATAGAGGTGTAGTATGAATTGATATCAAATTGGATACATTTTTTATCTTTGTTTATCTTGTTATCCTTGAAACATTCAATAACTTCACCTGTATTTCCCCATTGTTTAAGGTATATTTTGTGTTTAAAATGTGGGATGATTTTATCTAAAATATTCTTACTTAAAATGCCAATGTCAGACTTGGAAGGGCAGCTTAGTCTAATCGAGGGGTTGCTAATGAAATCCTCCTTCTGGTCCTTCAGAGAGAATATCTGGGGTGTATGTTTGTGTATGTCTCTGAAGTGCTAGGTTGGACACTATACTACGGCCTTCTATATTAATTTCTCCTAAGTTTTTTCATAGTAGTTTTCTTGTAGCTCTTATGTAGTTCATTATATATAAACTTTCTATATGTATCATAATCTAAGCTGTATATGTTATTAGTCTTGTACGCATGCACACTCATTTCACTACTTGTTTTGAATTCATTAATAGAGGAGTTAAGTTTGTTTAAGAAGGTGTTGTTTTTATTGCGATGTTTTTTGTATTTAATGTTCTCAACTAGTTTTATTAGGCCATTTTCAAAGGAGTTTAGTAGTGTGTTGTGAGGGGGTTTCTAAAAGTTTTAAAGCCGAAGGAGTCGAATGTATTAGCATGATCAACTTTGTTAAATTTTCTCTTATCATAATGGAATGTCCTCCATCTTACTCTATTGATAAAGGAGTTGACACTGTTGATCAATAATTTCTCATATGTATTCTTGGATGGTATTGGTATGTTCTTGGTTGACATAGGGAGTTGGTCTTTGATCAGCATACTGGTAATTTATTGTATGTTAGCTCAGCAGTATGGAGCAGTTAATAATATTAAGGATACTATTTATGGTTATGTATATACTAAAACATTTTATAGTTATATATATTTTAGGGTTGAAAATATATATATCTATAAAATGTTTTAGTAAATACATAACCATAAATAGTATCTTTAATATTATGTTTATATATATATATATATATATGTGCGTGCTTGCATGTATATGTTCGATTGGTGGATTGGCAATATCGGTAGAGGGTCGGACGCCAGGTTTTGACGCTTAGAGTTCAGGCCCTTGCCATTCTGAGTTCAAATCCCGCTGGGGTTAACTAAACCTTTTATCGTTCATAAAATAAAGTACCAGTACTGTACTGGGTAATTGCTGACCTTGTGCCGAAAGTAGAAACAGCAGTGCGCTACCGGTACTTCGTTTTATCGAACCCGTTAGGATGAAAGGCAAAGTTAACGTGGACGAGATTTGAACTCAGAACGTTAAGAGACGTGGCATTCTACCACAAAGCATTTTGTCAGACGCCATACCGAAAGAGTTAATGATAAACATTAAACAAATTGGTTCTTATGTAGGCACAAGGCTAGCAATTTTGGGGAGGGGAAAGTCGATGAAATCAACCACAGTACGTTATTGTTGCTTTCTTTTATGGATCCTGTAAGGAGGAAAGGAAAAGTTAAACTCGGCGGGATTTGAACTCAGACCGTAAACGACCGTAATTCAGTGTGGACAGAAGAGCCGATATGTAGGGCACAATACAAAGACACGGACGATAATAATAGTAAGAAGAAGAAGAAGAAGAAGAAGAAGAAGAAGAAGAAGAAGAAGAAGAAGAAGAAGAAGAAGAAGACAATGCTAATAAGTGTTTTTACTTTTGGCACAAGGCCAGCAAAGCCCAGTGCATTACTGGTACTTTATTTTATTGACCCCGTAAAGATGAAAGTTAACCTCGGCGGGATTTGAACTCAGTCCGACCCTCTACCGACCCTCTACCCATACTGCCAATCCATCGGTGGTTTACATCGAGTAACGTTAACAGGATATCACTGACGGTAAAATAATATATTTGAAACGTAGGCTCAAGATAAATATATTTGGGGGAGACTTTTATCGATTTAATCAGTATGGCTTACACACAGATATTGAAAGGTGCGTACATGTACGACATCTTTCTGCCTAGAAGGTAAAAAGAGAGATAATCCTTGGAGGAATACAATAGAATATTTTATATATTTTATGAATATAGTATTTGAATCAGAGGTGAACCATTCTTTCACAGAACAACACTTATTCATGCTACTACTACTACTACTACTACTACTACTACTACTACTACTAATAATAATAATAATGTTGCTGCTGCTGCTACTATTACTGCAGCTGCTACTGTTACTACTAATACGCTTGATGTTGCTACTATTACTACTACGACTACTACTACTGATGCAGCTGACTCATAGCCCTAAGACTATATACATCTATCAGCATGCATGGAATATGTAGATTGTATATAGCAGTATTTTCCACAAATAGAGAAATCAGGAGAGAGACCTACTCGCTCCCCAGCTAAATATATCAGTGTTCACTTTGTCGTTCTCCACACAAACATGGAGATCAAAGTCAACGACTTGACATTCTTATCACTGTTAACCAGAATCGAAGTGCCCTCGAATCAACGTTTCCTCCTCGACAGGCAATTACTATCTGTAAAAGCATTCATCCAAATATAAATATCTGAAATTAAAGATAAACAGTGTGTCTTTCAAAGAGTCAACAAATGTAAATGCCTTCTCATCAAAGTATCAGTTTCAACAATCAATACTGTATCTCTCGAAAAATATAGAACTCATCCATTTATATATACACATATATATATATATATATATATATATATATATATATATATATGGGTCAGTTTTTAGTATATACATATACATATGTATATATATATATATATACTATATAACTCACCCATATATATATATATATATATAATATATATATATATATATATATATATATATATATATATATATATATATATATATATATAATGTAAATGAATATAACGAGAACATGGGGAATGTAAACATACACAATCCTCATAAAAACCCTGAGATAGGTACAGAATACATAAATGCGTTAAAATTTCACCAACACGTTTCAGGTTAAAAAATAATTTGTGTACGTCCTGAACATATTTACAGTTCTGATTGTTATGATTTCCTGTGACGTGCTTATGTTTTGAGTAGTATGCCATGGGTGAATGTCTTTTTAGAAACCTTTCCTGATTCATATATGATTTTGTGAGAATGTTTAAAACGAGTTGCATAAAGATACAGCGTGTATTATAGATCTAAATCCTAGGAATAAAATAGATCCACAAGGCATTGCTAATATTATACCACGGGTACTGACACAATAATATTAAAAAACCTAAAATATCATACGAAATTGTATACGTTGCTGAGACGGAAAAACAGATTTTCTTCTAGAATTTAGAAAAGTAAATTGTAATAGGATTATCTAATTATAATAATATTTACAATACACAATCATAATTGATAAAATTGACTGATTTCACCGTGTAACAACAAATTTGTTTTTCTCTGTTCCTGGCTTGTAATCACTTTTTGTGTTGCTTATGTCCTAAATAAATAAAAAAGTGCTATTAAAATGTTACAAGTTTGGGTTTGTAAAAATTCTAAGCTATTCACTAGAATTATTTGTATGCTGGATTTTACGTTATATGTAAGTTTAATTTGCTTATGTTAAATTATTTTCTTTATATATGTTTCAGGTTAAATTAAAATTATAAAATAAAGACTAATACCTAATGAAGATTATAAAAGTGCAATAAATTATAAAATTGTTAAAAAGTGGATTAAAGAGTTTTATTGTTACTGGATTTTCGCACCCTGGATAAAGGGTCAGTTGTGTTTTAAGCATTCGTCTCCAGGATGAAACAGTGGAACTTGAGGAAGTGCAGGTGACAAGTCAGAGAAGTCGACACGAACCTTTCTCAGACTTTTACACTCTTAGGGGTGGCCTCTGCTTCTGCCATGACGTGCCTGGACTGTTTGACTTTATTGAGGTGCCGCGTGTGCCCAAGGAGGGGCCGCTATTTATAGACAGCTCCACCACAAGTTTGAAGGCTGTCCTCCTACACATTGGAAACAAGTTCCCGACACTGCCCCTAGCTCATTCTGTCTGCCTGAAGGTAGATTACTACAGTGTGAAAGTCCCCTTGGAAGCTCTGCAATACAACCAGTACAATTGGGAAATCATTGGAGACTTCAAGATGGTGGCTTTCCTGCTTGGACTCCAAGGAGGCTTTATCAAATTCCAATGCTTCCTCTGCCTTTGGGACAGCAGAGCCACCTCTGACCACTACAAAATAAAGAACTGGATTTGTAGTTGGGACCCGGAACGTCATGTGGGAGCCACTGGTTGATCCCAGGATTGTGCTCATGCCGGCCCTGCACATTAAGTTGGGGTTGATGAAGCAGTTTGTGAAGGCTCTCAACCAAGAATCAGCCACTTTTAAGTACCTTCTTGAGTTCTTCCCCAAGTTATCTGAAGCCGAAATCAAAGGCGGGATTTTTGTTGGACCTCAGATAAAGAGGGTGTTTGAGTCTACCGAGTTCTCCAATAAGCTCAATAGGATTGAGAGAACAGCTTCTAACTGTTTCAAGGCAGTTGTTAAGGGCTTCCTGGGCAACTACAGAGCTGAAAACTACCGGCAACTGGTGCAGGATCTGATAAAGGCTGTTGGCGCCATGGGATGCAGGATGTCGCTTAAATTCCATATGCTGGACGCTCAAAGAAAAATGCAAGGACAATATGGGCGCCTACTCAGAATAACAAGGCGAACGATTCCACCAAGATGTGAAAGAGATAGAGCGGATGTACCAGGGCCACTACAATGAACAAATGATGGGCGACTACATCTGGGGGCTAGTGCGGGAATGCGACCTGGACTACAACCGCAAATCCGGGAAATCCAGTCATTTCTGACGTGTATAAGTTGCTTTATAAGTGTTATTTGTTTTTATTTGTTTGCTTCTGATAAGCTTGTGTAATAAAATAAATATATACTCCGTTGATTTAATTATATGAACTGATAAATAAAAAAAAAAAAATGTATTATTTCATGAACAGAAACAATGCATGTCTTGAAAATGGTGCATATTAATTGATAATATCTTAAATATATTCCGTATATGTAGTGGAAAGACGTCTGTAACAGAATCATCGGAAGGCGGAGAATGAAAAAAAATATATGTATAAATATAATCATAATATAATCGATTTAAAATCTGAAATAAAATGTTTTAGCTTTCAACCGGAGAATTTGATTAAAAAAATATATCGAACTAACACACACTAAGAACTACATGCAGCTACTTCAGACTGGAAAAATTAATCTTAGCCTGATGCATTTAGTATCGTATTCATAGATGTTGCTGATCTAAATATTGGAAATACAATATTAATAAAACCATCAATACAAGCCATTATGATATTTGTGGTGCTTTAGCATTATTATTATTAGTAGAAGTTGTGATTGTGGTAGTAGTGGTAGTGTTAGAAGTAGTAGTAGTAGTGGTGTTGGTGGTGGTAGTGGTGGTAGTGGTGGTAGTAATAGAAGCAGTAGTAGTAGTAATAGTAGTAGTAGAAGTAGTAGTATTAGTAGTATTCGAATTGGTAGTAGCAGTAGCAGTAGCAGTAATAGTTTTAGTAGTAGTCGAAGTAGTAGTAGTAGTAGCAATATTAGTAGTAGTAGCGGTAGTAGTAGTAGTAATAGCAGCAACATCAGAAGTAGTGGTAGTAGTAGTAGTAGCAGTAGTATTATTATTATTAGTAGTATTAGCAGTATTAGTATTATTAATAGTATTATTATTATTATTATTATTATTATTATTATTATTATTATTATTATTAGTAGTAGTAGTAGTAGTAGTAGTAGTAGTAGTAGTAGTAGTAGTAGTAGTAGTAGTAGTAGTAGTAGTAGCCGAAGTCGTCGTCGTCGTCGTCGTCGTCGTAGTAGTAGTAGTAGTAGTAGTAGTAGTAGTAGTAGTAGTAGTATATACTGTACATGTCAACTTAACCTGTTGGTTTTCAAGCTGCATAAATCTGTGCATTTTTTTTATTCTTATACTTGACGTTTACATCCTGTACTCTCGTCATTCTCCTCGTGAATATCTTGCTACTGCTGCTGCTGTTATTGCTGCTGCCATTGCTGCTGCTGCTACTACTACTACTACTGCTGCTGCTACTACTACTGCTACTACTACTACTACTATTGCTGCTGCTGCTGATGTTGCTGCTACTACCACTACTACTACTACTACTACTACTACTACTACTACTACTACTACTACTACTACTACTACTACTACTACTACTGCAACTCTTATTTCTATTAGCAATCAGTAATATATAGAAATATTACAAGGCAACATTAGTAACTCTACTAAAATACAACGAAATGATATCGGATTAGCCTGCCATGGAACATTCTAGAACAGTAATCGTCTTTCTCCATGTAAACAATGTTGAAAAGAATTAGAATATAACTGAACTTATAAAATGTCGAAATGTTAAAACTGATATTAAATAAATGAAATGAAATACCAAATTATTTTAAACATATGTTGTATAGAACGATCAGTGACTTCCATTACCATATAAACAACAAGGCTGTGAAATACGGCCTTCGGAAACGATCAAATCCTTGTCAATTATTCAGAGATGGAAGGGCTCGTTTCATCCGACCGCGTTCAATGACTAGCTATATGATAACAAAATATTCTAGGGTCTATATAAGCTAGTAGGTTCGTTAAACTGATGTTTATCCAGGTTTCGAGGCTTTAAGCGACTGACATAAGAAGATTTACCAGTTCGCCACAGGCTTAAAAACCCCAGCTATAGCAACTACATATATAGGAGCACAGTGAAATGAAGTGTTTTGCTACAAACCACATGAAACAACCCAGTCCATGAATCAAAACCACGACATTAAGACGGAAAGGCCAACAACTTTATCCCTAGGCCATATGACTCGGCAGATCTATATGATTTGCTAGAGTAATATACATAGCCAGTTTTCAAAATTAGATAGAAAATTTGAAAGAAATATGAGTAAAAATAATATATTCATGGATAGTAACACCGACAGTCATAGTGTTACATTTGGAACTTAACTTCCTATTTTACCAAACACATGTGTACGTATTGCAGCTGAATATAACACAATATAAAAGTCCAAATTAGTCGGTCGATTGGCAGTATCGGTAGAGCTTCGGACGCCAAAATTT
>OZ024742.1:351827362-351844862 GCA_964016885.1 Eledone cirrhosa
TAATTATAAATATGGAGGGTAGTACTAAGCACTAGCAAATTACCAGTAAGAGAAAAGGCTCAACTTAAATTTTCAAATGTATTACAGAGCCGAGATACAAATACAAACAATCAAATCTTAGTCTAATAAATTTAATTGCTGACAATGTTTTCTTCCAGGTGAATGTCTGGATTCATCGGAGCATACACAATGTTTAATCTGGTAATTAAAATCCTAGTCTTCAGAACATTTATATAGATACAAAACTATTGACAGTGTAAGTGACATCATATAGAAAAGTAGGAGTTACAAAATAATATAATAAAAGAGAGGAAGTTACGTTTACATAAGAACAATATTTATTGTGTATCGCCCTGTTACGCGTGTTCCGCAGAGGATAGTCTCTGGTTAACCCATAGGAGTTATGGACCTGACTCCTGTATCGATCTGCTCGTCAGACCGGTGATGTGAGACAGAAGAAAATATATTTTTGTGTCACATTGTTTCGATTACTCTAAGAATGAGATGGATCAGTTTGGATGATAGCCAACAAGATTGATACAGGAGACTGAAACTCCACTCAGCCGCACCTATGTCTACTTTCTGCCCTTTCTAGGGATAATTTACTAATATTATTGACAATTGCGAGGTATTGGCAGTATCGGTAGATACTTTCTTGCATAGTTACGTCCCTTAACGATCTGAGTTCAAATCCCGTCGAAGTTAACTTTGCCTTTCAACCTTACGGGCCGATAAAATAAAGTACCAGTAATGTACTGGATAATTGCTGGCCTTGTGCCAAAAGTAGAAACAGTTACTGACAATTGCATTGGGATGTCTACAACTCCAATTTTAAATTTTCTGCAACCAACCATATAACAACCGGCTGAACACGATACACGCCCACACACACACCCACATATTCACACACACACACACACACACACACACACACACACATATATATATATATATATATTGTACGCATGTGGAAATGCATCTAAGTAATTGTGTACGCATAAAGTGAGGGGAGAACATGCATCTATGTAATTAGTTTATCATCTGTGAAAATCGAACGGAAGGGATTGCATTCATTAAATCTATATTAATTTATATAAATTATTCATAATTCCTATTTACCAATTTTTTCAATGATAACACTTCAGTCATTTTGAACTTACATCGCATCGTTTATTTTTTTTTTCTATCTAATATTCTAAATCTTTTTCGTCGCCTGCATTTTTCTAAATATCGCTGCTGCTGCTGCTGCTCTTCTTCTTCTTCTTCTTCTTCTTCTTCTTCTCATATTATGTTTGCAAGTAGCAACATATCGATATCTGCTCCACCGGAGGCTTTTGAGAGGATATTTTCCATGGCGGGAGAAGGTTTATACACCATTAAGTCAAACCTTCCAATACTTCTACAAGTAAAACTTAAATTGATGGTGGCTAAATCTTTTAGGAGTGGGGATATGTTAATTCGTCTCTAGAATGTAATTACTACTTTATTTACTTTACTGCAGATTTTATTAGAGCAAGATTCTAATTCAGAATATAAATACCGTACACAAATATAAATTATTGTATCTGATTCTCTAATAATTCTGTTAATATTAACAGTAGTATTAATACTGCTCATAGTCATGTTGCTCTACTGCTACCATTAATGTTGTTTATCATAAATAATGGTTTCTTATATAAGTACAAGGCCAGTGACTTTGGGGGAGGGGGAAGTCAATTAAATCGATCCCAGTACGTGACTGGTACTTTATTTTATCGACCCTGTAAGGATGAAAGGCAAAGTTAACCTGGGTGGGATTTGAACTCAGACCATTTACAGCCATAACTCTTGCTTGCAAAGCATGGCGTCCAACACTCTACTGATACGCCCAACCCTCCGTTATTTATTAAAAATAATTGTTTCTATTTTAGGCACAAGGCCAGCAAATACCCAGTACATTACTGGTACTTTATTTTATCGACCCCGTAAGGATGAAAGGCAAAGTTAACCTCGACGGCATTTGAACTCAGATCATAAAGGGACGTAACTCTATGCTTCAAAGCATGGTGTCCGACTCTCTACCGATACAGCCAATCCACCGCCCTTAAAAATAATGACCTACCGTAGTTTATCTGTGCTATGGAATGTTTTATAATTAACATGCCCTTATGGTTGAATTTGCAGATAACGATCTAGAGAAGCAGGAAATGAAAGACATTGTAATTTCTATGTCAATGCTCTCCAACATGATAAAATGTATGGCTGCCAGCCGGAAATCCAGGAGTGCCCTAAATTCCATTATTGCCGAGATCTAACTTTCGCTAAAATGGATTCTCTCTCATCAAATTCTCAAATTGCTGTTCTAGATATATCTGCAATCATCATTCAATTTTAACGTGTGGAATTAAGATTATTGATTAAGAATAACCAGATAAACGTTATCAATTTAAGATTGCCACATTATCGCTCAAACTACAATGAAAACATTATACATATTTCCAAACATTCACAATCAAATGGGATGTAATTTCTCTGTAAAATAAAGCCAACCGAGTGAATGTTGTTTTAATTTAGCACAGTGAAAGAAATCCACATTTTAAACAACTCTATGATTTAGTGCACTCATTTGTATTGCATTCATTCTGACTTAGAGCATTAACAATTCAAATGAAGCCAAGATCTATATCATTCTTGTCTGCAATGACACGATAAATAAAGTATGATGTCTTTCGGCATTCCTTCCCGCCATATTTGGTACATTGAGTTCAAGTTACATAGTAGAATCTTTTGAATATGTACTTAAAGCGTAATCCGATTTAATACCAGTAACTGGCATATGTATACTTTAAGAGAAATTTCCTGTTGAAATATTAATGGAAAGTTACAGGTTTCAAGATATGTAACAATATATTGGGGAGAGGAACTCCTGCGATTACTAATATTATAATGATTAGCAGAAAAAACACCCTTCATGTGGTTTTCTGCTAGCATGTGTAGTATGCATATGTATATACGCAAGTATATATACATGTAGATATGATAAATCAAATAACATCATAATTGACAATATACACAGACATTGAACGAAGACTGTTACACTGTCTTATTTAATCAGTAACGTAATCCATGATACATTAAAACAAGACGATATTATATATAAACTGCATTAGGAGAAAATTAGTGACGGAAATATATGAATGTTTATTTAAGCGAACGCTAAACGGAAGTGTTGACATTTGGAAATTTTAAAGAAGTGATTCTTTAAATAAGCAATAAAATATATTTAATCAAAATCTACGAAATTTATCAGATAAATTATGTAATATTCATTAATTATTTATTCAAAGTAATCCAACTTATTTTGCAAGGGTGATAAAAAATTATATTCTGGATGCAGTCTCTCACTCCTTACTTTATTATAGTTTAGACTTGTCACATCTGCTACTTAAAATTGTCACTCTACCTATCATGGAATATATGCACTAATAAGGTTATTTTTATATAATTACTATATCTACATACCTTTTGATGAATATAATGTTATAATTTCCAAAGGATATTTATTAAGTAAATGGGGGTAATAAATGTATGTGCAACTGAATTGTCAATATCAATACTGATACTATCTGTACTCCCATCTACCATCTTATGTGTTGTCAAAATGATGTAGACATGATTATGTCTGTGTAGACTAATTAATTAGATAAATTGTACATTCGGTGACTCTTTTTAATTCATGAAGTTGTAAAAAAACTAGATATCATCAGGTAAGTCTTTGTGGAACATTTACTTGTATTGATAATGTTATTATTCCTCCAAATTTGATGAAAAAAAAAAATAATATGCCGTTCTTGCTTATGCATTAATTAGCTAAAATTGGAAGATTTTATACATCAAACAAAAATAAAAGATATATTCTAACACAAAATACTTGTTATTTTCTAGAACCAATTTCAAAATACCTAAGAAAACAAGTAATGGTTCCATTAAATTGCAAAATTGTGTCTGGTTATTTACCTTTTGTGATAAAAGGCATTCCGTGTGCTTTCATGAAATTAACAACTGTGACACACCATCTAGAATAACCATGTAATATTGAGCATGGTGCGCTGACTATATTGAGAGAGGCGGGACTGATAAAGCAAAATATCCTATCGAATGTACTAGCGAATTTGGCTATACAACACTTTTATAAACTTGTATACATCTTTGTGCAAATATATTTCGATCCAGAAATGGGTGTATATTTAGAGAGAAATTGCATATGAAATATTATATGTTACATCCCCGTTGCCATTTGCTCCTCGGTATTTCCTATTTTCATGGGGAAATTCTGGTGCACACGCTGTAATATTGTTACTTTTTCATATCAATATAAAGTTTTCGTGACTATATTTCACACATTTTGTTTGCTAACTATATAACTGGTCAGATTTCGTTACGTAATAGTGTCATATATTTTGGGAATTACATAGAAAATGCAATTGTTGGTTTGTTATTTTAACCGCGCAGCAACCAGGTATGCGCATGATATAAATGTTATGTGAAACATTATGTCAGTGTACTCTTTTGCATCTGATCTCATAATGTACGGTTTCAAATAATGATTTGCTCTATATACGTCCTATTGCAGACAAAGTCATTATATTTGAGAACATGAAAGAAGAAGTGTCTCTTGTATGTTTGGAAAGTCATATGCATGTCCACACATGCTATTTACGGAATATATATATATATATATATATATATATATATATATATATATATATATATATATATATAGAGAGAGAGAGAGAGAGAGAGAGAGAGAGAGAGAAAGAGAGAGACAGAGACTGAGAGATTCCTTTGTATAACCACAGTTACGTAAACAGAGAAGTATACACATAAACGTTAAGTCATGTGCGTCAGTTAGGATCAACCATATCTGAGAACTATAATGTGATATGTGATATATTATATATTCTAATAATGTTCTTTGGCATTGTTATTTTTCGAGATAGGCAAAAATTACCTCCATGTGGGTATTGTTGCATGGAATCTAATGTGAAATGTGTGGAATATGATCTCTATCGTTGGAAACGGAACAAAGATTAATGAAGATATTGGGGAGAATATCATAACAAAGGCATAGAGGAAATGAATATTCTTAATATACTTATTAAATTTTTATAGAGAGACATTACGTCCAGCGATTAACAATACAATGAAGAAGTCACGGAAATTGAGCAGAAAAAATGTAATGCCGGCCATTTTTATAATGTATAAAGAACTCTATATATTATATGCCTGGAATTTAAATCATATAATATGAACGGAATATCAAATGAGATCTAAAAACCAAATGGGTTTCTAGCCGACGTGCAGTTTTTTGTAAGTATTTAAGAAATCCTATTATATTTTAATGCATAAAAATTCATCATATGCATACAAACTCCGAGGATTAAAAAGAAAATGCAAAATACGTAAATATGCAGGAACACACATACATGTGTTCGTACTTGTGTGTGTAACATCTTTTATCCATACATTCATTGAAGAACATATATGAATCTAAATACACATACACACACACACACACACACATATATATATATATATATATATATATATATATATATATATATATATATATATATATATATATATATATATATATATATATATATATATATATATATATATATATATGATGGAAGTGTTGTAAGGAACCAGGTGGACCATAACACACCAGAGTACTCTATACTTTGGGTAGTATAGCAGGTAATAGGAAAATATTTAGGACCCCGACAGCAGTGTTCAAGCCGTTTCGACGGCTATTTCTGCAAGCATGCATGAATTGATATCTTGAAGTGATTCAAGTATGAGTGGAATATTTTTCATGGAATCTCAACTGTCTCAGTATCCCCTATACATATTCCGGCTTTGTAAAACTAATAATTCGCCTTCATTTGGTATCACTCTGTTAGAGAAGCTATAGAAATGTTAATATAAGTAATTTCCATTCAAATTCATTTAAAATCAATATAATCCCATTATATCTGACACTAAGATTAGATCATTCAAATGAATTTTATTATTATAAAATGTCGCTGGATTGGCAGTATCGGTAGAGGCGTCGGACGCCATGCTTTGACGCATAGAGTTACGGCTCTTGCCATTCTGAGTTCAAATCCCGCCGGGGTTAACTTTGCCTTTCATCCATACGGAGTCGTTAAAATAAAGTACCAGTAATGTACTGGATAATTGCTGGCCTTGTGCCAAAAGTAGAAACAATTATTTTAAAATGTCCGATGTAATAGTATGACAGACGTAACAGCCATATAGATATTAGATTTATCACGTGACACCAACTACTTATCACATGGAATATAAACCAGCTTCCATTAGATCTTGAAGTTACCTCATCTAATTGATTCTCATCTGAATCTGCAAATGTAACGTTTCATCGTAGATATTCCAAATTGAATTTAAGTATTGAACACTTTCAACACAAACATTTACCATCCAAACTCTTATCACACATGCGCATGTGTACACTTCACAGAGAAAAATATAGAAACATATTTTTTATTATGAATTTTTTTTTTTTTTGTCATGTCAATGTACCCCTATATTTATATTACATACAAACATAAGCTTCAGTACTGTCTTAGTGGTACTGCGAAAACATATATATTGTTCACATAATACGCACGTGTGTTATTTTCACAATTTATTTCAAAAGTAAAAGTAATATATTTCTTCATTGCACTGTATCGATTGGTTTGTTATCTCTGTTTACATTTGACACTGGCTCACACACACCCATACACATACACACATACACACACACGAACACAACATACACACAGACAGACTCACACACACACACATGCATACACAGGCACACACATATACACACAAATACACAGACATACGCACACAAATACACTCACACAGACACACATACAGACACATGCACACACACACACACACACATATATATATATATACATTTTTTTTTTACAGTTTGTGCAGTCACACACTGTATTTTGACATAGGTCGGCTTGCGTCCCCTGAAATTACTTACTCGCATTATTATTCTCGGGCGGTGGATTGGCAGTATCAGTAGAGGGTCGGACGCCATGCTTTCCAGCATAGTTACGTCCCTTTACGATCTGAGTTCAAATCCCGCCGAGGTTGACTTTGCCTTTCATCCTTACGGGGTCGATAAAATAAAGTACCAGTAATGCACTGGGTAATTGCTGGCCTTGTGCCTAAAGTAGAAACAATTATTATTCTGGGGCAAAATATATTAAAGGCAGGCTAATACCATGAGTATCGGACAACACATGAAATAAATAGAATATTAAAACGCAAACCCTCAAAGACAGTTTGCTTAATTGGCCACAATAAATAAGTGGCAATTGCTTATACGAGGATAATACGAGATCAATTTTAATATATCAATGGCAAGAAGCACATTCGTTTAATACTATCATGCAATATTACACTGAATATAATTTGTCAAATAAATGTTATTGAAAAGCAGGTAAAGAAAGTATATTTTTTTATGAGCAAAACAACAACATATACGATATTGTTTAACAACATGTGGTTGTTTTGCTCATAAACAAATATAATTTTCTTTATTAAAACAACTTTCTAAGAGTATTGAACAGTTCCAATATTTTAGCCATCATACAGTATTTACCTGCTATTCAATAACATTTATTTGACAAATTATATTCAGTGTAATATAGCATAATATATTACAATATTAACCGTGTGTGCTTCTTGCTATAGATATATTGATATTGATGTAGTGTTATCCTCGTATTGAACGTGATGTTTAGATGCTGCGTATGCATCTGACTGCACGACAGGCATTTATTTTTAATTAAATCAATAGTGCCGTATATATTCAGTAGAATATTTTATTTTATGTACATTAAGATACCACAGACATGCCCTGAAATTAATCTCTGTGGAATAATCTAATATCTTAATTTACCTTGACTCGTTAGCCACCATTCTCAGTCTAACATTAGTGTATTCGTTGCAGTCGCCTATATAAACCATGTTTACCTCCGAGCTATAAATTCTGTTCTGTCCGCAAGAGTGCAAATAAAATGGATTCTGCTAATAATTAACCATCCAGAAAGAGATAGATTCTATTTTCGTGCTGTATTCCTGGAAATGTTCTGTATGCTGGCAAGAGCAATTACTTAGAAATGCTATGTACGTTTCCTCACATATACTTACGTGTCATTATACACATGTCGTTAGATTCTCTACGTTTTTTTCCGTATGTTAAATTAAAAGAACACATCTAGTATAATGTACCTAATAAGTACATTACATAATTAAACATATCATATATTCATTCAATACATTTCAATATGGCGGATGTTACGTGTAAATGTAATAAACCATAATAATAAAAACAAATAAAAATAGCTGAGTATACCAAGTTCTAATATATACGAAGTGCATGAAAATATTATATGATTGATTTTAAGAAAAAAACTCGATGAGATGACATTTAATATCGCCTTACTTACAGAAACATATCAGCATTACGTTATAAATATGAATATAAATTGTGTAAGTTTTAATTGCCAATAATGTAACGGATATCATATATTAATAAAACTTAAAAGCTGCTGGCTTGGCTTTATGGGTTGAGATACAGACGCCAAGACTTTATATGGTGGATCATATATTTACAAGAATGATGAAAAAGAAACATCATTATAGTTTTCTATCTCAGCGATTACTAAAAGTCTACCAAATTATATAAATTATGTGAAATTATAGGAAACCACGTAACTTCTTGAGGAAAATTGTCTCCAATATTGTGTCTGCACATCACATAGCGTGTATATCGTTGTATTTATACTGGAGTGGATGAGTAGTGCTTCAACTAAAGTTAAATACGGATCATATTTAATGAGATCAGTAGGGAGAAAGAATGTCTAATACATTTCTTATTTGAAGCATAATTATTTTCTCGCTACGAGGAGATCGTAAGTGCAATGTGATGGGAGAGGAAACTATAATAAAACAATTTCAGGGATTTACAGATCTTTAACTAACGAAGAGGTAATTTAATATAGTTAAATGTATAGAGCCTAAATTATTATTACCATGTATTTTATACCCCAACCACAATTACGACGAGACCTGCTGCAGCAGGGTAAATATATATATATTTCTCCCTTGGAGAAAACCACGTGTCTGTGGCGACCTTTAAAGTTACAACATACCCGCATTGGCTAAGAACGAAAGACTTGCTGAAGAAGTAAATCCTATGTTCTGTCGTCAAAAACCATTATATTGCAGACTCTTGCAATAGGAATTTGTCGATCTTGGATTTGCAGAAACTTAGCGCTGATGTTGGATGTGATGTTGTGATCTATTTAGTGGATATACGATGTAAGTTATATATTTTACACTCAGCCTCACCGTTATGTCCAGGTCAGAATAACATTTTTTCCTGGGTCATGTATTTTCGTTGCTCTGGTAATGCGGTTGGACTACCGACTGCTGTATCTGATTTGCTAAGCTGTCTGAACGTAATGTTATTACTCTGGGGTCTTACCTCATCCGAGTGCTAAAGCTACAGACCGATTATGCATACACGCTAGCTTGGCCGTATACTAAAGCTTCGTCAATGCTGTAGTAACATTTATATATATATATATCGCCGAAAAGAAGTAAGTCACTACTGTAAAACTGATAGCGTATGGTCTTCAAAATGATTTTAATTAAACATACAGTATATTGCCAAATATAATATATATAAATACATCGCTATTTCAGAGCACCAATCCTAATACCTAATTTTTGCTAGACCACCAATCACTCTGTGTAATCAGCTCCTGATTATTACTGGAATTCTATAAGAATCAAGCTTCTATAATTTTCGGCGGAATCAGGGGAGTACGTGGGTCAGATGATCGCCAACCAGCGTGAAAGAGACTGTTACATTATCTCCCTTCTTTCGCCGAAAAGAAGTAAGCTACATTGTCATTACTTTAAAACCGATAGCGTATGGTCTTCTAAATGTTTTTTAATTAAACATACGGTATAATGACAAATATACTATACATACATACATACATACATACATATATATATATATATATATATATATATATATATATATATATATATATATATATATATATATATATATATATATATATATATATATATAAATATATATATATATATATATATAGGAAAATGTTTAACCCCGACGGCATAGCTCAGGCCGTTTCGACGGCTATTTCTGGACTGAAATAGCCGTCGACACGACTTGAGCTATGATGACCGGGTTAAACATTTTCCTATTACCCACTCTACTACACCGAGTATTGAGTACTCTGGCGCGTTATGGTGCATCTGTACCACAGCTCCTTCGTTATATATATATATGTATATATATATATATATATATATATATATATATATAAATATATAGCGAAGGAAAAGTAGTAAGGAACCTGGGGGACCATAACGCACCAAAGTACTCAATACTTAGGGTAGTAGAGTGGGTAATAGGAGTAAGTAAGACCCCGACGGCTGAGCTCAAGCCGTTTCGACGGCTACGAAACGGCTTGAGCTCAGCCGTCGGGGGCTTACTTACTCCTATAAATATATATATATATATTATATATCAGATGGTGGATGGGTGCTACGCGAGAATGTTGAGGATGGCTCTGAACATTAATCAGTATACACTGAGGATGAAAAACTCAGAGGTGTATGGGAGCCTCCCAAAGTCAGCTCAAAAGTGAAACAGAGGAAACTGAGGTTAGCTGGACATGCTCACCGACATCCAGAGTTGACATTGCACTCAGTGCTCCTGTGTGAGTCCCTACATGGACACACTGGAAGAGGAATACCAAGGTTAACGTATGTTGATGCGCTGAGGACAGACACTGGTCTGTTGGAGACGCAGGGCATGGCAGTGATAATGAGGGACAGAGACTGCTGGAGAGAACTCGTCCATGAATCTCGGGAATTTTACCCACCCTTGATTAGAATATATATATATATATATATATATATATATATATATATATATATATATATATATAGCGCGTACCTTGTATGTATTCGTAACAATGACTGAATAAGCACTTGATACGTAAATATAGACTTAACGCATTTTATATCATTGTTGGCCAAACACTTGTTCTTCTCAAATAATGAGTTTCAACTAATACAAGACCTACATCATGGAACTTAAATGTATTATAAAAACATCACCCTAGTTTAGCCTATATTGATTAACATTTGGAAATGCGTGTCTAATTTGCTATGTGTTACTGTTGGAAATTTGAAATTGTTAGCAGCACATTTCCAGATATAAATTGTAAAATATTTGATCACTGTCGATGATAATTCGGAATATCGGTTTAATTAACATTAAATATGGAAACAAAGAATCTGCTGTACAATTGTTCACACCTCATAGTGTAATTAGTACAATTTAGAGAATTGCAGGCATATATGTATGAGGTGAAAGTACAGGCGCAATTAGAAATAAAAAGAAAGAGGTAGAGAAACAGGGAAATAAATGATTCCACATGAATGAGTCTGATTTTGAAAACATTGATATTATAATCATAGATTTGTAGAGGAAGTTTTGTGGGGATAATTTTATTATAAACATATAAATTGAATGTCATAAAAACAACGAAACATGCATTGTCGCTGAAAAGCCTAAATATGGCCGATAATATGCCACATAATTGGATTATTGTACTACACAAGGGACCAACATTCATATATTCATGAAGAATAAATACTATGGTATTGTATCATGTGATGATAATAATGAAGAAAACCAGAAACGACATGGAGAGTGAGATTTAGAAAAACGAAAGTATGTGTGTGGGTGTGTGTGTGTGAGTATGTGTCTTTGTGTCTGTGTGTGTATATATGTGTGTGTGTGTGTGTGTGTGTGTGTGTGTGTGAGAGAGAGAAAGCGAGAGAGAGAGATAGAGAGAGAGAGAGAGAGAGAGAGAGAGAGATAGAGAGAGAGAGAGAGAGAGAGAGAGAGAGAGAGAGAGAGAGAGAGAGAGAGAGAGAGATAGTGAGGGTTAAAAAGAGAAAGTTTGAGAGTAATATCTTACATTCAGTAAATCTAGATTAAATGAAATAGAGTGGAAGTCGTTATATATCGTGCTCTACAAAAGTATGATAGATTGATAGAGAGAAAGAGGAGAGAGATGAGAATAAGGCAGAGAAGAGGAAGATGAAGAATATACGAAAATGAAGAAATGAAACTAGAGAATACGTGTATGTGCTAAGATAGGCCAATGAGAAATTACAAAGAGAAGTATTAAAATGACAAAGTTACTAAAGTAGAAATATCTATAGATATGAGAAAAAAAATGACACCGCAAATAAAAGAAGAAAGATATGCAAACATTGGCAAAATTCTTAGAAGACAACAAAAATTGAGATAAAGTTTTGTAAGAAAGCTAGTATTATAAAGTGACAAACTATTCTATACTATTCACGATAAAATGTGACTCATATAGAAAATGCGATGAATATAAAGTGGAATTAAGAATGGATACAGTTAAACATGAAGCGATCCCATTGAGAACATTGAGCAATATATAACGACCTTGTAAGTCTCTAAGAGAAATATGAATATGAAATAAACCTACCAGTAAAATATGAAAAAATGATGTGTGAAGGGCTGGCAAAAAGACATTATTAAATTATTTCTCCACAATGTTAAAGGAGAAAACATTAAAATTATCGGCAAAAAGGAACGAAATAAGAAGTCTAATGAAACATAAGAGATGTGTCGAGAATGAATATAATAAAGAAGGATGTTAAAATGGTTGACTACACAGGGGAAGATGGCTAAGTTACGTTATACTCGGTAAAGATAGTATAATCTGTTAAAATGAGGAGAGGAGAATAAGTATGGACACGTGGGAAGCAGGACGACTCATCTACAGACTAAATGACAGAGACATGGATGATTATAATGTAGAAGTGAGACAATATAGGAATCGTTAGTTCTACTGTCACGGTAAAACAACGGAAAAAATAACATCATAGAAGAAAACATAACAGAATGTCAGAAGAAAAGAAAGATGGAGTGAAATTAGAATTTTCTAGTAAGAGAATATTTATTCCTATCACACTATCTATTCATCTTTTTCTTTGGTCCATTTGCAATTGAGATGATGACGAACCACATTCTAATACATGTATGAAACTGATCGCTTTTTTTAGCAAACGGATAAAATATTTGCTTCTTATTTTGTTTATCAGTTTGTTTTGTATTTTTCTCTTGTTTATTCACATATTTTTTTTATGTAATTCTATGAATGTATGTTTTCTTACAATTTCATATATAACTCTGACATGATTTTTGCATTAATATCTTTTATGTTTCATATCTTTCCAGACAGAAAAAAAATATTGAAGATATCTTAGATTGCAGTATTACTAAGTGTTACAAGAACATGTGTTGTTCTTATTATTGTTGTAGCAGCTGCGTCTAATGTTATTATTAATATTATTATTTCTGTGTTTGTTGATGTCATTCTTACTACTATTGGTCCTAGCTTCCACTTTTGTATTTCTTCTCTTCCTTTTCTCTTTATTAAAAAATATTGAAGTAAAATCAAATATTTCCACTATACACAGAATTTGAAGAAAAAAAATCAATTAATGTAATGTGATTTCATTCGTTTTATATATTTTCCTTTATAGTGTAATTTTTTAAAACTTTTATTCCTATTTATTTCTGGTGAATCAGTAAATCTTATTCTTGGCTGAAGAATTACTCTTTGTTTTCTTTTATTCAGGAAATAACAAGCCAATAACAAGTAGAATGGTTTCCGCGTATTTCATATTGTGTTGATATATATTCTTGTTTGCGGGAGAATTGAAAGGACGATCGTTGCATGTAGACGGCAGTAGAATCAGGTAAATATCTCCATTCATTGGAATTCATATGACACGGCATCGGTTTATAGAAGGAGTACAATTAATACACATAAATGATAAAGTAGAAAATCAAACTTTCCAGTTGTTGTCTTCCTGTTTCTTCTACAATTACAACGGTACACGATGGGGCCCACCCACAGCCCCGGCGGACAGAATGGAGAAAGCGATTCTCCGGAGGACGGCAAGGGAGACGCGCTGGAAAAGCCACTCCAACTTGCGGGGCTCACACCTGCGGCTGGTCAGCTCAGCGCCTATGGTGGTGAGTAAGGAGGTAAACCTGGGGCCGAGGACACGAGAGGTATCCACTGCCAGGAGTACGACCGCAAACCTGTTGGAGAGCGACCAGTATTTGAGGAGTTTAGCCCCCTTAGCCCGACGTGCAGCAGAACCTGCAGAAAGTGTCAGTGCAAGTGGCATCCCAGACGAAGTGTTTGCCACCGCGGAACGGGAAGATGGTCATGCCATCTGGCCTTGTGCCGTCCCCTCGATCCAGCCCCACTGGCTCAAGCTGGGAAGGGAAGCCTGCAGCGTCAAATCCATGCTTAATGACCCCGTTGAGGGCAGCATGGCATGGAATGCGGCCGGCAGTGTGGCGACAGGAAAGCGGGTGGATGCCGAATGAGTCCATAGTGGAACCGGAGTGACATTGGTGTGGCTGGCAGATCCGGAGGCCGAGCCTCAGGGAAACGCCGATGCTCACGCTATGTTGGTCTTAACCTTCCATCAACTATTACTCTCTCATGAATATTCATTAAGTTGTAATAATCAATTAGACAATATCTCGAACCGGGTATTATACCTCAGGGTAACAATTCATGTTATACGTTCATATATCTAAACCAAGCAAGAGGAACAACATCCATAGCAGAATAATCGAAACTGTTTTGATGGTTGCAAAGGACATTTAACTAGACACTGTAAGAATACCCGAGAGAAATGTTATTAGAGTGAAACCTATATTTCACGGATGATGCATTTAAAAAACATAGTTAATAGTAACTTCTACTTTTGGCACAAGGCCAGCAATTATCCCAATACACTATTGATACTTTTATTTTAAGGATGAAAGGCAAAATTGAACTCGGCGGGATTTGAACTCAGAGCGTAACGGGACGTAACTATGCTAGAAAGTATGGCTTCCGACTCTCTACCGATACTGAATATCCAAGTCATAGTAGCCAGCATCGTGACCAGTACAGTACTTATTCCACATATTCTATGAAGCCAAGTGTCATTTGTAATAGATTTGCAGTTGTACTTCTGTAATATGAGGTACAAAGTTACACATAAAACCTAAACATGTATATCATGTTTAGTAAAATATAGTGCCTTGGATATATTTCAAACGGAACCAATTATGCAGGAGGCAAAATGAACAACGAGGATGTATACCTTCGTACAGATATCATATGGACAGGTAAGGACAGTTTTTTCGGCGATAGTCGCAATCCACACATTTACACAAACACACACACAGAGGAGACTGAGGTTAGCTGGACATGGTCACCGACATCCAGAGTTGATATTGCACTCAGTGCTCCTTTGGGAGCCCCTACATGGACACACTAGAAGAGGAAGACCAAGGTTAACGTATGTTGATGCACTAAGGACAGACACTGGTCTGTTGGAGACGCAGGACATGGCAGCGATAATGAGGGACAGAGACCGCTGGAGAGAACTCGTCCATGGATCTCGGGAATTTTACCCGCCTTAGATATATATATATATATATATATATATATATATATATATATACAGAGAGAGAGACAGATAGAGAGAGAGAGAGAGAGAGAGAGAGAGAGAGAGAGAGAGAGAGAGAGAGAGAGAGAGAGAGAGAGAGAGAGAGAGAGAGAGAGAGAGAGAGAGAGAGAGATGGAGAGAGAGAGAGAAGATGAGTAATATTGTAGAACAATAAAAATATGCATATATGAGATAAGTAGCACTCAACAGTTGGTAGAACTGGAGTATATATAATATCTGAAGAGAATACAACATCTGTCCCAGGATGATTTTGTATTCGAAATACGTATAATAAAATATATGGACCTCTTATAGCCATCTTTATTTCATCTTTATTATATATATATATATATAGTAATAATGCTAATAGCTTTTCTGCCTGTGTTTTTTCTTTTTGCTTATAATCCTTTTGCTTGTGATATGTACTTATAGCTATTACACTTCCAACCAGTATTGACTAGAATTGTGTTCTTTCAAGCAGAACATCTTTTTAACACCTGACTCTCCACATGATGCCTTTGACACTAATAACAATTATTTACCCTAAATGTTCTAAATGGTAAAGATTTCAGTAACATGCTCCGACATTCCTTATGCTCAGATGAACCCAGACTTCCCTCTGGAAGAAACAATTGCCAGTAAATAAATGTTCTAAACTAAAATTTGATCATTTTAAAACTGTGTATGTATATATATATATATATATATATATATATATATATATATATATATATATATATATATATATATATATCATATTTATACATTGACTTAGAAACTCAAAATAGTCTCTTACAATTAAATAGCTCAAGGAAATAGATTTTTCCGAGCCGTAAATTATAATTGAATATAAACGAGAGAAAAACACAGATATATACATATCTGTGTTCAAATCGTAAGAGACCATATTAGCTCAGGTGGTTGTCTGGTAGTTACCACAATATCAGTTTGTATTTATTTAATTTATTTATTCTTAAATTGAGTCTGGCAAACACTGTTATCCATAGTTAGTATCTTAATCACCTTAGCGAATCTCGTCCCTCACGATTTGAACACATATATGTATATATATGTGTGTTTGTCTCTTTTATAGTCAATTATCATATATATAAATATATATATATATATTGTTATAGTTTGGGAGGGTCATGTTGCCAATAAGAAACACACTCACCAGTTGCTTTCACTTCAATTTATTATAATAGATTTATAATAAATTAATAAATTTATAAATTTCTGGTTGTTTGACTGGTTCCACAACCAGATAGTTGTTTATATATTGTCATAGTTCTTTAGTCACACACTCTGTGACCTCTTCAGTGACTGGGATTCCTTTCTTTGTTTCTGTGCCTCTCCTTTGTTCTGTCCTACGCCATTTTGTTTCTGTGTGTGTGTTGTGTGCTCATTCTGCGCATGCGCCACATCCGGGCAATGCAACCCCACATCACTAACACAAGAGAGGTAACACCACAGGAGCATGAGGATAGAGAAAAAGCCCTCAATGCCCATATGGTGATGTGGACGAATATAATGCAGCCCAACAAAAGCACTGCCAATAACTTCCAGGCCTGGAACAATGACGTGCCAGCGTTTTATGGGCTTCGAAAAGACCATAAAACGGGCAGTGACACTGTCGCGGGACCACCAACACGGCCAATCTGTGGAGCTAACATTGCTAGTAACTACAGACTGTCCTACTTCCTCTCCCTGATCATACGCCCCATCATTGAAATGTCCCCAGATGTATGTGACAGCACGGAGGACCTCCTCAGCAGAATCGGCGTGAGTAACCGATCTAGGGACCTAACAA
>OZ024742.1:351849862-351887362 GCA_964016885.1 Eledone cirrhosa
ATAAATGGGAAGCTCCCGCACTAGAAAAGAGCACAGTAATTGTTTCTACTTTTGGCACAAGGTCAGTAATTCCCCACAGCATTACTAAAATCAAATTAACGTTATGTTAGAATCTTTAATTGAGAATCGTTATATAAAAACAAATAGCCATATAATAGCGAAATATGTTTATTTGTGTTCAAAGAATTTTCATTTAGTTTCCATTCTCATTTATTTCATTCACAGAAGAGTAACATGTTTCTATATAACATTCTTTGTTTCATCATCTGCATATTACGAAAGGCGTGAAACATGATTGCATTTTCCTTCCTAAATGTTCATGCCTCATTTATATTTCTTACGTCAATTTCTCAAGTATATTGGTGGCTATGAATTAACACTGTTTAATGACATTTCTGTTATAATTCACAACAGAGCTTGTAACGTAAGAGATATGATGAAGCATATGTTTAAATGTTAAGCAATTAAATGGCATGATACGCTGTTGATATTGAGCATATTAGATAAAGAATAATATAATGCGTTCCTGGCATGTTACTGAGGAGCCACAACGACAATAAATTGCAGTTGAATTGGTTTGCTGAATGTATGAAATGAGTTTCAAGTGCATAGTTTGGACATTTATGAAATATTCTAAGACTTGTCACAAAGTAGACGCTTGCATTAATAATGGAGCAACGTTAATAATCTCAGGTGGGTTACCTCACACACACCCACGAACACACACACACACACACACACACACACATACACATGCACACACATACACACACATACACATACACACACAAACACACGCACACACACACACACTATCACACACACAGACACACATATATATATGTATATTGTCCCCGTCGCAATTCCCTCACAGCATAGTTCCTAGAGTTATGAGAGCGTGTCTTTATTGTCACGATATCTACTAGTAATCTGAAGTAAACCCTGTCAAATAATACTCCTAAAATCAGATGACGTATATCTCACACTCATATAAGGTTCGGGACTTTTATAGTAAAGCCTCCTTGTATTTTGGGCGTATTTAGTCAGGATTTCATTTACATATTTGTAACATGTAGTCAACATTTAAAACACATTTGAACATATATACAAACTCAGACACATAAACACACTGACAAAGACACATACACACACATGCACACATATACACACACCACTCTTACACACGCACATACACACACTCTTAGACACAAACACACACACACACACACACACAGACACACACACACATATATATATATATATATATATATATATATATATATATATATATATATATATATATATATATATTATTAGAAATGGAAAAAGATGAGTATTGACGTACATGCACGTCTATACTCATCTTTTTCCATTTCTCCGGGAGTTCTTAACCCCACTAACAGGGTAAATAATTTCTTTAACTTCTTTACTGGAAATACTGCGATAGATTACATTTCTAATAATTTCAAAACCCCCTCGCAGTTTCGAAAAAAAAAAAAAATATATATATATAATAATAATAATAATAATAGTAAGTAAACTCAAAGTTGCAGCTGCGATTAAAGATTTTGTTGCCTATATTAAATTATCTCAGCAAATCGACGACCACAAGGATTTTCATGTGTGTATCTTCAGTTGTCGGGCTATTAGAGACCAGAAATAATAAAATAAACACACTAGCGTATAACCTGTGTGAGATTTGTTGATTATTTATCATCTCAAGTGGAGAAGGCGGCTGTCAATGCACAGTTTGTACTATTCAGGATTATATTTGAATACATAAAATACCTGTTTTCTGGGAAATATTCAGTTTTGTCCTATGTGGAAGGGCTAGTTTCAGTATATTTGTCAATTTTATCGCGATCATAGAATTGAGATTGATTGGAAAAACCTATTCCATGAACGATAATTGTTTCTACTTTCGGCACAAGGCCAGCAATTATTCCAGTGTATTACTGGTACTTTATTTTGTCGAACCCGTAATGAAAGGCAAAGTTAACCTCGGCGGGATTTGATCTCAGAATTCTAAATGGCTATAACTCTTTGCTGCAAAGCATTGCGTCCGAGCCTCTACCGATACTGCCAATCCATCTCCCTTGCCAATATATTGGTCTTCCGTCGGGTAGCAGCATACATTTCCATGAGTATTAATGTATATTGTTGAACAAGAAAAACATTCTCTTAGGTACTTTACCTTCTTGACTATTTATCAGATCAGCTGAAGAAACTCACTAAAGCACAGCTTTGCAACATCTGCATGCATATAATTAGGTTATATATAATGTTTAACGTGTTAGATTTATTGTTAGATATTGTTCATAATTTCAACATAGATATTACTTGAATGATGAATTCTTTATTGCAACTACTACTAAAATAACCAGAATTGAATTGCTACATGTGGTTAAATATTTCCAACCACTATTTTATGAGAAATAAGTTTGTGTGGGAAGGATTTTCATTTCAGTTTAACATCGTCTGATTTTCTAAAAACAAAGTGATGGCAACATAAAAAATGCGCCCATTCCACACTGTAAAGTGATTGAGAAGGTGACACTACACAAAAGCACCCCATATTTATTGTAAATGTGGTTGGCGTTAGGAAGATCATCCAGTCGTAAAAAAAGAAGCCAGAATCAGTTCTGTATGAGCAAGATGTGGTCATATGATGTGTATATGTGTATATTGATTCAATGTCGTATAGACAGTAAATTACAAGGAAATGTGTTAATAATTTGAAATTAGTTACAAATATCTTAATTTAGTAGAAAAATTTATATGAAACGTATTACACCATGGACAGATTGTTGAATTAGAGAATTTCGTTTACATATATTACTATTGAACTAGGAATCAATATGCTAGGACGGTTCTATCATTGTACAAACATAGCCAGGGCAACGAAATATTTTTTCAGCAATTCTTTTTAACACCGCCTATTCTTTTGCATCTGCTTACATGCAGCAGAACCTCTATACATTTTTCTTTGTTAGTTTGAACAATCAATGTCGGTATCCCAAGAATATCTCGCAAATATGCAATTTTCCAATGATGATATTGTAAATTATCATAGCTCCAGTTAGATCAATAGATTAGCTTGATTATGTTACATAATACTTTTGCCCTCTTTATGATAAACATATTCTAATAAATGTGGATTAATGTTCAATAGAAACGTGAAAGTATCACGTGACGTTAATGCGCTTATTGGACTCACTACATAGGCTTGCGGACATATTTCTGTTGCAGTGATATCTAGCGTAGATTAACTAAACTAAATGATAAAAGTATAATCGATCTATCACTGATGACCAACACATTTTTCTGAAGTATTTATATTCAAAATCGTCGTATCATTGATCTCGTAATTCAATATTTTAATAGGAAATTTTTGAAAATGATGCAAATAATATTTTAACATCCTACTAAGGCTTAACATTCGCATGTCTAAAGACAATGTCCAATTCAAAAGGGAAGGGCACAGTATACCCCATAGATATTTATTATTGAATAGTGCACCGAAGACGAAACCATAATGTGAAACAAATAATGTTATAACACACGTGTATGCTAGCATATGTGTGTATTCAGAACACAAATATAAATATCAGTTAGGGAAAAACACAGATTTCTAATAGATTAATAGTAGCACAATTCCGTTTGGACGATAATATGTCTGAAAACGCTGTCTTTCTTCATAAAACTTGTTTAACTTTACCATATTTCAGTTAACTTTAGGTTTTACTGGTTGACCTCATTAAGTCACGATTTATTATAGATATTCTGGAGGCAAATATGTCATCATTTAATCCCACAAGCTTCCGCAGTAAGTAATGAAAGCCTAGAGCGAGATTAACTGTTCAATTCTCACAATGATATGTGGCAGACTAAATCAAACAAAAAACAGAACAAAACAATTCTTATTATTTGTTCCCTATATATTTAGTCATGCAAACAACATTTTAGTAAGTTCGCCTTTTTTTCTGTTTAGCTTGAAGATAAATTATTTATTGCTTCTAGCAATGTAAGATTGCAATCTATGATGAACATAGCACGAGTTATATCATGATAAAAGTGATAGGTTAGCATGTTCAAATTGCAGAAGTCACTGAAAAAACATCTGAAAATTACAAGTTCGACAACTATATAGGTGCGTGTGTTTTTATTATAATATGGTAGTGGGTTAAATATATAGAATACAAAATCAACTCCCCTCGTAACTCATATTAAAAGCAACCTAAAACTTGAACTAACAATTTATTTATTTATTTATTTATTTACATAAAACACAAAATCAACGTCCCTCGTAACTCATATTATGAACAACTAATAATCGCAAATTATCTTTGTAATATAAATACATAAGCTATTATTAAAATATATATAGCTATTTATATATTTAACCCACTGCAATATTATAAGATAAATACTTACTTAATTCTCCATATAAATTTATCCATAAAATTTATTTCCCCCAAATTAACGTATATAAGTGGTCTTCTTCTATTTTTCCCTCTTCCTTCTCCTTCTTCGTTTTCCTTTTTCTTTTTTCTTTCTCTCTGACTAATATATCAAAACTTTACATAGCGTTTAAATTAACGGTTTTTCAATCATATAACTCAACCTTATTTACATATACATTTGCATAATCATCCATAAGTTTGAAAAATCCGTTCTATAATCTCACTACCCAAGGAATATTCAACTGATAAGATACATTTTCCTTGGCTATGTCAAAATTTATAAAACACTCTTTGTATTTTATCTGATTAAAGCGTACCAAAGTTTTTGGTACCCTTGAAATATATATAAGAGAATAAATATGGTTTTATAAATATAGTTTCCATTTATTTAATATCATTATATATATATATATATATATATATATATATATATATATATATATATATATATATAGGAGAAAGTATGACCCCGACGGCAGAGCTCAAGCCGTTTCGACAGCTATTTCTGGACTAAAGTGTCCAGAAATAGCCGTCGAAAAGGCTTCAGCTCTGCCGTCGGGGTCATACTTTCTCTTATTACTGACTCAACTACTCTAAGTATTGAGTACTCTGGTGCGTTATGGTCCAACTGGTTCCTTACCACAACTCTTCCGTTATAAGTATATATATATATATATATATATATATAATTCAAAAGGAAAATATATAGAGAGAAAGTGAAAAAGGACCATATATGTAAGAGAGTACATATTGTATATATACAAAGCACATATTTATAAGACACATATGTACTTAGAGGAAAACAACAAAATTGCCTCTAGCGCTGCTATTTCATTTTTTTGTAAACCGCAACCACTTGGGTATATGTTTCTTTCTCTCTTTATATATATATTATATACATATATCTGTTACTTTTGAATAATTTTAGCTGTGGACAAATTCTAATCAACTTTTCTATTGAGAACCACAAAAATTGAAAGTGTTTATGTTTTGATACCATATATATATATATATATATATATATATAAATAGAGTCCTGGTTATCGAGTTGAGCTCTGCTGATGATGAATTCCAAATGTGACCATCTCCACTGAGAGTTTTCATGAAATAGTCTTTAAGACTATACAGAGCATTTGAAGTTTTTCCAAATTGAAGGATAAGTATTTTAAACTTTATTTTATCATGAGTTAAGGCTCTATTGATTTTTCCCTGGATTTCACTAAATTCTGTGGATGAATTTATATCCTGATTCTCTTTGAGATGAGTTTGAATTATTTTTCCCACATCTTACGTTAACTATTTTTCCCATGTTGACGCTATAGTCACTTGTATATTGTGAAATGCTGTTCGCTTTTCGCTGCAGTGTTTTCTATACCTTTCATTTATATATATAAATATATATATATATGTGTGTGTGTGTGTGTTTGTGTGTGTGTCTATGTGTGTGTGTGTCTGTGTTTATGTGTATTTGTGTGTGTGTATGTCTGTGTGAATTTTTAAAAGACATCTTTGAATATCACATTATTGTTTGCTCTCTGACGCCTCCTAGTATAGGAATGGCTGTCTGCCAGTAGATTCACACAACATTGCTTGTTGGCAGCATTTGCCGTTGTGAAAACTGATCAGAAGAATAGGTCAGTGATCTATACTTGATATTACGTATACAAGATACAGTGAATTTCCATTCCAATAATCAATTAATTAAACACTGCCGCCTATCAAAAAGGAAGTTCTGGTACATCTAAATGTTGTCCTTTGAATATACAGAAAATTCCATTTTTTGTTCAATCAATATTGTTATTACTTTTGTCTCCGAACACAGATTATTAATGCACGTGTGCAAGTATTCACAGTTGATCTGTATATATCACTTGCATATGTTTGAAAAATCAGGTTAATACTTTCATGTAGAAAGTAAATAAAATGGAACTAAATATGTTAATGTATATATCTTGCAGCTGTCGACATTACATTCCTTTACATTCACTCTTACATATTTCCATATATTTCTGAAACAACAATATATATATATATATGTATATATATACATACATATGTATATATATATATATATATATATATATATATATATATATATATATATATATATATATATATATATATATATATATATATATATATAATACATAAAAGGCTTCTACAGGACTAGAACTGTTTCATTCAGGAGAAATCATCTGGTTTTTCCTTATGATTTCTCCCGAATGAAAGAGTTCTACTCCTGTAGAAGCCTTTATATATTGAATATGTGTACTCTGCTTTGTATTGAGTACCTTACTTACTGTGGATAACCACCATTGAACCCAGATGAACATTATATATATATATATAGGTAAACGTTTAACCCCTACGGCAGACCTCAAACCGTTTCGACGGGTTGAGCTCTGCCGTCGGGGTTAAACTTTTTCCTATTACCCACTCTACTGCCCTAGGTATTGAGTACTCTGGTGCGTTATGGTCCATCTGATTCTTTATCACACCTCCTTTGTTATATATATATATATATATATATATATATATATATATATATATATATATAAATATATTTCAAGGGCGGGTAAAACTCTCGATATCCATGGACGAGTTCTCTCCAGCGGTCTCTGTCCCTCATTATCGCTGCCATGTCCTGCGTCTCCAACAGACCACTGCCTGTCCCTAGAGCATCAACATACGTTAACCTTGGTCTTCCACTTCCAGTGTGTCCATGTGGGGGCTCCCACAGGAACACTGAGTGCAATGTCAACTCTGGATGTTGGTGAGCATGTCCAGCTAACCTCAGTCTCCTCTGTGTCACTTTTGAGCTGACTTTTGGGAGGTTCCCATAGAGCTCTGAGTTTTTCATCCTCAGTGTATATGGAATAATGTTCAGAGCCATCCTAGGCATTCTCGTGTAGCACTAATCCACCATCTGAATGAGTTTCTTGGTCAGTGTCCTAGTCTCAGACCCGTACAGCAGCACAGACTCCACTACGGCAATGAAGAGGCAGATTTTCAGAGCAGAAGAGTTAAGGCGAAAAAGATATCAGATGCTGAATTTGCAGACGGCATAGTTTTGGTGACAAATACAGTGAAGGAGGCAGATGATTTGATGCAAGAGGTTGAGACGGTGTCGATTAGTGTTGGGCTGAGAATGAATGAGACTAAAACAAAATAGCTGGTAGAGAATGTTGAGAAGCCAGAGGTGATCACTAATGTAGGCGGGGAGCCGCTATAATTGGTTGAGGACTTCCGGTATTTGGGAGCAAAAATAGTGAATACGGAAGATGATGTGGTTCAGAGGAAGGGCAATGCCTGGGCGGCGTGCCACAGCTTGAAATCGGTGCGGAGGTCGGATCTTCGTAAAGATATATATATATATATATATATATATATATGTATATATATATATATATATATATATATATATATATATATATATATATATATATATATATATATATATATATATATATATATATATATATATATATATATATATATATATATATATATATATATATATATATATATATATATATTTATATATATGAATGTATATATATATATATATATTTAATATATATATGAGATTCTACAGGACTAGAACTGTTTCATTCTTTAGAAATCATGAATAATTCTGATGATTTCTAAAGAATGAAACAGGTCTAGTCCTGTAGAATCTCATCTGTATTAATACATTTATACTCTGCTATGTATTGAGTACCTTACTTACTGTGGTTACCTCCGATTCAACCCGGAATAACTTACCTATATATATATATATAAATATTTGCTCTACGGTTCTTATATATTTGATATATATTTATCCTTATCGAGCTCTCTTTGGATTTTAGTCTTCACATTTATTATTATTACTATATAATATGCTATTCTGAGTTCAAATCCCGCCGAGGTTAACTTTGCCTTTCATCCTTACGGGGTCGATAAAATAAAGTACCAGTAATACACTGGCTAATTGCTGGCCTTGTACCTAACGTAAAAACAATTATTACTATATATATATATAGGAACAAGTAAGACCCCGACGGCTGAACTCAAGCCGTTTCGACGGCTAATTCAGTACAGAATTAGCCGTCGAAACGGCTTGAGCTCAGCCGTCGGGGTCTTACTTGTTCCTATTGCCCACTCTACTACCCTAAGTATTGAGTACTTTGGTGCGTTATGGTCCACCTGGTTCCTTACCACATTTCCTTCGTTATATATATATATATATATATATATGTGTGTGTGTGTGTGTGTGTGTGTGTGTGTGTGTGTGTGTGTGTGTGTGTGTGTGTGTGTGTCTGCGTCTGTGTGTGTGCGTGTGTATGTCCTGTAGTACAAGCACAGAGGTATTTTGCCATAAGCGAAAACTAGAAATTTCTTGTCTTTACAGACATATACATGTGTTTATAGCTAAACCACATTTGACTTTAAAATCACACCAACATCATTATACTCAGTGGAAACCGACTATTAGTATCGATGTTAAATGAAATATCTGTAACACAACGTGCCAGTATCACGACGACACAACGTTTGAAATTGATTGATTTTGATGCCTACTTCAGACGCCTGCAATAGAACCCAAATTTATGAATTCGTGTGAATTACTTATCACTAAGGAAAAAGAAAACCTGTTGAACCGTACGCCTTTAAATAGATATCATTGGCCAGGTGATTTCAAAAGAGGATTTTAAATTCAGGAAGAGGTTGTGGAAGAGTGAGAGAGAGAGGGAGAGAGGGAGAGAGAGATAGAGAGAGAGTGTGTGTGTGAGAGAGACAGAGAGGGGGAACATAATTGGACTCAGTACATTTTAATTGCAGTTTGTTTATTGATCACTCAATTCCCAAACCCCTAGGATTAAAAGTGATAGCACAGAGGGCCCAGAGAAAATAGTTCGAGGCATTATATTCATTGTTCTACTACCACTATGAATTCTACTACAACTACTGCTGCTGCTGATACTGTTGCTACTGCTACTACTACTACTACTACTACTAGTACTACTCCTACTACTGATACTACTACTACTACTACTCCTACTACTTCTACTTCTACTACTACTGCTACTACTACTACTGCTGCTATTTTGCTACCACTACTTCTACTACTACTACTACTACAACTACTACTACTACCGATACTACTACTACTGCTACTACTACTACTATTATTACTACTAATATTACTACTACTACGCCTACTACTACTACCACTGCTCTAATATTACTACTACTACTACTACTACTACTACTACTACTACTACTACTACTACTACCACTACTATTACTACTACTACTACTGCTGCTACTGCTGCTACTGCTGCTACTACTGCTGTTTCTGCTGCTTTTGCTGCTATTACTACTAGTGATGCTGCTGCTGCTACTACTGCTGCTGCTGCTGCTTTTGCTGCTACTACTACTACTGCTGCTGCTGCGACTACTACTACTACTAGTAGTATCACTACTACTACTACTACTACTACTACTACTACTACTACCTGCTCCAACATCACAATCACACATCGCGTTCTGTTTGCTGTGATACGACATACTTAGAGTTATTGTTAATTTGTGTAAAAACGTTAGAACACACGGGTGGAGTTTAGTAGAAAGTTAATCTCTAGTCATTAATACATGCTCAATACTAGGCACACCAGAATGCGATTGATATTATATATAATATACCTTGTATCTAGCTATCTCTACATTTTTGTTGGTTGTATTTTGTCTTTCATTTAATGGGACGTATTTATAGTATTAATAATAATGAAATTATTGTGTACAGTGCTAAGGTGCACTACATCTCATAAAAGGTGCATGTATAGTACATAGAATAATGTAGAAATGTCACCAAAATGAACAGTCATGATATAAATGTGTGAGTGCGTGCGGATGGGGTACATCAGTTGCATGTTGTCGAATTTCAGGAAGCATGGAGGTTTTAAAGGATGTAGTATATCGACAGCTAACAACTGATGCAGGTAGTTTGTTCCATGCTTCAGAAACTCTGAGCGTGAAGAAATGTTTCCGAACGTAATGGGAGCTGTGCTCTTTTCTGACTTGTGTAGGCATGCCCATGTGTGTTAGACACATGGAATTCAAAAAGGTGCTCTGGGTTGTTGTTGACAAGATGGTTAATCATTTTGTGGGTGTTTACCAAGTCAGTTGTCAGAAGCCGGAGCTACAATGTTTCCAGGCCCAGGGAAGCAAGTGATGGAGGGTATTCGGTTGGCTGCAGGTTTCTGAACAGTTTCCAGGCGGTCAATGTTCTGAGCAAGATAGGCGTTCCAGACTGGTGATGCAAATTATAAGATGGCCACACCATAGTTATATACAGGTTTAAATAGATAGCTCTAGAGTGGCTGACAAATGTCTTGCTGAGTGATGCCAAGACATCCTCAGCCTTCTTCACAATTTTAGAAACGTGCTTTGTCCAACGCATATCACGGCTGACAATAATGCTCAGGTCATGTTTACAAGAAAACTTCTTTATATTAGTGGTGTGGAGGGAGTATGTGTACGCTGCGTTTTTCCTCCCAAAATGCATGGTGGTACACTTGTCCAGAGCCAGCTTGAGTTGTTAGTCCGTGATCCATTGCTGCATTATATAAACATGATTAAACATAAATCTAAACAACAAAATTAAATATATTTTGTTATTATTTTGAAGTTCTACTTTCATTATGTATTGTTTTTTAATGTTTCATGTTTTCATCTTACATCTGATTATTAACATTCGTATAGATAACAATGGTCGATGAGTTGTAAGATCCATTACATCATTAACTGTTTTACTATTCGTTGTGACATGAAATATTTACACGTTCTTAAAATATTTTTTACCGAAAACGATTCAATAATTGTACCTCTATTCAACAAAGAGAACATAATTAATTGTGTGTGTGTTTCCCCCAAAATTACCAAATAAGTTATTACATTTATGTTTTCCTTTACTTCTGTTATATTAGCTGACACATGGTTATCTATACAAATAGCCCAAATACTAATTACACCAAGCTACACAATACACGTTGTATAAAGGAAAATTATAAACAGTATTCATTCAATTATAATTAAGGTATGTTCAAAGTTAACTGCTTTATATACTATTCTGTGCAATATAAAATGCTAACTAACAAACCATTGTAACATAATTCTCATAGGATATTTGGAAGAAAGTAGACGTCTGAAGGCGAGGTTATTTACGTATGGCTGATGGTGAGGTTGCAAGCGATCGCTTTGTCAGTAACGTTGAATTAAAGCTACGATATTTCTGTAAATCCTATTGGTTTCCAAACAATGATATTTATAAAACACTCTCTTACATAGAAAGTATCGATTCTTTCTATTGTAGTTTGCGCTTGATAGGTTTCAATCTAAACGTGTTAAAGGATTAGATAATATATAGCTATGAGATGTATGCCATCTTAAGATCATTAGAAAAGTAGGTGAATTAGCAATAACCGCGTGATCTAAGAATGACCGTAATGTTGTCTCAAATTTAGAATACATTTATGTCACAGAAATCCATCAAAATAGAGCATTTATTTGAATTGAATAGGCAAATAAGCATGTTTGATTGATCAATATAGCATAGAGAAAGAGGAGACAAATTTGTATTTCTATAAACAGGAATAAAGATATTCACCCTCAAATAATTAGTCATTATTCCCTTACCAGTTATTATTGTAGTAATTGCAGTATAGATGTGTATAAAACCATCTAAGACGTTGATATTGAAATACGTGTTAAAAATGGATGAAGGTAGGAATATATACTGAGTCTTTGTTAAAATATATTCTTTTACTATGAAGTAATCCCCGTGAATTTTTGATTGAGCAAGGTCCATTTCACTTTTTTTCTATAATTACTTCTCTGGATTTCCACAACTTCTCCGAATTGATAGATCACAGCTCCACTAATGTGACCAGGAGCTTAGAATGCCACAGGAATTAATGGTTGGACAGATTTTACGAGTAAAACCCAAGGGCAGGAGACCTAGAAGTAGACTCCTAGCAAGATAGATGGGTAACATGACTTCACTGGTTAATCAAATATTACGAAATCATGTTATTTAAAATTCCAATGCAACGATAAATATACAAGTGTAAACACGTACACATTCCCGTTTACAGAAGAACACAAACAGCCCGGATAGCTTGACATATCTACACTGATATTCTTTCGAAAAATCAACGCCTTTGTACGTTAGCATGAACATTCATACAACCAAATGGTAGGTAGTATTCTCATGCATATCATATATATATATATATATATATATATATATATATATATACACGAAGACCATCACAAACACACTCACACACGCATATATATATATATATATATATATATATATATATATACACACACGAAGACCATCACAACCACACTCACACACGCATATATATATATATATTTTGTTTTAATTCTTCCATTTTCTGCTTTAAATTAACCCTCACCTTCACAACACATATGTTCTGTTTATAGTTAAATGTCAGAGTTCTGCCTGCAGTCAAACGTTTCCTACACGAAGAAAGTTTAGTTTTGTAACTTGTTTTTATTAGAAACTACTTGTCTAGTATATAATTATTTTTATTAGACATCAATTAGACATAAAACTATCAAATGAACTATATTTTATTTTACGAAAAATGCTTTGTTTACGTTTATTTTCTTATTGGCTATATCGGTAGAGGGTCTGACGCCATGCTTTGCAGCAAAGAGTTACTGCCCTTTATGGTCTGAGTTCTAATCCCGCTGAGGTTAACTTTGTCTTTCATCCTTACAGGGTCGATTAAATAAAGTACCAGTAATGCACTGGGATAATTGCTGGCCTTGTGCCAAATATAGAAACAATTATATCATTCTGGACATATATTCCTTTCGAAATGTTTCAGACAATTTGGTTAAATGAAATAATTGTTTCTACTTGAGGCACAAGCCCAGCAATTACCCAGTGCATTACTGGTACTTTATTTTATCAACGCCGAAAGGATGAAAGGCAAAGTTAACCTCGGCCGTTAAATGAAATAATATTAATTTAAAGTAAATTTAGTTATAGCCCTGTATTTGGTATCGTTGCTAGATTATTTCATACAACAAATTCCTTTCTTTATAAACAAATATATGCCTGTTACTTGACCAAAACGTTCCACACTTTCAGCGCAACGTTTGCACCAGCCAAGGACATATTTGCACGGAAGATTTTAATTGATCTTCACTCTTCCCTAACCTGATGTCATCCGTAAATACACATGGATCGATGTTCTATTAACTGTAGTTTCTTTATTATCTAGTTCTTTCTTTTTGTTATAACAATGTTATGATGACATTCATAACAAACAAATCGAAAACGCACTCAATCCTTTGACTCTTGTATTTATTGATGTTGATACTTCCCAAACATTTGCAGAAATATCTCAGTTCATTTATCCTTCTACTAACATCATTTTCATGAGCTAGTAATTTCTATTTTGTGTTCTACTCTCAAACCGACTAAAAAAATATTGGTTCTAATATTGCAATTGAAATCAGTTTCACGCCACGTTAAAATATACGGGATAATAATATATTTATGAAAGAAGTAGTACTTAAACGCTTTTCTCTTTTTATATAAAATAACATTAATACTTAATGGATGGTCCCACTTATTTCCATATACCACACATTCAGGATGACATAACTCACGTATTAGTAATATGTTGATGTTTATATTTTTGCCATTCTTCATATGTATTGATTAGTTTATTGGTGTATTTGTTTACCAGAAATTGATTTATACATTTTCAATATGAGAATTAACAAATTGTCTAGGAAATTGATTTCAAAAAGAAATTAGAAATCATTTTCTCCAAAGAATTTCAATCAATTAACGAAATAATTCACATTGGATTGACTTTTGATTTTCAATCTTAGCAAATATATACAGGCTGAGTGAATAAATACATACCGTCCAGTTTTACGTTTAAAGATTTCGTTAGAATGCTGAATAACTTGATATAATCTTTAAAAGAAACACAAATTACGATACGTGATTTATTTTCATTTATTTGAGTTTGAGAAATTTGCATGTGATTATTATATATATATTTTTTTGAATTAGGCACATCCTTCCGATAGCGTAATAGAATAATATTGATTATTATGAGAACAAATGATCCAATATTAGGCGGTGGATTGGCAGTATCGGTAGAGGGTCGGACGCCATGCTTTGCAGGTAAGAGTTACGGCCCTTTATGGTCTGAGTTCAAATCCCGCCGAGGTTAACTTTGCCTTTCATCCTTACGGGGTCGTTAAAATAAAATACCGGTAATGCACTGGGTAATTGCTGACCTTGTGCCAAATGTAGAAACAATTATATTTTGCATTAAAGTATAAAGTTCCCTTAACTGGAAATCCTTTCCAAATTCTGTAGATGCGTAAAAATAAGATGTCTCGCAGGAATTACATTTCAAACTGCTTATTCAAGGATGTACTCCAGCTAGTTAATGCATAGAGTCAGGACTTGAAACGGAAGGTGTGCAGTTATTATATTTATCAAACGTGACGAGATTTTGTTTTATATATATCAAACGGAAATACAGTTATTATATACAAGAGCAACAGTACCCAGCGTTGTCTGGGTAGGTAAAATAATATCTGCTTTGATGAAAAGGCGTTGATCTTAGCGACTGTGCGTTTCTTGAAAATCGGTCGTAAGGTGTAGCAAATGGCGAAATGTTGAGTCAAATCGTATGGAATATGTGGGAGGTGAAAAAAATCGAATTTTGAAGAGTTAAACGGGTGCCACGCCGTCCCTGAACAAATAATCCAACGTGTAAAGCTACTATAAGATGTGCAATGATAGGTTCTATCGTAGTATAAACGTTGAACTAAATAAAATGATTTATGTTTGAGGGGGAACCGAAGTTTCGAATTTGAACGAAATCGTTTGAAAAATGTGGGAGCTAATGACAGGTCGCCGTCCCTGAACAAAAAATGCGAAGTGTAAAGCTACTATAAGATGTCCAATGAGAGGTTCTATCGTAGTATAAAAGTTGAACCAAATAAATTGATTTATGTGTGAGGTGGAGCCGAAGTTTCGAATTTGAAGGAAATCTGTTGACAAATTTGGGAGCTAGAGCCCAAAAGGCGGAAATAATCAGATCTAGCGTAGTATAACATTTGAACAAAGTAGGTTGATTAATGTGGGAGCTAGAGACGAAAAAGTGGAAGTTTGAGTCTAAAAGTGGTATTTTTGAATATTTAAGCGGCTGCCACGCCGTCCCTGAACAACAAATGCAATATATAAAGGATGTGCAATGTTAAATTCTATTATGCTTTAAAATTTGAACGAAATCGGTGGCAAAATGAGGGAGCTGGAGCCAAACATTTTTTTTTTGATACCTAAAAAAAGGTGCCCCCTCCCCTCCCACCCTATCGATTTTTCTCTGCAAATGACTCCAGAATAAAAAAAACGATACGCTTATATATAGAAAACACACCCCGATCTATGAGCCTGTAAAGTTTCATTAAAATCGGTCGTAAGATCTAGGCCCCTATAAGTAGTAAACAGACACTCTGACACACACACCACATACTTACTTTTATATATTTACCGATATATCAAACGTGAATACAGTTATTATATATATCAAACGTTATTATATATATCAAACGTGAATACAGTTATTATATATATCAAACGTGAATACATTTATTATATATATCAAACGTTATTATATATATCAAACGTGAATACAGTTATTATATATATCAAACGTAAATATAGTTATTATATATATCAAACGTAAATACAGTTATATATATATATCAAACGAGAATACAGTTATTATATATATCAAACGTAAATACAGTTATATATATATATATATCAAACGAGAATACAGTTATTATATATATCAAACATGAATACAGTTATTATATATATCAAACATGAATACATTTATTATATATATCAAACGTGAATACAGTTATTATATATATCAAACGTAAATATAGTTATTATATATATCAAACGTAAATACAGTTATTATATATACCAAACGTAAATATATTTATTATATATATCAAACGTAAATATATTTATTATATATATCAAACGTAAATATATTTATTATATATATCAAACGTAAATATATTTATTATATATATCAAACGTAAATACAGTTATTATATATACCAAACGTAAATATATTTATTATATATATCAAACGTAAATACATTTATTATATATATCAAACGTAAATATATTTATTATATATATCAAACGTAAATATATTTATTATATATATCAAACGTAAATATATTTATTATATATATCAAACGTAAATATATTTATTATATATATCAAACGTAAATATATTTATTATATATATCAAACGTAAATACATGTATTATATATATCAAACGTAAATATATTTATTATATATATCAAACGTAAATACATTTATTATATATATCAAACGTAAATACATTTATTATATATATCGAAGGTAAATACAGTTATTATATATATCAAACGTAAATATATTTATTATATATATTAAACGTAAATACATTTATTATATATATCGAAGGTAAATACAGTTATTATATATAGCAAACGTGAATACAGTTATTATATATATCAAACGTAAATATAGTTATTATATATATCAAAGGTAAATACATTCATTTTATATATCAAAGGTAAATACAGTTATTATATATATCAAACGTGAATACTGTTATTATATATATCAAACGTAAACACAGTTATTATATATATCAAACGTAAATACATTCATTTTATATATCAAAGGTAAATACAGTTATTATATATATCAAACGTGAATACTGTTATTATATATATCAAACGTAAACACAGTTATTATATATATCAAACGTAAATACATTCATTTTATATATCAAAGGTGAATACAGTTATTATATATATCAAACGTAAAGACGAGAAGAATGACCATTCAATCGTGATTCCAACGACATACATCATATATGTGCAGGACAAGTTATTATCCTAAATTTCTATTAATTCGCATTAATCCAAATTCAGCTGTCCATCCACACCTAAAGGAAATCTGGCACGAATATAAAAACTGTTTCGGCTATTAGGTAGGAAATAATGTGAGGAAAAACGGAGGTCTCCTTTAGTAGGACTTTTGGAAGAAAACATCTGCTGCAGCAATAAGATTGAAAATGCTCTATAACAGCTTAAATTGATTGGCAATGATAAATGATGTCGAATACTTCCAGTGTGTCCAATTGCAACTGGGGGGCTCTTTACGTGGTGTGGACTTATTGATAGTTGGGACAAACACGCAGTAGCTAGAATGTCAACATTATTGCTACATGTTCAAAACCCGCCGAGGTTAACTTTGCCTTTCATCCTTACGAGGTCGATAAAATAAAGCACCAGTAATACACTGGGATAATTTCTGGCCTTGTGCCAAACGTAGAAACAATTATTGCTACATGTTACTTGGCTGAAGAAGACCGATGGTTTAAGAGACCACAGTATCTTACGAACCTCCGGTTAATGTGGAAATCTAGCTCAGTTTTACATTGACATTTCACAAGGTATGTAAAGTCAGTATACTTGAACTTATGCATTTCCAATATCTAGGTACTGATTAGAGTGGGCACTATACACAGGAACATACTAACTTTGACGTGGTTATATGAACATTCATAGTAAAATACAAACCGTATGCACAAAGACATTGATTCTTCGACTGAATATCAGTTTTAATATGGCAAATTATTGCCTGTTTGTACATTTGTAAACGTGAATTTGTACGTGTTGTATATTTCCATCTAATTCGATGTATTGAAAGAAAATGCATTGTTACCACAAAAAGAACTATAGTACAGTAATCCACGAGTGATTGCGTAATATCTTCAAAGTCAATACTTGTCCACGTGAAATATTGAAAGAAGAAATTTTATTCCACTCCTATATATTTCCCAAAGTGCAGACTTCTTGAACTGATGTTGCTCTTTGACTGAATATAATAATTCAATAATTCAATATAACGTACATCGCAATATGAGTGTATTACCTGGACTGGGGATGTGCATACGTTAATCTATTTACTTTTCGATATTTAACTTCATATTTCACATGTCAGTCGGATTACATAAAAGCTAACACAAAGGAAGAATTTTAAACACACTACGTGTGTTATAGCTATATACACTCTACTCAATATATATACCTTAGCTTCATTCACATATATGTAATGTGTGAATCGAGGTTTGCCTTTATATAAGCAGGGTATACAGACATTGAAATTATGTAATATATCCAATGAGTAATACAACATTTAATATAATATAAATATTACATTAATAGGAATTAAGCTATGACATTTTCAAGTAACACAGTCCTGTCTTTCCGAATCACAATGTGTGGAGTAATTCCATGAGCTCCTTCCTCGTATAGAGAAATGTTCGTATAGCGGTAGAAATATTTTAACTGTAAACAGAATAGTTGAAGACTGAAGCTAATCCCAGTTTGGTTTTGGTATGAACGAACTATATAGCATCTTCCTTACAATAAGCACAACTGAAGCAGATTAAGTCTTCAAGAACGTAAAGATTTTGAGGTGAAACTTGCATTCAAGCATTGAATGATTATTTATCATACATATATATATGTGTGTGTGTGTTTATGTGTGCGTGTGATGTGTGCGTGTGTGTTTGTGTGGATGTGTGTGTGTGTATGTGTGCGTGAGTGCGATTCAGTAAATAAGTAGTCGATATACTACACGGAGTATCATGTCAACAAGTCACAATTTCCGAAAACTTCTAGATAAGGTGAAGCGCAGGTTAATCTACAGTGATTTTTGTATCTCTCTCTCGCCCTCTCCCTCCCTCTTTCTCTCCCTCTATCTCTCTCTCTCTCTCTCTCTCTCTCTCTCTATATATATATATATATATATATATATATATATATATATATATATATATATATATATATATATATATATATATATATATATATATATAAACGTATATTCATGCATATATATTTACATACATGGCGTCCTCTCTGAACGGCTGCTATGGTTTATCCTTGGACATGATGCTTAATTACACTTTGCTCCAGCATTAATTCCAGGGTCAATACTTGTCTCAGTGTGTGTCAGGCTGAATCTCCCGAGAAATACGTTAAGATTGCCAATGTTTCTGGAAGGTTAATTTCAGGCGCGGACATTTTAGTCGATTAGTTGAAGTAGAACACTCGTCGTCGGAGACGGAGGAAGCCCAACAGCACTATATATGTAAGTATGTATATATATATATATATATATATATATATATATATATATATATATATATATATATATGATATGGGGGGGGGGGTCGTATACCCATTGAGAAGTTATAGGAAAAATATTTATGTGATTGTCTACAATATTATTACATAAAATATACGTAGAACTGGGAAACTGAATGAAATAGCCTGTTATGCTGTCTAGCTTCTTATGTTTCACAGTCACTACATATTACACAGATATATAAAGGAAATATACGTTATACAGGTCAGCACTAGCTTTAATAGAGTGAATCATTCACTAATAAATAACTATGACTTCAAAAATGGCAACCTATTGACTCGATTGTTTATATTGATGTTTGCCTTGAATAAATATTTGTCGTTTACATAGTTTCCGTTCCTCTTTCTTTGGTTATAGTTAACATCAATACATTGCTCTCTACACTGTTATCTACAATAGTGTTAATGATTTCATATTATATACTATAACCTCTTCTATCTCCCAGCATAAGATTATGTATTATTTACATTATGTCTCACTTCGTGTAATATGGCAGTAATCGGTGACAACTTCATATACTTCTATTCATCAAACGTATTTATCGATACTAGCCAACATGAAATTCAAATATTTTGCTTTTGATGTTGGTTTGTTAAACATGCCACCAGACAAAGACGGCATATTGTTTCTAGTTTATGCAATATAAATATTCTAGATAAAAGCCTTTTTCTTTTATACATAAATAAAATGTCTTCCGAAGCAACAATGATTTTTTTGACATTATATATTATGTACACAGCAATGTAGGAAAACAATGTTTACGTCGTCTTTATTACCACACATATAATGTTATTCAAACAACTAATCTTAGCTGCATTTCTTCAAGTACGTTATAATGAATAGTCTGTTTTTTTCATATATTTTTTAGGTTTATTATCTTGTCGAGTTGATGTAAGTTGTAATAATATTTTCTTTGATTTTCCTAATCTGTTTGAATTTCTTCTGTTTTTGTCATCCTTGTATTACCGTTACAATATATCAGCGAATTTAAAGCACAGTCAATGGAGATTTACTGAAATATAATAATGCGTTATCTATTCTTATCATTTATTTTCAACTGACATTAATTTCTTTGTGACTCAAAGCAACACGAATCGACATGGCGTCGAATATATCGCTTGTGAGACGACATATCGCATATATTAAACTTCAATATAAGCTGCAGCTGTCTGTGACAGAGACATGTAGCTATGCGGATTAGTTTAACTGTCTGAAAATATTTGTTTTCTTAGAAACATAATGTCATTTGGAGCAGTCTTAAATTTATATTTTCTTTGCTTAGCCTCAAAACTGTACACCTTCCCCAGCAATTGAATGAATCAGATTCTCATTTAAACTAAATTCAGTTCGAAGTTTCGAAATATTCTAAAGCGCTTCATCGGACCCTATATTTTATAGATTTTCAAAAACTATTTCAAGTACAATAAATATCACGCAGTTTTGGAAATAATGTTCTGGAGAAAGTTATATCGGAAATTTGTGATTCTTCTAAAATGATTCCAAATGTTTCATTTAAAGTCGCATGTATATATTTTGAGAACATAACAGCATATACATATTGTTTTTAGAGGATTGGCAGTATCGGTAGAGCATCGGACAGCATGCTTTGGAGAAAAGAGGTACACTCCTTTTCTTTTTGTGTTCAAATCCCACCTACTTTAGCTTTGTCATTCATCCTTACGGGGTCGATAAAATAAAGCACCTGTCAAGCACAGTGGTCTAATTATTCGACCCCCCCCCACACACACACACTTCGAATCCCTGGCATTGTCCTTGAGGGTTGGACGCCATGCTCTCTAGCATAGTTACGTCCCTTTACATTCTGAGTTCAAATCACGCCGAGGTTAACTTTGCTTCCATCATTACGGGGTCGATAAAATAAAGTACCAGTAATGTACTAGTTAAAGTAGAAACAATTACTAGTAGTAGTACTAGTAGTATTTTTATCATAAGAAAACATTTTGAAACATTAGAATTCCTGTGGTCAAAATAATCGAATTCTCATTATTATTTCTTTTTAATGTTATTGGATTCCACATAGGTAGAGTGTGGAACACAATAGTCTATTTAGATATGTGTATTTACATTCCCCATCCAATTATTAATGGGCCAATTGATCTATTGATCCTATTATGATTAATTGACACTCAAGTACTAACAATGTACCGTATAATAACGCTATGAGGACAACAGGGAAACATCTTAACACTCATTATTATTGTCATCTGTTATAGATGAACATATATTAACTATATCCTACAGACATAAGTTATACAATAGAGGATATATATATATATATATATATATATATATATATATATATATATATATATATATATATATATAGAAAGGATGAATATAAAATGAAAGTGCTTTTGTTAAAAAAGGAATCTATTAGGTATTGACATATGTTTCTGTAACAGACCGAATACCTATGTATCGCTGCTTGCGTAATCATATAATGTTAGCAAGTATTCGATAGCAAATGTATAATCAGTTGTCCCTTCTTCAGAGATTTTGGATAAATTGGATAAAATCAGAAAAATTGAAGTATTTATATTAGTAAAGGAGGAAGGAACAGAGGGGATAGTATATGACAGATGGTAAATTAATTTACTGCTAAACAAGTATATAATGGGTTTCTAATGAGAATACCATGAGTAAATCTAAATAAGAATTTTTGGAGTGCCAATTTTAATCTCTACTTGACCAACTGGACAGTGGACAGGGCTGGTCATTTGGTGCAGTAGTATTAATTATAAAGTGTCAATTGGGGAAAGGGGGAGATTTCGATTGCTACTAAATAACATCAATGCTAGTAGCCAGCTGGTATATGCATTAGGGAATTGAATCAAGAAATCAGAAATCTCATTTTATCTATAGCAGTTTGTATTAAAAGGTAAATAATAGAAGAGTTGATAGAATTAAGACTAATAAAGAATGTTAATATCTATTTTGACAATCAAACGGGGATAGAGACAGGCGTTCAATCCTGGTAGTATTTATAATATGAAAATGTAGATTTTAAGCGATGGTTACAGTATAACGATCGCTCTATTCTACATTTTCTCCGGAATATAAGTTATACTCGTTGAGCAAACCTGCACGTACGCTGTTCATCTCTAACGTAACGATATATTATCACTACATTATTGATAACCTGAAATTTTATATATATATATATATATATATATATATATATATATATATATATATATATATATATATATATATATATATATATATATAATCATAAGTAATAGAATAAAAGGTGGAGAATCGATAAAATCGGGCAGATCTGGTTGAATACAAAAGTAGAGGAAAGGTCTATAAATGCCATAAATGAGAAGAAAACGAGGAGGAGAGAAAGGAATATTAGGCAATGGAAGAGAGAGAGAGAGAGTGAAGAGAAATGTAATTAATGTGTTTCCAATTATTTGATACATACTCTTTGAGCCAAATGCAGAGAAATAATTAGAAACGTTAATGTCTATTTGGAATTCATTCCGTAGATTTTTTTACTTGTAGGTTTTCTGGTCATTGTCTCTAAACATTTATCATTTTATACACCTTATATGTTTTATGGCGCTACCATGTTTATATCGAAACCAAATTTCGAGCAGAAGAACAAAACTATAATCGGTGGTTGAATAATTTAATTACACTCAACACAGCAGAAAAAAATAACGAATTAGAAAATAAATAAGAGAAACCTCCTAATTACGTTCTAATGTCTCGTTCAATAACTTATTCGGCAATCTGTCAATGAAGCCATACTGATATATCTGCCAAGATCTCTCGAATTTAAAGTTGAGGTTAATTCAGGTAGACACTCTTTCCTAGTTAAACTGAAGTAAAATTACATTAATAAGTGTACGTGCTTTTCTTACTATTTAACAGCATTTCTTTAATATTTAATTCCATCGAATTTCCGCCCTCAGAGGAATGTATAGTTAAAATATAATTCAATAGTTTTTTAATGTCGTGATCTTTCAGGTATATTCCAATAGTAAATAAGGCGGCTTGGCTTAAACAGCACATTTAAATTTCATCGGATTGTTCCGGGTTAATCCGAATCAAATCAACATTATGCTGACAGCTTTTCATCTCTGACGCCTTTTTTATATTAGAATATATATTACCTTCAGATAAAATGAAAAATATCCTCTGCAATGTTGAAGAGAGTAGAATGCAAATACAAACTGAGAAACATATATCTTGGGAGGATCCATAAAAAAATGGGAAGACTTTCTTATTTGGATGTCACAGTTGACTCAATAGGGGTTTGTCTCTTTCTGTTTAATTTATAGTGTATGGCATATAATTTGTTGTTGATGATATCACTTACAAAAACAAGAAATATATTCTAAATAATGTTAAATTGCTTTTCACTGAATCACGTTTATACTTAAATAAATGTGTACATGAATTATCCCATTTACTTTCTACATGGTTTGCTGCAACGAAACACGAATTTTATATCTAATTGAAATAAACCGAGCGGTTGTATTTCAAGAAAGGAAGAATTCTTTAGTGAACTATAACTTTTGTTAATTTATCCCATTTTCGAAAAACAAACATCATTTTCATATTTGTTGATGTGTAAATGAGAACGAGCGTAGCTTTTTGATAGGGTGTTTGGATGACAATCATGATTTCGATTCTCGGTGGCACGTAGTATCCTTGAGGATGACACTTCATTTCACTTTGCCCCAGTCCACATCAGTAAAAAAATGAGTTGTGCCTGAATTTCCCTAAGAAATATGTTAAGGGTACGCATGACTGTGGAATGCTCAGCCACTTGCAAGTTAATAGTACAAACTTAGACATAAACACGCTGATGTTAAGCTAACTACATACAATTCTGACATTAGCCGGAACAGTTCATTGTCGAATAATTACTTCAAATATAGTTTGGCCACGTTTCATCGCAAACAAATTTACCGAACATCCGTCAACTGAAGTTACGAATAAATTTCATCGACGATAATTTTCTCGGATTCTGAAACTCACTGTACAGTGATTTATATTTTAGCTGAGTATCTTTTATCGTGATGTATTATTTCACTTCTTTGCTAGTGAAGTATTGATCGAAAGTGGCTTCACTCTGTAGCACTTTTACAACACAATAACATAAACGCGTGTATTAGTCTGTCGGTGAATGAGTCAACAAGTTACACCTTTATAATGACATGACATCTATCAGTGTGTCTTGTAAGGATTTCATGTGAATGCTTGTTTTTCTGTTGATTCAAGTATATATGTGTTTGTTTGTTTTTTAGCTGTGGTTTATTATTTCATGTAGGTGAACAGTTGTCATAGGGTTATAATGTTGCTGACGTTAGAAATACTAATCAACCATTTTAAATAGACGACTATGTAATCAATATAATGGATAATCTCTTCAGTATGAAGAATTTCGTATGTTTAGATATGTAGTTCTTGCTATATAAGTAGTGTTAAGTAATTGTGATGGAAATATTATTTAGGATCATTATAGAATGGCATAGTTGGCTGAGGGGAATTTTATGTATTGTGAATGTTAGTTTAGATTCAATCCCCTCCAATAAATATTCCGACGTCTATGTTTGCTGAAAGCATACAAGTACAGAGCATTACCTACTGTAAGACATTTCCCACTTGTTTAAACTCTCTACCAGTCAATAATTGCAATAGCATATCGTTTATGTTGTAATACTTCTCAGTTTAAAGTAAAACGTTTCCAATAGAAAGTAAAATATATTTTGGTTTTAAAATTACCAACATTGGTGGTTGACATGGTGGCCGGGCTGTTGATTATAGTGGTGTTTCTGGTGTTGACAGGTGGTGTCATTGTTGGTGATCATGGTGCTGGTGTTGTTATTGTTGGTGTTGGTAATGTTGTTTTTGGTGTCGTAGCTGGTGTTGTTGATGGTGTTGTCGAAGGTGCTGTTGTTGGTGGTGTTGCTATTGTAGTTGTTGTTAATGGTATTGTTGATGCTGATGTTGTTGGGGTTGTTGATGGTGTTGTTGAAGGTGCTATTGTTGGTGGTGTTGTTTCTGGTGGTGTTACTTGTGGTGTTGCTATTGTGGTGCCGGTGTTGGTGGTCATAGTGCTGGTGTTGTTATTGTTGATATTGGTAATGTTGTTTTTGGTGTTGTAGTCGGTGTTGTTGATGGTGTTGTTGAAGGTGCTGTTGTTTGTGGTGTTGCTATTGTGGTTGTTGTTGTTGGTATTGTTAATGGCGATGTTGTTGGTGTCATTGTTGGTGGTGTTCTTGTTTTTGCTGTTGTTGTTTTGGTGGTGTTGATATACGTGAGGGTTTGGGCGGTGGGAGAGGTGTTGGTGATTTTGATACAAATAAATGATTTACTTTACATTGGGACATTTCTCTGCCAAATCATATAAAACATGTTCCAAATATATCAAATATATCATTGATGTCGCTTTTTCAAGAGAGGAGTGTACAGTATACAAACATACATTACAATTGATTTATATCTCTATTTTATGTTTATAATAATAGAATTATCTGTTTTATGGTAATAAATTGGAATACTGTTCCATTCTATTTTTTTTTTTTTTTTTAGTATGACCTGGAGACATTCAAGACTACAGTAACCTAATTCTGTTCAACTTAAATATTCCCCTTTCATAGTAGTTTACTATATGTCACTTTACATTTTGTCTCTAGCTACCTGCCGGCGAAACAATTGTAACACGCAATAAATTGAGTCCAAATGGATCACTGATTTTTCGTTCTTTTATACTATATATATATATATATATATATATATATTTATTTGAGATTGGTTGGTTTACCACTGGATAGAACTGGTCATTCCATATGGTCAACCTCGATGTAATGTTATGGAAAGCACCGAACGTAATGCATCTCACCAGTCTTCATTTGTGTAGTTGGTGGTGCGTGTACGGAGTTAATTATTGTAAAATAACAGGAGGTTGGACTCGTGTAATTCCCTAAAAAGTGTATTATACTATGATCGTTTCAATGACCGGGTTCTGTAGGGCGGCCGACCAAGGTAGAAGCTGTTAAATGTTCGGTCGCCCTCATGTCTCTGATTTTCAGCCCCATGGATTTTGTCTATTATATTCCTCTGTCATATTTCGATTACCTGATGATGTGACCGGATTCATACTGGACCCGGTTATTGAAATGATCATAGTATAATAAACCTTTTAAAGAATTACACGAGTCCAGCCTCCTGTTATTTTATTATATATATATATATATATATATATATATATATATACTTAGATGTCTGGCAATCGGAAGTTTCTTTCGCTTGAAAACTTATCAAAATGTGATACGATGATTTCGAGTCTTCACTCACTTTCCGACTGGAAGTCAACTTAATATATAACTCCTATATGACACGGAATAGAAATAAATGATATTTTCATACCGTTTATAGAGTAGCTGACTTCTCATAAATATCTCATGAGCATTAAATTGCATAACAAATTGATGTTGTCTCTAAGGGTAGTAAAACACTGGTATAACATATACAACCACTTAGAAAGTGATGTACATTTACACAGCGATATGATTATATAAATATTTAACATTATATAATAGTACACAGACACCGATACCACACACACACATATATATATACATATATATATAAATAAATATATATATATATATATATATTAAAATAACGGATTAAGGTTTAAGCAAAGAAACGCTGCTTTGACACTTATACAAAAGGCAACACAGCAAATAACACAGTTCAATGAAGAAAAATATATTATCAGTGTTGGGCATATATATATATATATATATATATATATATATGAGTGTATAAAATATTATTGACCCTAGTACTTAATGGCACTTTATTGTATCGAAGCCGAATGGTGGAAATGTTAAGAAGTCTTCATCAGTATCTGAACATAAAATATAGGAAATCGTATTCATTTCCTGCGAAGGATTTCAACGCCCAATCCATACTGCCACTCTATATTCAGTCATATTTTTTTTTAAATAGTTCTACCAAATATTTCTATGGAGAACTTTTATTTTCTTTGAAGTGTGTAGGTGGGGGTTGGTGGTGGAGAAATAAAGCGATCAATATAATTAAACCTCACATACTTATTGGTTCGAATAAAATTTGTTTTTACTAGGAAATATCATTATCGATTTAAACGCAACTAAGCATCTAAAATTGGGGGCTTTGTTCTAAAGAAGACGTTTTTGTTCATAATAGAATATTAATATATGTAGTAATGGTATGTGGAAAGGGAATATTGTTTCAGCATTGGGTAAAACGATTCGTAGTAATTCTACCGGAACTCTAAATCTTGTGTTGAAACAGCATCAATATAGTTTTTACTTTCGTCCTTTTCTTGTGAGTAAACGACATAACACCCACGAAATAGGATAATTTTAACATAATTAAAGTACAAAATTGCAAACCACGAATATTGAAATTAATATGTATATTGTTAATAATTTTAAGGCGATGAAGTGGCAGAGTTATTTAGACGTCCAATCTAAAGACACGTGTTTTTTCTCAAGGTCATTGAACATAGATTTCAACTCATATCGAGGTGAATAAATAGAGAACACATTTACTACACTGGCTGGCTATCTCCTTTTCTTTCTCTCTGTCTCGTTCTTCGTCATAACTGGAAATAATCCAGTTGGGGAATGTGTTCAGAGTTGTTTAAAATGCTTTACTAAGTACACCCCCAGCATATATCACGGGTTCAGAGAATACTAGGTGTTGTTATACTATAATATACTAGAACTAGCAGTAAAGCCCGGCGTTGCTCGGGGTCGCTCAGTAGCTGTGTTAAAGTTACAATGTTAAGTTTCTTTATTGGCTTAAAAACTGTAGTGTCTACTGTGCAGACTTGCAAGTGGTGTTTTTGATTAATATTCCCTCAACCAACAATATGCCTTATGAAGTTAAGAAAACATAACGATAACCCGAATGTTATAACAAAAGACGATGCTGGGGATAGAAACTGCACTGGTTATTTATTAACAAAGATCGAAAATGTAAACACTGCAACGCAGAGAAAAACATTAGCGTAACCATATTATCAGTTATGTCTGTCTGCACGCCTATATCACCTCTCTGCACGACTGTCTGTCTGCACGCCTATATCACCTCTCTGAACGACTGTCTGTCTGCACGCCTATATCACCTCTCTGCACGACTGTCTGTCTGCACGCCTATATCACCTCTCTGCACGACTGTCTGTCTGCACGCCTATATCACCTCTCTGCACGACTGTCTGTCTGCACGACTGTCTGTCTGCACGCCTAACGACGAAATATTTGCTTGTTTTACGTAGTCTTTAAATAGACTTGTTTTCAAGTAAAAATATTGTTTTAAAATGCTTTTAAATGGAAATGAAGCAAAACGGATGTTTAGTGTTCGAACTGATGAATTTTACAGGTCAATATTTTGCTGGCTCGACAACTGTTAAAGCCAGCGTAATTTTTTACGTAAGACGCTCAATGTAAACAGAACAAAGGGAAATAACTGATAACTTACGCTCAAAAATCGATACATTATATTCGGTTTCGTCACATAGGGTGGGTCAATTTGAAATATTTTTTTTCCGATGTCTTCGCTAGGGCTCAATGTACAAGTATAGCAATTTTGGTGCAATTCCGTGAGAGATTCTAAGAGGAGATGTGTGCCAAAAATCGATAGACAGACAGACAACCACAGTTTTATATATATAGATTATGTTTGATCTAGTAATATCAGGACAGGGTTAATATTGCTTCATTTCACTATTCAGATTATGTCAGATGTCATTAATAAAAATAGAAAAGTTATAGCCTTCGATATTATCTTACTCATTTGCAAACTTTATTTCTTTGAATATAAACACACGCAAACACAAATACTCACTGCCCCCGCCCAGTAATTATGTATATATATATATATATATATATATATATATATATATATATATATATATATATATATATATATATATATATATAAATAGATATATATATATATAGATGTTTGTGTGTATATATGCATATAAACACACTCACTCACACACACATATATATTTATATATAACGAAGGAAATGTGGTAAGGAACCAGATGGACCATAACGCACCAAAGTACTCAATACTTAGTGTAGAAGAGTTGGGAATATGAACGAGCAGGACCGCCACGACTGAGCTCAAGCCGTTTCGTCGGCTAATTCTGGACGTCCAGAATTAGCCGTCAAAATGGCTTGAGCTCAGCCGTCGGGGTCCTATTCGTTCCTATATTTATATATATATATATATATATATATATATATAAGCACATATACATATATATATATATATATATATATATATATATATATATATATATATATATATATATATGCACACACACACACACATAAAGAACGAGCCTGGCAACGTGGTGATAGAAATTACAATTAATTACTTTCTATATCATGGACGTTTTGATAAATTTCCTCAACCATACGTTGTGTTTACTTTACATGCAACCATAATTCTGTATAACATCTTGTAAAATCGAGTGAAGAAGCATATATTGTATGTAATATGATGAAATTAAATATTCATTTGTTGATGGAGGTTTACGAACTATTTAGAACATTAGAAAACAACAACATATCTTTCTTTGTTAATAACTCGAAAAACATTCCTATGAGGTAATACACAGGATTAATTCAGAGAATGATTTCGTTAAGATTAATTACTTGACATTGTGTTGATTTTAGTTCAAATTTTCTCTTAGATTCTAATATTATATCATCCTTAAATACAGAAACCAATGTGAACTGTAAACACGTGTGCTTAAATATAATCTCATCTTCATTACTTCCGAGGTTTTAATATCGAGGAAGTCTTAATGAATTAATTTCTCAAGAACCAATGGAAAATCAATCGCGATTTATGTGGGTTATCGATTCTATGAACTAAACATAAATTACTCATATATATAATTAGTCATGTGGAACACATAATTGAACGAAGAATTAATTATATACTTTGTGTCTTATATACAGTTGTCCTGTGCATTAGTCAGCAAGAAGACTCCAAACCTTTGGTCTTCTGCTTTGTTGCCTGACACTTTCTCTCTGTTTATAGGGTGTCTATTTCAGCTAGTCCATCCGTCTTCATTACTTTGTTCCTCTGCCTTGTTGTCTGTCACTTTTTCTCTGTCATCAGGCTATCTATTTAAGCTAGTCAATCCGTCTTCATTAATTTAGTCTTCTCGCTGCTATTTCGAAAACCTCTCATTGGTACTTCTGTCCGTATATTGGATAGCTGCTGAAGTGTTCGCTTACCGTAGATGGGTACAGGACAACATGTGAAGTATTGCTCTTTATCTAAAACTAATGGCGTTTAAAACATGTATATCACTATCTCCATGAATATGTATATTACCTGTGTTGTCTAATAAACAATAACAGACAGTCCAGTATTCTTTAAGATTGTCAATAAGATGAGACAGCCATGTCTCTCACTGACTCTATGTTTTCATTCTCTTCATTGATACAATAGAGTAAAGAAACGGGAATTAATCAAATGAATTAACAAAAGCGATTCTATTAAGATGTATTAGAGATTATGGCATTGCAGATGACAATGATCTCATTGTAGAGTTATGTTTAGCATCGTATAATCAGGAGAGCAACGGGAGGCATGTCATTGCAGATGGCATTGCTCTCATCGAAGAGATATGTTTAACATCTCATGATCAGAAGAACGACAAGAAGAATATAATGCAGGCTTGGGGCGTGTAACATGTTTTAAGATCCTACACATAATGATATAGCGTTTCATTACACAAACACGACGAAACAAGTAGAGTTTATTGATTTGGTCGAATTTATCTACTTGTTTCTTTCCCAGAAATATATAATTCGTGTACACAATTCGGAGAGCCTTATTAATATATTCTCCTAAATTTCTAGTTTTTATAGAAATACTAGACTAAAGTTTGAAGTTTAATTTATTACAGATATATTCTGACCGGGCTGTCGATAATGTACTTGCATCTAAACCCTAACAAAACTACTTTGGATATTCATCGTAAAGTAACACATCATTTCGTACTTTTGTCATTAGATATTCCAGACCATTAAAAGGAAATACAGTAAATTGAATAGTGTTAATGATTTCTTCCAAGTTACGTAATATTTCAACATCTATTTTAGGTTGAGTGGGTATCGAGAAAGGATCGTTTGATCGTTCATTACATATACACTACCTCATCGTTCTCACCGAACATATTACATAAATATAATTATAACATAGTAATTATTCTGTTAAAATACTTCCATTCAGTTCTGGATAGTCCCAGAAGCGGAATAAAAATCTCAGAGTGATGGACTACAATCATGTTTTGTTTAATTATTTCCTTTTGACATTTATATTTCTTGCTTCAATCATGTGTCTATGTTTTTTCTTTCAGTTTTTATTTTGGCATTTGGTTTGTTCTCTCGGTCTGCAAGGGGATATCTGAAGTAGTTTATTTTTTAACTGTCTACATTTATACCTCATAAAGAATCATAGAGCAGAAAATATGTAACAATTATGAAAATTGTTATAGAACATGAAAAAGATCTAATAATGAATAAATGAACAATAGCGACTAATGAACGGACATGAATGTGTTCCTGCTGTACATCGTAGACATCAGAGTATATTGAAGATATAAACAGGAAATATATTGACAATTCTAGTGAATCTAATAAATTGGCCATATTAGGTATAATATCTTCATCTCATTATATATAAGTTTTAAAACGTTTTAAAGCAAAATTTAGCCGTATAAATGATAATTGTCGATATACGATGCGTCAAACATTTAAAAAATTAAAGAAAAAATAAAGATAAAGCACCATTGTACATACTGTAATCATAATTGTTATTGTTGTTGTTTCTATTATTATTATTTGTATTAATATTATTATTAATTTAATTGAGGGTGGTAGATTAGCAGTATCCGGAGAGCGTTGGGCATCGTGCTTTGTGGCATTGAGTTACAGCCAATAACGTTCTAAGTTCAAAACACGCCGATATTAGCTTTACTTTTCATCCTTACGGGGTCGATATTTAACGGACCAGTAATGCACGGGGGTCGACTTAATTGACTTCCCCCCTCCCTTCAAATTGTTGGCTTGTGCCTAAAGTAGAAACAATTATTATCAGTGGATTGGTAGTATCGGTAGAGGGTCGGACGCCATGCTTTACAGCAAAGAGTTACAGACCTTTATAATCTGAGTTCAAATCCCGCCGATGTTAATGTTGCCTTTCATCCTTACGTGGTCGATAAATTAAAGTACCAGTAATACACTGGATTAATTGCTGGCCTTGTGCCAAAATTAGAAATCATTATTAATGTTCTATATAATGCTCGTATTTCATCTGTTGTCTATGATATGATCTACATTTCTATTACAATAACTTCCATGATTAGAATAACCAGCAGCAGCAGGAACTGGGATTAATAACATCAATATCAATTTTAATTTATTTGTTATATCATTGTTATAATGTATTACATTAATGAATCTATTTTTTTCTTATTGAAATCGCTTCCTAAAACTGTATTTCTTTGGAGATACGAAATATTTATACATATTGTATAAAGCTAGGCTTGAAGCTAAATCCTATTTCTTTTATATTATAAGTTGAACCAACCTATGTAGCTTCATATACAAATGAGATTAATCACCTCATTTACACAGACGAGAAAAGTATATATTCTCAGCTGTCTTCTAGTCCAGCAGTCGCAAGCGGTTGGAGGGACCGTCCTGACTAAGGCCAGTTAAGCCTGAAATGCATAGACGATTGTCCCCCATGCCTCTGCTGGATATCAGCAGAGGGCGTTAGCCCCCCCCGCCCCCCCCCGATGTTTGCATAGTTACGGCTTCCTAAAATTGTATTCTTTGGAGATACGAAATATCTATACATATATATATATATATATATATATAACAGATTACAGTTTAAGCAAAGAGTCGCTGCTTTCACACTTAACGGATCTTCTGAAACTCCCGTTAAGGGTGATAGCACTGGTCCTTTGCTTAAACTTTAATCTGTTATTTTAATATATATTTTCTCTATTGATATATATATGTTCATATATGTATATATTATCCTTATCGAGCACTCTTCGGATTTTAAACTTCACATTTATTATTATTACTATATATATATGTGAGTTGGTGTTTGTTGAAAAAAGGAGTAGGTGACACATTCACTATTTTAAAACAATAGAGTAAGGTCTTCAACATGCTTTAAGTTAAGCATACAGTGTATTACCAAATATACTATATATACATTCATATATATATATATATATATATATATATATATATAATATGTCCTAAGGCTCTGATACCATCAACACTATAAACACAGAACTGGCATATCTAAGAACTGACTAACTGCCTGATGAGGTCATAGCCATTCAATGGCTATCATCGAAATATATATAGCAGTAAATAAAGGATTATGAGTTCATGCAATTGACTTATGTTTCGTCACTATATATATATATATATATATATAGATATAAACGGAAAAAATGAAACGACATTTCATTTCTCAGTCTTAGTACGGCTGTTACTTAAATATAAGTATGTATACGTACATACATATATGTATACAGACGTACAGTAGTATGCATATATATATATATATATATATATATATATATATATATATATATATATATATATATATATATATATATATATATATATATATATATATATATATATATACATACATGCACATATATATATATATATATATATATATATATATATATATATATATATGCACGTATGGGTTCACCGAACATTTATTATAATGCTCGGTGTGTTTGTAAACAAACATCCCGAATTAAGACGTACAGTGTCTAGCAACCATCGTGCTCATTTGTTCAACACTGACAAAGGAACGCTGTACTAGTTTCAAGCTTATTATTATTATTATTATATGTGTGTATGTATATATACATATATATATATATATGCATACTACTGTACGTCTGTATACATATATGTATGTACGTATACATAATTATATTTAAGTAACAGCCGTACTAAGAGTGAGAAATGAAATTTCGTTTCATTTTTTCCGTTTATCGTTTTCGGTACCCCGGCCGATTAACTCACTCGATATGCAAATTAGGCTGCTCAGCTGTTAATATGCATGAGAAAAGTATATACTTTCATACGTTCAACCATCTGGCAGGAAGGTATACGTTGCTGACGATAGCTAATCCGCTTGAAACTAGTACAGCGTTTCTTTGTCAGTGTTGTACAAATGAGCAACGATGGTTGCTAGATACTGTACGGCTTGATTCAGGATGTTTGTTTACAAACACACCGAGCATTATAATAATTGTTCGGTGAATCCATACGTACATATATATGCGTGTGAATGTATGTATATATATATATATATATATATATATATATATATATATATATATATATATATATATATATATATATATATATATATATATATATATATATATATATATGTGTGTGTGTGTGTGTGTGTAGTGAACAATGAACGGGAACAAAACAGAGAGGCAGTACGAATAAAGGTTTATTAGTTTCACGCTCTTGAGAGTGGGGGGGGGGCGCTTCGGGCATAAACCCTTCTTCAGAGAAAGAGTGAGAGAGAGAGAGATATATATATAGAGGGGTATATGGTTAGATAGACATCTTCCATGTTATATCTATGAATCAAATGAAATTCTGCGAACGCTTAAAATGTGGCCGGTATTTGATCGTATCAGACAACATCAAAGAGCGTTGGGTCAGATTCGCAGGACATTTTGCTGGACCCTAAACAATGAATAGGTAGCAGAGTACGAGCCGAGACCTATATGAAGCATCCTTGTAACGACTGAAATTTCAGTCCCTCTGACACACCGAATATAATGAACAATAAACATTTATGGCAACACAGAATCACGGGTGTCTGCGCAAGCAGTTTGACCTATTTGTATAGATGGAGACAGGTTGGCACAGGCTGTACCACAGACTTTCCGTCATATCAAACTTTGTCTCGTTATGCAGATACTATTAAATTAGTAGCCACTTCATTGTGGAAATAAGTTAGGAGATATGTATGTATTTTCTAGTGAATTAGTAAGTATAGATATGCCGTAATTAGGGAAATCCTACAGAAACCGAATTTAATATCTTAGTTATATATATACATATAATATGTAGACAATTTCTGAGAATTTCTAACATATCCTACACACTGACAATGGTTTGTATAGAAAGATATATAACAGGGAAGGCATACTTATTAATATGGTATTATACAAACAATAGGAAGATTAATTAAGAAGAAGACAAATTATGTTCAATGCCTTACGTCTCCGCCTGTCGTCAGAACTTCCTACGAGGGCCTTACTCACGTGTGTTACAGCAGGTACAGGACCCCCTGGTATAACCCGCACCAGATAACGGGATTTCATTAAGGACTATCTGCAGTGACTCGATGCCTCCATGTAGGATGCAGGATGGCTGGCACATGACTACCAGCATGACTACCAGCAATGAAAGGCACTATGGGAGATGGTTGGGTCATTGTACAATGATGTCGCTTGGATAACTCACCTAGGATAACCCAAGTTACCTCAAGCAAGAAAAATGTCCAATGGTCTGTCATAATCTTTCCATGGGCACTAAACGTTGGTGAAATCTGAATATTAGAGAAGATAACCTGAATCCAAATTCAGGAGCTATTTTATGGTTAAAAAATAAAGATCTGAGCAATTAAATATTGCTACAATATATAGATTTAGAATATGCATGTTTTATCGGACAGCAATGTCATCTGTTATGCATCACTGAAGGATAGGCCTTTCAAGTTTAATGCGAAAATATGAACGTTCCCGGTTCCCATCGGCACTCTATCCTGTCGGTTAAATATCACAATTTAAATTTAGTAATTCTGTGATTGGCTCGGAGAAAAGGAATAAAAAGGAAACATGTTATTCAGATATTGCGATATAAAATAATAATTCAAGAAATCTATATAGTTATATTTGAATATATATTCCGATATAAGGAGTCAATCTTTTATTTGGAATTTCCTTTTTGTCTTGCTTTATGCTCAGCATGCGATAGTATAAATCAATGGCATTGAGTGTTTGGAAATCATATGTATTTATTAAAGGTCTGATTTAGATATAATCCAGGCAGCCAGGGAAATATAATGCGACAGACGCAATCTATTTTTTCGTAAAGAAGGAATGAGCTGCAATATAATATCACAAATAATATATTGTATTCCATTGCAATGGGACATTACCATTGTTTCTTGCTCATTCATTTTTTTAATAGCATCAGGTATAAAAGGGTTATTTGTTATTTAGGACAGAATATCTGAATAGGGAATGTTGTTTGCATTGATTTTATCGCCTACCATATTTCCCAGTATGGAAATTATCGTAAAATCATAATTTATCGCAATGGCTTCTCCGGAGCATTAAATGGAAATATTATGAATTTCATGGTTAGCAATATTGTGCGTTTGTGACATTAACATGATCGATAAAGACAAATACAGGGTAATAAAGAATATTCTGTCTCAGACCTACAAACTAGAATCTCGTTCATTTCTAATATTATTTTACGGAAAAATTAATGAAATTACGTAAGTATATATATATATGTATAAATTATATATAT
>OZ024742.1:351889862-351922362 GCA_964016885.1 Eledone cirrhosa
GTGTACCAATGCGTGTGCAACGGTTTCCTCGTCGCACACGCATCTGGGACAGATCTTTTTGGCGGGGTCCCTACCCGGGCGCCCATGTCTGTAGAGCCTTTCTCGAACGGGTAAAGCCCCTCGGTAGCACTGCCAGGCCAGGGACTTCTGGAAGTTGTCCATAGGTCCCGGGCTGAATGTCCTACCGAACAGGCTGGCCAGATCGTCCTCCTCCATGTCTAGGGCTTCTCCGAGGGCGTCGTCGCACCTGCTGCGTACCAGCCCTCTATAGAATGTAGCGGTGGAGTCTCCACTGATAACCGGATCCGCCTGCCAGAGGGCGGTGAGCGCCTGGGCACACTCAGTGTGCCAGGCGCCCAGTTTTCTCGGTCTTTGCTTGACCCAGGATTGCAGTTCGGTGAGTGAGACGAGTCTGGGAAAGGTTCGTCTCACAAACGAGGCCCACACCGGTTGTCCGGTGAGGAATACGTAGAGGTGCCGTAGCCTTAATGCGTGTTTACGCATCATTAGCCACGGCATCCCCAGCCCTCCTTTCGAAGGGTGTTGACAGCAGATGGATCTCCTCACCATAGGAGCCCGCCCCTTCCAAAGGAATTGGAAGAGCGCGCGCTCCATCTTGGTGAGGGTTTCCCTTGGGCAGGGCACTACGGTCAGGCGGTAGTAGATGACGGACGCTATATAAGTGTTCGCCACCTCCGCCCGACCTTTCAGGGATAGTTTGCAACTGGCCCACTTCTGGGTCAGTGCAAACACCCTGTTCGTAACCTCCGCCCAGTTTTTCTCCACCTGGAGGTCCGGTCCGAACCAGACCCCGAGCAACTTCACCGGGCCCTCCGTCCAGCGTCCGACGACGCCATCGGAGGGCATCGGTCTGCCCCTCCACGTGCCGAGTTGCAAACCGATCGACTTGTCCCGGTTCAGCTTAGCCCCTGTGAACATTTCGTACTCCTCCAGTAAGGTGCCGACCGCCTCGATTTCGGAGGCCGTCGACACAATTACTGTCACATCATCGGCGTAGGCTGACACCGCTTTCCGCAATCCCGGTTCCAAAGGGATGCCCTGCAACAACTCCAACTTCCGCAGTAGTGGCTCGAGAGTCAACACATACAGAAGGGAGGAGAGAGGGCACCCTTGTCGGATGGACCGCGCGATTTTGAACGGCTCCGAGATGTAGCCGTTCACCTTGACCCTAGAGCAGATGCGGCTGCTGTGCATAGCAGTGATCCAGCCCCTGAAAACGGGTCCGAAGCCTGCCGCCGCTAGCACCGCAGCCAGGTAACCATGGTCGACCCTATCGAACGCCTTGTATATATATATATATATATATATATTGTTATGCTTTGGGAGTGTCAAGTTGCCAATAAGAAAGACACGCACCAATTTATTATAAATTAAATCTATAAATTTAATTGATAATAAAATGGAATGAAAGCAACTGGTGCATGTGTTTCTTATCGGAAACATGACCCTCGCAAACCATAACAATATCGGTTTCTACACACGTTTTCAGATAAAGAATCTTGCTAAACAAAGTCAGAAACGAAATATATATATATATATATATATATATATAGGAAAGAAAAAAATGTGTTTTCTATTTCGCGGCACCGCGTAAAGTTTGTAGATTGGTGGCTAGTCGATGGACAGAATTGTATCAGATTGCAGTTGCTAATTACTTGATGGTGTCGGCTGTCACAAACCGTCATATCCGGCATCGGCTGGCGTTTGGATTATGTCGTTCGATTGGTTATTGATTAGGCGATACCCGCTGATGAAGCCACATTTGCCGATTGTGCATTGTTGCATAATGTATACAGACAGAGGGTAGAGTGCACCCTACTGCTGCATTAAGTGTGGTCGAAACTCGAGTCTGGGAACTATTATAGTCACCCGTTTTACGTGTATTGTATTGAAGCGAATAACTAATTGTATACTCTGGGAATGTATTCTACATTACCTATTGAGTACTCTGGGTGACAAATGGTCCTTGCATTGATAAATATGCTGGGTCCGTCAACTCATTATTATATATATATATATATATATGTATATATATTGAAACTGAACAAACTGGAAGACATCTTACAAGGCTTGGATGCTCGCAGACGCATGCGCAACACTACTGGAAATATTTGGCTAAAGAAATAACTGTTGACTGTGTTTGAACATCTGTCAATGTTTTTTTCGTTTCAGTCAAACGTAACTACACTCTACACCCGACAGTTACTCCTGCTTCTGACATTATATACACTTACCCTCCTGTATTTAATTACATTGCCACGTATGTGTACCTCTATTTCCGTCTATATATACATATATGTTCATACTACCATCATTTATGTTTTCATATACACTATTATCGCATCTATCTATAAACCAATACATGTATCTCTGTACGTAAGTGCACATTTTCGATATAACTTAAACGAACGAATAACAATATGTTCTTCCATGTGTTATAATCAAATTTGCTTTAAAAGATCAGATTTTTTCTATCGCATTTCTTGTCTGTAAAACATATTCTATTTATTTGTATTCTATATTTGATGAATAAAAATGAAATTTTGCTTTGTTTTCATATTGAAGCTTAGAATATTACAATGCTTTGTTAGTTTTAATCTCGTGACCGATATACTGATTTTATTTATATTGAAATACTTTATTTATTTTGTATCGATATATTTAATGCAACACTGAGTGCATCTTTGTTAATTAAAAAAAAATATATATACATTTAAATAACGATCTGAATCAAAAGGTATATTTCAATAAAATCATCTGAATTTAAACGTGAGATAAGTGAAATCGGTTCATGATGGTCATTATATAAATACATTTTAACTATAATAAATAATTATATCTCTGGGCAGATATATTTTTCCATCTAATTCATTATATATCTATCTAATTAGTTTACAAACACGCGAATATATATATATATATATATATATATATATATATATATATATATATATATATATATATATATATATATATATATATACTAGAATTGGAGCTCTGAAATAGCAACATATATATGGATTTATATATGATGTATTTTTCAATACACTTTATGCTTAATTAAAAGCATTTTGAAGACCGTATGCTATTGTTTTAGAGTAGTGACAAATTCACTTACTTTAATCTCAGCAAACAGGGGAGATAAGCCGACAAGGCCTTGTTTCGCATTTATTGATGCTGATCAAGGCTAACTACTCCCTCCTGTCTACCGAGATCACTGATGTTATATTCTTATAGAATTCTAGTAAATAAACAGGAAGTGATTATACAGAGCGGTTGTTGGTCAGGCAGAAATAAATAATTAGAATTGGAGCTCTGAAATAGCAATATATATATGGATGTATATATAATGTATTTTGCAATACACTGTATGCTTAATTAAAAACATTTTGAAGACCGTATGCTATTGTTTTAGAGTAGTGACAAATTCACTTACTTTAATCTCAGCAAACAGGGGAGATAAACAGACAAGGCCTTGTTATGCATTTACTGATGCTTATCAAGGCTAACTACTCCCTCCTGTCTACCGAGATCACTGATGTTATATTCTTATAGAATTCTAGTAAATAATCAGGAACTGATTATACAGAGCGGTTGTTGGTCAGGCAGAAATAAAATATTAGAATTGGAGCGCTGAAATAGCAATATATATATGGATGTATATATAATGTATTTTGCAATACACTTTATGCTTAATTAAAAGCATTTTGAAGACCGTATGCTATTGTTTTAGAGTAGTGATACATTCACTTACTTTAGTCTCATACAATAGCATACGGTCTTCAAAATGCTTTTAATTAAGCATAAATTGTATTGCAAAATACATTATATATACATCCATATATATATTGCTATTTCAGAGCTCCAATTCTAGATTTTAATTTCTGCCTGACCAACAATCGCTCTATATAATCAGTTCCTGATTATTTACTAGAATTCTATTATAATATAACATCAGTGATCTCGGTAGACAGGAGGGAGTATTTAGCCTTGATAAGCATCAATAAATGCGAAACAAGGCCTCGTCGGCTTATCTCCCCTGTTTGCTGAGATTAAAGTAAGTGAATTTGTCACTACTCTAAAACAATAGCATACGGTTTTCAAAATGTTTTTAATTAAGCATAAAGTCTATTGCAACATACATTATATATACATTCATATATATATATATATATATATATATATATATATATATATATGTATATATATATATATATATTTATATATATATATATATATATATATATATATATTTATATATATATATATATATATATATATATATATATATATATATATATATATATATATATATATATATATATATATATATATATATATATATTTATATATATATATATATATATATATATATATATATATTTATATATATATATATATTTATATATATATATATATTTATATATATATATATATTTATATATATATATATATTCATATATATATATATATATATATATATATATATATTTATATATATATATATATTTATATATATATATATATTTATATATATATATATATATATATATATATATATATATATATATATACATATATATATATATATATATAAGATAATGTATTCCTTCCATGTGTGCACTTTTTTGTTATTTTCGTTATTCATGCTTACCTTTTACACACACACATTCACACACACATAAGCACACACACACACACACACATACACACATACACACACACACACACATATATATATTTATCATACGGTTGTATAAATTAGTACTACCCCCCCTTTCTCTTTCTGTGTATATATGTTTAGATATATAAAACATTATATTTCAAGATATTGTATATGAAACAATGGAAATCTTCCTGAAGAGGTCACATGCGTGGTATATCCTTTCTGAGCCACGATATTACACATCGAACTTCCAGTTCTTCCCCTTAATGATGCACGCACTGACAAATATTAATATAAATCGTGCTCCCCCTCTCGCCCTCTCTCCCCTCTCTCTCTCTCTCTATCTCTCTCTCTCTCTCTCTCTCTATCTCTCTCACTCTTCCTCTCCCCTCTCTCATTCACGCTGGCTCTCTCTATTTCTTTACTTATAATCATCCTATTACTCAGATTAATCTTATCAATCCGCACTTTCTGGAATTCTTAAATGATATATTTATCAAACGTTATTACTACCAATCTGAGATTTGCAAGAACAGATCAGCGACATGTTATAAAATAAAAAGCAACTACATAAACTGATGTGAATTATTTAAATGAGAAATTCACAGTTCGTTTGTTTCTATTCTATACAACATAACTGAATATGAAAGGGTGAGGAAATTCCTTCACGTTTAATATCATATAAGTGCAGTCAGTGAAAGGAAAACTAAAAATAGTTCAGAGGCTATGTGATAAGCAGAAATAAAGGTCTCATAGTGACTGCTCATATATAATGCCAAGACACAGGCAAATGTTTAAAAACAATATTGAAATAAAAATCCTTAATCGAATGCAGATTGTGTAAAATGTACAATATCTATGGCGTGAAATCATTTGCCGGAGACCAGATTGTTTCACAGCCGAATATGTTTACAGACAACGATTAATGCAGCCTTGAGAAATATACCAAACTGCGAAATGAAAATACCTCAGTTTAGACATATAAACTTGCAAAAGTACGATAGGTCCTTACTGGACAATGTTCTTGTTAGATACATTATTTTCACCGCTATAGAAGGAATCTGATACAAATATCTGATACAAATATAATAATCAAGGAATGTATGATGTTGTATAGTGATATATACAAATATAATAGAACCTGAGTAGGGTAAACTACAATATTATCCAAATGGAAGTAAATGATGGAGCGGCATGGATCGAAATTGATGCCAATGCCGATTACGATAAAGGTTTGATCTAAAACACGGAGACCTAAACAAGGATTTCAACGTTATATACAGTCCGATTATAACTCTTTTTGACATAGACTACAACAAACACGAGAGTATCGAATATACAGCAAACCATCAATAGCCAACTGTCTGTACATAAAACAAAGCACATTAATAACACCAGAATCAATATCACACACAACACATACAACAGACAACACAATGTAACAACATGCTTTCAACTTAATTGATACTCATCATATATCAAATAAATAATATTCTACACAGATGCACACCATTGATGCTACACAGAACACACAACATACAATCTAATTATTCACTGCCCCACATTGAAGAAATATAGCACAAATTATAGAACATATACGAAAGATAACGACGACCAACAAACGGCTCAGGTTACACCACTAATATCTCTGAAATACATGATGATAGCAAATTATATCTATCAATGTTCAGTGAAATATATGTTTTTCAAGAGAAATACTCGTAATAAAACCAAAACCTGTAATAATTGATTCTCCTTTTGGCACAAGGCCAGCAATTTACTGGTACTTTATTTTATCGACCCCGTAAGGATGAAAGGCAAAGTTAACCTCGGCGGGATTTGAACTCTCATCGTAAAGGCACGTAACTACGCTGGAAAGCATGACGTCCGACTCTCTACCGATACTGCCAATCCTCCTGTAATAATATCTACATGTTGTTTAATATAAATCTAAAAATATGTCAATACAAACAAGTAACAAATTCAACAAAATCAAAACTAGTGCACTAATGGTGCTTTATTATGTTGACTCCGTAAGGATGGAAGGAAAAGTTAACTTACGCCGGGTTTAAACTTAGAACGTATAGGGCCGTAACTATAGGACGCAAATCATAATAATGATATTAACAGCGATATTAAGAATAAAAACAGCCCTAGCAGTAGCAGTGGTAGTAGCAGTAGTAGTAGCAGTAGTAGTGGTAAGAGTAGCAGCAACAACAGTAGTAGTAGTAGTAGTAGTAGTAGTAGTAGTATTAGTAGTAGTAGTAGTAGTAGTGGCAGTGGTATTAGTAGTAGTAGTAGTAGTAGTAGTAGTAGTAGTAGTAGTAGTAGTAGTAGTAGTAGTAATGGAAGGTGGTAACAATATATTTGGTGAATGTGTTGGCAGTGGTATCTCCGTTGTAAGTCGTTACACTGGTGTGTTTAGTGTCATAATACAACATTCAACTAATTATTGGAAGCCTAATAATGCAATCGATTTCAGATTAACCTCGCGAAACATATACATGCCTCTACCATCGCCCACTTCCTAAAGCAGAAACACACAAACACACACAGACAAACACACATTCACACAGACAAACACACATTCACACAGACGAACACACATAGTCATACACACAGACACACACATATGCACACGTACGCATCCGCACATATATATATATATGCGTATATATATATATATATATATATATACGCATATATTATATATATATAGAGAGAGATAGATATTATACATCTATGGATATATCTATCTATATAACTATCTGTCTAACTCTCTCTATATATACATACATACATATACATACTACGCACACACATGTATATGTATGCATACACACACACACACACACAAGCGCGCGCGCACGCAAACACATACACACACGCATATATATATATATATATAGCGTAAAGCTAAACTAACACAAAAATATGGTAAATACTATCAGCGATGCGATCAGATGACCTTAATATTTTGCTCATGATCTTCTAAAAGCCAATAAGTTTATTGATGTTAATCAACTCCCAGCCATTTTACTTTTATATTTTTGACAATATACTGTGCCTAATTAAGAGGTAGACTTGAAATTAATGCCGACTCCGCACAGCTTTAACCTTTTCGTTCGATCTTAATTGTCCGATATATTTGAAGTTCAGGCATGTCACTGTAAAGGCAGATACGATAGTGTACATGCATAGACTCACAATTACACAGCAATGCACAGACGGAGAAACAGATGCATTATTGAAATAGATTCACTTGCAGTGAGACAAAAACAATGATGTATTGAAATTTAATGAGATATTAAAGCAATTAATGTATGATTGTATGTATGCATATCTCTCTCTCTCTCCCTCTCTCTCTCTCTCTCTATTTCTCTCTCTCTCTCTCTCTCTCTCTCTCTCTCTCTATATATATATATATATATATATATATATATATATATATATATATATATATATATATATATATATATATATATATATATATATATATTAATAATAATGGTTGACGGATCCGGCATATTTATATATATATATATATATATATATAAATGTGTATGTGTGCGTGAGTGCGAGTGTTTGAGTGTGTATGCATATATATATGAGTGGGTGTGCTGTGTGAGTGTGCGTGTGTATGTGTGTGTTTGAGCGTGTATGCATATATGTTTCTATGTACGCATGTATGTTTAGATCTATATATGTATGCATGTATGCGAATGTGAGATTATGTACATAAATATGTTTATTTATTTAAATGGGCAAACATACATGCTTATCTGTTTGCTGTAATGGCTCAAATATACATGATTAAATCTCGTGATAATCTATTTTCCCCCAAACGATTTATAAGCTAACAAGGCCCGCATTATTGCAAGCTGTGGCTGCAAGTCATACATTGTAGCGGATATGTAGAGAAATGGGTGAACGATATTTACATAACTGTTTCTACTTTTGGCACAAGGCCAGCAAATATCACAGTACATTACAGGTACTTTATTTTATCGACCCTGTAAGGATGAACTCAGAATGGCAAGGACCGTAACTCTATGCGTCAAAGCCTGTGTCCGACGCTCTACCGATACTGCCAATCCACGCCATTTGCGATATTTACATAATGTCACGTAGTTATGCCTGTGTAAAAACTAAAATCACAATTGCGAAGGGAAATGATGAAAGAGGGATTTCTCAGGTAGAATCAAAATAATATAATACATTTTGGAAAAGAGCGGGATGAAATAAATTTTAAAAACTACTACTGCTACTACTATAACTACTACTACTATATAGTAGATGGTAAACTTCCTTTAGATTTTCGCCTGCGCAAAAAGGTGGGAGCGAATAGGGACTCACAGGTGATTGCGCGAAGGTTTCAAGAACACCCAATTTGTCCGTTCCCTTGTCAATTCTATTTGGATTATATGTATATATATATATATATATATATATATATATATATATATATATATATATATATATATATATATAAGAGACTATTGAAGTTTGCTTGAAGTATTGTGGAATAAAAATCATTTTTCCGTTTTGGCAGTCTCAACAATGCAGGTGGGTAAATCTCCGGTTAACAGAATCCGGTGGTGACGAGTGAGATGTAAGAGGAAATGTAGAATGAGATGTATAGTGTGTAGAGGAACGTAGGAAAGAGCGTAAACATACAACTAATAACACTAGGTAGAGTTACCTTGGGAGAGATTTAATTGTCCCTATATTTATGATTCGCATCTATCAACTGGGGGGTTTTCCGGGGGGGTGGGGGTTATCTGTCGGAGAAGAACGGTACGTGGTCTCTGTTGTCCGCTGTTTGTGTGTAACTGTGTGTTACATCACTCACTTCACCGCCGGATTCTGTTACTCGTAAATTTACCCATTTGCATTGTTGAGGCTTCCAGAACGACAATATATATATATATATATAATTATATATATATATATATATATATATATATATATATGTATATATATATATATATATATATTTATATATATATATATATATATATATAGTATAAAAAAACGAAAAATCAGTGATGCATCTGGACTCAGTATATTACGTGCTACAACTGTTTCGCCGGCAGGTAGCTCAGAGTGATAAGATTTGCTCCGAACGAATTGCCTGTGTCCAAAGGAACCTACAGCCGTACAATCAGCCAAATTCATACAGTGATCATGTCTCGAACTACCTGCCGGCGAAACAATTGTCACACGCAATAAACTGAGTCCAGATGTATCACTGATGTTTCGTTTATTTATACTATTCACACTCTTCTCTGTATGAATATTGAGTGCTAATTTTGGCATACCGCCTAGTGAAGTACCTTAGCTACCATTATACACACGTATATATATATATATATATATTCTGCAAGACCAGCCGTGAATCGCGCAGTATGCAAATGATGATACTCAGCCGATTTATACTTAAGAAAATACTATATATTTTTAACTGTTCAACAGACTGGCAGAGGTATACAGTCCTTATGAAGGGCGATGACCTAGAAACATGTTGATTGTTCCTTAAAATCAGTGTTGAAAAAACACCTGACGATCGGTCCCATGAAGAGATCCAAATCGGGCCCCTGGTTTACAACCGAATCCAAAATTATTTGTAATGTTCGATATAATTTACACGTACATATTTATATGTAAATATGTGTGTGTATTTATATATAAATGTGTGTATATATGTATGTGTATACGTGTGTATATTCACATTTATGTATCAGCTGTGCTAGAGATAGAATTAAAATTCTAATTTCATTTTTATTTAAATATAAATAATATATATATATATATATATATATATATATATACAATATATTTAGAAACACACAGATACATGCGGACACACACATATATACATGAATGCATCCGCACCCAACTGTGAGTTAAGGGTGCCAACTTCACCGATGTTGCTCAATGAATGACTGGGACAGACCAATTCAGTTGAACTAGACTGAACCAGTATCAGAGTTAAAAATACATTATGAAGAGAGAAGAAACATTTAGATATAATTAGTAATAAAATGTATCATACCTAAACTGCTCCTAAATTCCTCGACTACGTATTATCGTGGCATAAATAAAAACAATATATCATAAAGATATAGAGTCCTTGCGAGGTCTGCCGACTTATCAAGAGGATACCTCATTTTACTAGTCTCAAGAACGCGTTTACACGACGTGAGAAAGAATCCCAAAAGGCGGAGGGGGAGATAGTCACGCGATATAACGGTCGAGAAACAGAGGTAAGCCTCTTATAACCCCGAAGAAAATACCACGGAGGCGGAGGGGGTATTTATATCGAGGCCGTAGAAGAGGTGGTGAAGAAGGCGAGAAGTATGAGTAATGGAAGCCTTCCAGCTGTCCCCACACTTCAAAGATTGCTCGACCAGAGGGAGTTATTAACAATATATTTAGAAACACACAGATACATGCGGGCACACACATATATACATGAATGCATCCGCACCCAACTGTGAGTTAAGGGTGCCAACTTCACCGATGTTGCTCAATGAATGACTGGGACAGACCAATTCAGTTGAACTAGACTGAACCAGTATCAGAGTTAAAAATACATTATGAAGAGAGAATAAACATTTAGATATAATTAGTAATAAAATGTATCATACCTAAACTGCCCCTAAATTCCTCGACTACGTAGTTTCGTGGCATAAATAAAAACAATATATCATAAAGATATAGAGTCCTTGCGAGGTCTGCCGACTTATCAAGAGGATACCTCATTTTACTAGTCTCAAGAACGCGTTTACACGACGTCAGAAAGAATCCCAAAAGGCGGAGGGGGAGATAGTCACGCGATATAACGGTCGAGAAACAGTGATACATGTTATTACTAATTATATCTAAATGTTTCTTCTCTCTTCATAATGTATATATATATATATATATATATATATATATATATATATATATATATATATATATATATATATATATATATATATATACATATATATGTGTGTGTGGGAAGTAGTTTCAGATGTTAGAGTCTTTTATTGACAATGATGTGATACACATTTCAATGACGACTGTGGCCACACAATTCCGTGTACCCAGTGCCATGACATCATCAGACAGCGTCTTAAATAATAATGTTATATTCCCGAGGTAACAGAATCCGGTAACACACTGTTACACACAAACAGCAGACAATGGAGGCCACGTACCGTTCCTCTCCGATACATAACTCCAACTTCCTCCGCGTGAAAACCCCCTGGTTGATGGATGCGAATCCGAAATATAGGGACAATTAAATCTCTCCCAAGGTAACTCTACCTCGTGTTATTATTTTTATTTTTACGCTCTTTCCTACGTTCCTCTACACACTATACGTCTCATTCTACATTCCCTCTTACATCTCTCTCTTCACCACCGGATTCTGTTACCCGGATATTTACCCATCTGCATTGTTGAGGCTTCCAAAACGACAAAAAACAATTTTTCTTATGCCACAATGCTTCAGGCAAGCTTCAATACTATCTTATATATATATATATATATATATATATATATATATATATATATATATATATATATATATATATAGATAAAAGAATAGAGGTGTAACACACAAGTTATTATATATTGGTAAACGGAATAGAAAATGCTGACAAATTGTTCACAGTTGAAAAATGGTTTAATTAGGAATAAAAGAGTATTAGTGATTGTATGGGTTAGTATTCAGTTGTGGTTTTAAGTTTTTAAGTTTTTACCGGTTGCGCATTTCTAAATGCTTTTCAAAAATAATTTTGAGATAGAGTGTCCGTGCTGTTTGCTCAGATCAGAGCAAACAGCACGGACACTCTATCTCAAAATTATTTTTGAAAAGCATTTAGAAATGCGCAACCGGTAAAAACTTAAAAACTTAAAACCACAACTGAATACTAACCCATACAATCACTAATACTCGTTTATTCCCAATTAAACCATTTTTCAACTGTGAACAATTTGTCAGCATTTTCTATTCCGTTTACCAATATATATATATATATATATATATATATGTATATATATATATATACATACATATCAGCGGGAATATAATCCCTGTGTTTGTTTTATTTTATTTCTTTAAATATAGGAATATGTATGTGTGTGTGTGTGTGTGTGTGTGTGGGCGCGAGTGTGTGTGTGTGTGTGTATTTGCATGTGTCTAGGTGTCTGTTCATGTCTCTTATTATTTGTGTGTTTATTGGTGTGGTGGACAAATCTGATTCTAAAAATTCTACGTTCAGAGTTAGACATTGTCTCTCAAGCACGTATACACACACACATAAACACACACATACACACACATATACACCTACACACACACACACACACACACATTCAGACATACGTACATATCTATATAGAAACTATATATATACACACACACTCGTATATGTATACACACACACATATATACATATATGTATATATATATATATATATATATACATACACACACACACACACACATATATATATATATACGATTTCATAGTTAACAAAACGTTTGCTAAAGTCGCCATAGTGTCCAGACCTAAGAAGAAATTAAATACAAGATTGCTTCTCACTAATGGCAAATAGACATAACAGTTTTAAGCGGAGTCAAATTATTGATAACTGGTTGTCTGAATAATTAAAATGTACTTCACTCCTCAAAACTTTTTGCATTAATCCAGACAAAATTATTCCATAAGTGTCTATCGACATAAATTCTCACTTGAACGTGACCTGGTTATGTTAGAATATCTGATACCAATATTTTTTCTCGTTCACTAGTTTTATTCGCCCCATTACCATATAAAATTGCAGTCAAAATATTACATCGAGGCTTCTAATTTTATTTTCTATTTATATACATATACACATGTGTGTGTATATATGTATGAGTATATATATATATATATATATATATATATATATATATATATATATATATATATATATATATATGTGAGTGTGTGTGTGTTTGTGTGTGTGCGCTCTATGTATCTTTTCTACAATGACTTCCCGTGAGCCCTAAAATTTACTTGGAATTTTTTCTATAACTTATAAGTATTTGTGCTAGTGTAAATTGTGTTTCGTATTTCTAAATTAAATGCACACACTGAAACGCTAGATCAGTTCGTTTTTATTTTTCTCACAGTAATTACTCCCATATTGAATGTCGAAACGGCTTGAGCTCTGCCATCGGGGTTCTGACTCTTTTCCTATATATGTATAGTGTGTCCCCGAGTACATGTATACATCGGTTTAGATTTACGTGTGTCGTATTGAGGCAGATAATTTTGTGTCTACTCTACTTCATGTCTACTTTTGAGTTTGCTGAGATGCAACTGGTTCTAGCAGGGAAACCTTTCGCTAGTTCCGTCAACTTATTATTATATATATATACAGAGAATTAAAGGTTCGGTGTTCATCAAATCCCCAGATTGTAAACGTTACTTCGTATTTCGAAGCCTTTTCTGTGCGTTGAGTTAGTGAAAGTCAAATAGTTAAGGTAGAAACTAAAATTCAAGTATGAATCTGCATCAAAAAATTTGCTTAAGGTTCAAAAAGATATTAATTTACTTAGATGTCATATGCTAAAAATGTTCATTGTGCAGTGTGTGTGTGCCGCGTTCATCTCAGTAAAGACGGTTTTTGAAATCCGAAGATCAGGCAAATAAGAATTGCCACTAGTGTTTCTTCCCGTCAGGAGTGTGGAAAGAAATATGCCACTACACGTGATCTCCCACTTCATTTTAGGTATGACTAAAACAATATGGGGGGGGGGGGATGGGAATACCGTACCTCCCCGCAGCATATGCAGCAAGGAATGTATGTTATTCGCAGGGATAAAGAGTCTTCCCCGTACAACATATATTTGAGAAAAAGATCCACAAATGACAAGCTTTTACATGTCGAAGCAACGCATCAATAAATATTTTTATTATTATCATAAGTATACATCTAAAATAATACCGAAATACACTGCCATTATTTGGAGAGTGAGACTCTGCAGAGATTCAATTGTTCCAACTTTTGGTAGATGGGAATAATCAACATAGCTCTAGAATTTGTCAAGTGTTACACCATGATATATTCTAATCCACTATTATGAAATGCGTATAATACTATTCTATATAACTAGAGACGCATTATATATATATTTAGGGCGGGTAAAATTCTCGAGATCCATGGACGAGTTCTCTCCAGCGGTCTCTGTCCCTCATTATCGCTGCTATGTCGTGTGTCTCCACTAGACCAGTGCCTATGTTTAGGGCATCAACATACGTTAAGTTTGGTTTTCCTCTTACAGTGTGTCCATGTAGCGGCTCACGCAGGAGCACTGAGTGCAATGTTAACTCCGGATGTCGGTGAGCATATCCAGCTAACCTCAATCTCCTCTGTGTCACTTTTGAGCTGACTTTTGGGAGACTCCCATACATCACTGAGTTTTTCCTCCTCAGTGTATACTGATTAATGTTTAGAGCCTTCCTCAGCATTCTCGTGTAGCACCCATCCACCATCTGAATGAGTTTCTTGGTCAGGATCCAAGTCTCAGGCCCGTACAGCAGCACAGACTCCACTACAGCAACGAAGAGGCGGATTTTCAGGTCTTTACGAAGGTCCTACTTCCACACCGATCTCAAGCTGTGGCACGCCGCCCAGGCTTTGCTCTTCCTCTCAACTACATCATCTTACGTATTCACAATCTTTACTCCCAAATAAAGGAAGTGCTCAACCAATTCTAGCGGCTTCCAGCCTACATTAATGATCCCCTCTGGCATCTCAACATTCTGTACCAGATATTTTGTTTTAGTCTCATTCATTATCAGCCCCACACTCATTGACACAGTCACAACCTCAGGCATCACATCCTCTGCCTGTATTTGTCACCAAAACAATGTTGTCGGCAAATTCAGTATCTGATATCTTTTTCGCCTTAACTCTCCTGCTCTGAGCTGGTGCTACAATAAAGCCAGAGTGCTGGTGTTTCTCCAGTGCAAAGCGCATACAATCATCCACTACGATGATAAAAAGGTAGGGAGCCAATGTATCTCCTTGGAGCACTCCAGCCAGTATCTCAAAGAACTCTGTCATCCCACCAGGTGTAATGACTTGATCTTTGGTGTTGGTGTAGAGCAGTGATATTAGGTCCACTATCTTCTTGGGGATTCCATAAGCCTGTAAGATCTTCATCAGGCAGTGACGGTCAATTGAATCTAAAGGCCTTCCTAAAGTCAATGAAAACCATGACCGCAGGAAGGCACTTTGCTCTAGCTCCCTCTAATATCCTCCTCAACATCAGCATATATATATATATATATATATATATATATATATATATATATGGAGAAAGGGAGGGAGATTCGTATTATGATATTAATTTCTTATTATATTGAAGATAATTCGCGCGTTTTTCATCACTAAAGATATATAAGCGTGTCTATACGTGTGTGTTTGCATGCATCTTTATATATATATATGCATATATATATATATATAAGCAAAAATTAGCGAGAATCGAATTTCAGCCCATGATATAACGAAAAAACACTTTCGATTTGTGATGCAAGCGCTCTATAATTCAAATGAATTAGAGCTTACAACTTACGTTAAAGGCCAAACACACTGAGATGGTGGTTAAACTAATTATCCACACAGCGAAGATTCGATCTCCTATTTCGGGTCAAACAGATATACATATATAAAAATATATATATGAAAGCATAAATGTTTTATACTCACCCGGACCCCTGGAATGATGGTAAAGTCCAGTGTTGGGGTTTCTGCGGCTCCATATATATATGTATATATATAAAATCAAGGGAAAGCAAATAAAGAAAACAAATTTAAATGAATTTCGAAAAATTCACTGTACTTACTATATGCGCCTTTACCGCGGTTTCAGATCCCAGAACAATTAGATAATCAAAATGGTTTGTTTATTTGCTTTCCCTTGATTATATATAAATATGTATATACATACATATATATATGTATATATATATATATATATATATACATACATACACACACACATATATACATATATATATATATATATATATATATATATATATATATATATATATATATATATATATATATATGTATATATATATATATATGTGTCTCTATGTATGTATATATATATATATATGTATGTATATATATATATATATGTATATATATATATATATATATATATATATATATATATATATATATATATATATATATATATATATGTATATATATATATATATATATATATATATTGAAATATATATATTTACAATAGACACAACCACATGCAGAAACTCACATACATACGTCTACATGTATGTGTTTGTATGTCTATATCACTATGTCTGCCTATGATGTGCTTTATCACTACTGGAAATATTAATACTAAAGGTCGATAATTAATAAGTAAATTAAAAAAATACAAGCTAAGGATTTAAAGGTATTATTTATTTTGTATTCTTTTTATATTTTCTCATTCTTCTCTCCCTATGAATCAATTTTCCAGACATTTGTTTTTCTAACGGAGGAAATTACAAATGTGAGCATGATAAATCAATATATCTATATATATATATATATGGGAGTGTGTGTGTGCGTGTATACACATACATATATCTAAGTATATTAATATAAATACTTACATATATGTATAAACGCACACACCCACATATATATATACATATATATTTATACACACTCATATATATATATATATACATATATATATGTATATATATGTATATATATATATGGATATATATGGAAATATATGGATATATATATATATATATATATATATATATATATATATATATATATATATATATATATATTACATATATGCATGTATATACATATAATATATATACAATACAAATATATATATATATATATATATATATATATATATATATATATATATATATATATATATATATATATATGCATACATAAATGTATCAACATGTATATGTATACATCTGCATCTACACATGAATGCGTGTGTGTGTATTATTTGTATAATCGGATTGTGTATGTACGCTAGTGTGTGTTCGTAATAATTTATGTTTCTGTGTATTTGTTTCACTCCCATAGATAGATATATGCAGACTCAAATATTCCTAAGATTAAGTATTTTTTTCCTCCCCATTTAAAACCTATGTTGGTTCCATTAACTCAGCATTTCTATCAGTTCTTAGTGAATCGTATATCTGTTTTTCAGCTGAGAAATTAGACAAAACTTTTTCACATAATAACATAAAAAAGAAATCGCTTGTGTCCATTCTCTTTAGTTAAAAGAATAGTATATTTAATATTGTTTTATTTTTCATTTCGAAATATATGTTTTTGGAATATAATGAAAATTATTTCTTTCTGTTTGTACCGACTGAAATGAATGAAAATATGCCATTTTCTACATATACATTTATCCGTACCTTTATCTATGTCTGTCTGCTGTCTGTTACTTTATTCTCTCTCTCTCACTCTCTCTCTCTCTCTCTCTCTCTCTCTCTCTCTCTCTCTCTCTCTCTCTCTCTCTCTCTCTCTCTCTCTCTCTCTCTCTCTCTCTCTCTCTCTCTCTCTCTCTCTCTCCCTCTATCTCTCTCTCCCTCCCTCTCTCTCTGGGTGAATGAATTGCAGACCTGGACTGCCGAAGCAGGAGCTGCGCCAGCAGTGACAATTGTATGAATATTATCTCAGTGCAAAGAAGTGTTGAAATGTATTGTTTCACAGTACTTGCGCAACACGCGCGTAGATGATGCCAGCCGAACAACAGAGCTACGATGGAGTTGTTCTGCATGGTTGACTAATGCGTGTTTTTTAAATTTAAGATAGTAGGAAGGTGTGTGATATGGAAGAGATTTAGCTGCTGTTTCTAGCAGGTTTAGTGAGCTCACAGAGGAAAAATGTTTTCTAAATGTAAAACAGTAGGGAGGGGTGTGATAGGTGGGAGAGTTAGCTGCTGTTTCTAGCAGGTTTAGTGACCTTATAGATGAGCCTATTGTGTATAGTAAATAAACTGATACTTCTTTCTTCTACGTTCGTTGAGAGATGTTTTAAAAAAGATTTATCGCTATTTTTTATTGTTGTTGAATAAATGTATCTGTTGCTTTGATTAATTGTAGTTTCGACTCAAAAACAAACGCTCTCTCTCTCTCTCTCTCTCTCTCTCTCTCTCTCTCTCTCTCTCTCTCTCTCTCTCTCTCTCTCTCTCTCTGCTTCATTTCTTTCTCTCTTCTTTCTTCGGCGTTCCTAAAGGAAGATTGTAAGTTTAAACGTATATAAGAGAAAGTTGCAGCATGTATGTAGTTTTATCGAATATTAAGGGGAGTAGAGAGAGGAAATCTGATTGTATTAGGGAGATAAAGCGTCACGTATTTAGATTTATCGATTATTTCCGTAATTGTGGGTGAGTTTGAAATAAATAAATAGACCATTTACAACATTCGTACAGACTTTGAGTCGAATTGGTTTGAAATTGTGTAAATATATAAACATGGAACATGCACACACACACACATAACAACAACAATCTGCCTTTTATAGATAATGATTCTAGCAATTTCCTTTATTTACTTGTTGATATAAAATAAAAGTTAAATAGTATACCCCACATGTATAGATTTTTAATAGAAATGTTTTATTTTGACATATATAGACTATTATTTTTTTTATTTTATATTCTTTTATACTTATTTTAATTTAATTATATTTTTTTAAATTTTATATTATTAATACATTTTTAGACTTCTTAATCCAATTTTTTAGTATTTGAACCCAATATAAAATAATATATCCTGTTTCTATATGTTAGACCTCTAATAATTGTTTCTACGTGTTGGCACAAGGCCAGCAATTATCCAGTTCATTACTGGTACTTTATTTTATCGACCCCTTTATTTTATCGCACATACACCTCATCAATTTATTTTTTAGCCGTTATTTACAGCTTGTTCCATTTTGACAGCGTTCCTGATCAAAAGTCTCTCTCTCTCCCTCTCTCTCTCTCTCTCGCTCTATCTCTCTATCTCTCTTTCTCTGTCTTCCTTCTTTCTTTTTTCCTTTTTTGTTCCTTTTTTTCCTCTCTTCACTTTCTTTTTCCTTTTTCTACTTCTTTCCTTTTCTTTTATTTTCCTATCTTTTTCTTACTCTTATATGTTTGTCTTATGTAGACCTTGCACATTCCTGTTGACAAGTGTTTTTAGGCCTCATATCATTTTACGTTAATTTATCTGATGAGAACACAACATCTGTCCCAGGATGATGTTGTTTTCGAAATGCGCATAATAAAATATATGGAACTTTTTTAACCACCTTTTAATTTCTTTATATATATATATATATATATATATATATATATATATATATATATATATATATATATATATATATACATATATATATATATATATATATATATATATGTGTGTATTTGTGTGTGTGTGTGTGTGTATGTGTGTGTATATAATTTCGGGCTTAATGAATTCATGTCATTTGAAATAGAAACAGAAATTCATTAATATAATGGTACATCATTTTCTTTTTTCTAGGGTTGCCGAATCTAGAGCAATGTGGTAATCATATATAGTTATATCCAGAATATGATAATATTTTGTTATCCTCTCTATTTTTTCTCTTTTCCCTAAATTAGACTAGACAGAGACATTACCATATATTCTCAAATATCAACTAATCTATATATAATCTAAACTCCTATTTTATGCCTGAGAAATGGGCAAAAATCGAAAGCCCGTTTATAAGCTGAGGTAGCTAATCAATACATTATGTTTAGATGGTGTGGTTTTGAGAGAGCAATAAAATAAAATCAGATTTCTATGTTACTTTTTTAAGCATTCTAGGGGTGCAGATGAAAACATGTTCATTTTAGAAGACTTGCTATCAAAGAAAATTATTCTTACGTAACAAAGCCATTTATTTGTCTCTATTTTCCTCTAATAATATATAACAGAGTTGCCAGTCCACTCAAAGATGCCATACAGTGTTGTTTCAAGATTTGTTAATATTTCATCAGGGACACACATTCAATCCATACTGGCATGGAAATAGACTAAAGTCTATATAAAATGTTGCAGGTTGTTGTTTTAAATGTCCACTTTCCCTGCTAGCAAGAGTTGGACGTATAAATATGTATATATATATATATATAAATGAAAGTATAGAAATTATTGTGAGCATGAAGCCAACAGTACTTCATATATATAAAACATAGGATGTTTGTCTGTGTAAATCCCTAGATCTCGAGACGCACCCAACCGATATTTTTCAAACTTTACACATACGTTACTTATATTTCTTGAAGTGCAATGGGCTGAGGTACGCATTAGGCGCATTAGGCGAATAACCGCATTTTTTAGGCATTTTTAGTAATTTTTGAGGCGTTACTTAAAGATAATGCAACCGATTTCCTCAAAATTTGCAGCACACGTTAGATAGTCCACTTCAATTGCTGTGAACAAAAAGATTTCCGATTTCATTAATGGTTTCTAGGAAATTTACGAATTAGCATTGGGCATTACATGCCTTTTTTTATTTTCAATATAAACGCTACTTAAACATCATAAGTAACCTATAATATTTCGTTAAAATATTTGATTTATTTAACAGAGGACACACAACTTACTTACCTTTAAGCAGGACCATTTTCGTGGGGTTGAGGAAATGAGGAGTACCTTAAAATATTTGTCGCCACCCTGTAGACGCTTCGTACTTTCCTCACGCACAAATCCGGGCCCAGTGTACGTTGCCGTATTATTGAAACCGTAAAACTCACGTCTGTGCTACTTCTACTAATACCCCTTTTTTGCATCTACACTGCAGTATGAACGTCCTGAAGAGCGGTTGTGCTAATTCCGCAGAGACCCCTTTTGTCGCACTTTTTGTTGTTGTGTAAATGCAGTGCGACCAGTGCCGCCCAGGCTTTGTACTAATTGCACTATGACCCCCTTCTGCTGCAGCTGCGTTGCCACGCTGATTTCGTCATCTCAATATCCCTACTTAAACGTTCATCTCTACTTGGTTTTCACACAATTGACTACGTCACTTTGTCAGACTGACGTGTGTTCCCCATCTGTGACGTAATTCGTGAACAGACTTACGACATACATCGCCCCACAACACTTACGTACTCCTTTCGCATACAGGATTTCCCCCGTCAGCCCACTGACACCGCTACTATTGGATTCTACCTGCTGGTGTTCTACGTTTCCAGTAGATCAACAATCATTCCCTGAGAATAAGAGAATTCAAAATGTTCACACATACATTCCTCAATCTTTGCATATACGTGTTGCTATTTCATGTTTCCTACCCCGTGCAACGCCGGATCCTGCTGCTACTATATAATAAATGAACATATAAACATGGCAGAAATTACGAATTTCTCATAAATATGAAAATATGATAAACACCTTTAATACATTTTTAGATCTAATTCTACTCACATTAGAAGACGTGAATATCCTCCAAACAACCACAAGGAAACATATTTCAAGTTACCTATTTCATGTTTCGTAGTATTATTCTGAAATGGACGCCATAATGTGTATGCAATTAACATTCATGTTGTTAATTAATTCAAATATATATATATGAATAAGTGAACTAGCAGACAAAGCGTACGATCAAGTTTGCTATTGCACTTCTTAACATATATCTTGAATAATTAGCAGCACGAGCGCTAATTATATGTAAATTATTACGTCCATTTCAGAATATTGCTACTTCTCAACATTTGGCCGATGCTCTACGGATAACATCTTGGATGAATTCGTCACTTTTTCTGTAAGTCAAATGATATATAATGCATAAATCATCATATGATTTACATGGCTAAAATGTGAGCATAAAAATGCTATTAACTATTTAGACCTATGCTGTTACATGTATGTACAACACGGATTCTAACAAAACATTTTGAAAAGAAAATTGACGGAACATATACAAGAACGCTGCTAGTTGCGCTGGATATATACTGGAGACAACAAACTGCAAAATAACTTATTGAACAATGGAGGTCGGTAGAGACTGGAGAAAAGGAGTGGTGATCAGCCGTGCAAAAAGCACGCCCGTGTTATGACGGATGTTGTTAAATTATTTTAGATTTCCTGGAATATAAGTTCTTATTGTGAAGTTTAAAAGGACAATGTGCCCATTATATGGTAGCGGCTTGTGTCGAAAACGTTAGGGAAAAGGGAACTAATGACTGTAGACATATAGATTTACAATATGAGGTAATCTTCAGAATAATGTTTTAAACATATACGATATTTTCCCGTTTTCTTAGAGTAGGATATATGTAAATATTTTGTAAAGAACTCACACATTATATGTTGAATACGTGCATGAAACTATATATCTATCGATATACGAATATGCATGTACATACAAACACATACATACATACATATATATATATATATATATATATATATATATATATATATATACATTTAGAAACACACAGATACATGCGGACACACACATATATACATGAATACATCCGCACCTAACTGTGAGTTAAGGGTGCCAACTTCACCGATGTTGCTCAATGAATGACTGGGACAGACCAATTCAGTTTGAACCAGACTGAACCAGTATCAGAGTTAAAAATACATTATGAAGAGAGAAGAAACATTTAGATATAATTAGTAATAAAATGTATCATACCTAAACTGTTCCTAAATTCCTCGACTACGTAGTTTCGTGGCATAAACAAAAACAATATATCAAAGATATAGAGTCCTTGCGAGGTCTGCCGACTTATCAAGAGGATACCTCATTTTACTAGTCTCAAGAACGCGTCTACACGACGTGAGAAAGAATCCCAAAAGGCGGAGGGGGAGATAGTCACGCGATATATTGTTATATTTGGGGATGGTCATATTGCCAGAAATAATAATAAGACATATACATATATTTATATCTATATTTTTCACTAATAGGCAATCAATACAAATCATTAATTACCAGTTATATTAACTATAGGGGTTTAAATATATGGAAGCGAAAACCAACAGAAACCAAACAGTGAGTTTGTTTTATTATTATTTCTGGCAATATCGGTAGAAGGTTGGACGTCATGCTTTCTAGCATAGTTACGTCCCTTTACAGTCTGAGTTCAAATCCCGCCGAGATTAACTTTGCTTTTTATCCTTATGGGGTCCATAAAATAAAGTACCAGTCACGCACTGGTTCGATTTAATCGACTTTCTCCTCCTCCCACGCCCAATCACTGGCCTTGTGGCTATATAAGAAACCAATATTATTTCTGGCAATATCGGTAGAGGGTTGGACGCCATGCTTTCTAGCATTGTTACGTCCCTTTACAGTGTGAGTTTAAATCCGGCAGAGGTTATTTTGCCTTTCATCCTTACGGGGTCGATAAAATAAAGTAGCAGTAATGGACTGGGTAATTGCTGGCCTTGTGCCTAAAGTAGAAACAATTATTATTTCTGGGAATATTATAACAGTATGACTCTCACAAATTATAACAATATTTGTGTCAACACATGATTTCATATCAACAACCTTCCAAAACAGTTTCATCGTCATCATATATATATATATATATATATCCATAGAGTAACATGGCATGTATATTCATTTTTCCATTACCATTACAAAGGGTATGACGAGCCACGGATGACGGAGTAGGATTAGATCGATACAGATCGAAACTTCAGCTGATCAGCGGCGAAACGCGCGTGACAAACCAATAAACGTAATGAAGGAGTAACCAATCGCCCATGTTATTTTATTTCACTATATATATATATACATATACACACACATATATATATATATATATATATATATATATATATATATATATATATATATATATATATAGGAACCAGTAAGACCCCGACAGCTGAGCTCAAGCCGTTTCGACGGCTAATTCAACGGCTTGAGCTCAGCTGTCGGGGTCTTACTGGTTCCTATTACCCACTCTACTACCTCAAGTATTGAGTACTTTGGTGCGTTATGGTCCACCTGGTTCCTTACCACATCTCCTTCGTTATATATATATATATATATATATATATATATATATATATATATATATATGTATGTATAGGGAAGGCGTGTGACTGAGTGGTTAGAGAATTGGATTCGCAATCGTAAGATTGTGACTTCGATTCCTGGACCAGGCGATGCGTTATGTCCTTGAACAAGTCACTTTATTTCACGTTGCTCTTTATACCTGGAGTTGCGACCGATAGATAGTATTAGCAATTGGAAAGACCAACGGAAACATTGGTCCCTCTGTCCGATTTGACGAAAGTCGATCGTTCCTATATATATATATATATATATATATACTGAAACCGGTCATTGAAATGATCATAGTATAATAAACTTTACAAGGATTTACACCAGTACATGCCCCCTGTTATTTTGTCATATATATATATATATATATATATATATATATATATATATATATATATATATATATATATATGTAGAGAGAGAGAGATAGAGAGAGAGAAGGAATTTGTAGTTTATTTGAAGCAGTGTAGATGATATAATGTATCCTAAGATTTGGAAGCCACGAAAGTGCTGATTTGAACAAAGGAAAATTAGAACGCACTTTACTTTACCTTTACTTTATTCATATTTCCTAATATTTCGAGATTAATATCGCTTCATCCGAGGAAAATAAAGGAACTATTCCATTGTACATATATATATATATGTGTGTGTGTGAATATATATATGCGTGTGTGTGTAAGTGTGTTTGTGTATGTGCGTGCATGTGTGTGTGTGTGGGTGCAGTGTGTGTGTGTGTGTGTGTACGTGTGTGTGAGTGCATGTGTAATATTTATATGTGTATCTTTCCAAACGTTTTGTCTATTCTTCCTTAGAATATTCCATGTCTCAAGTCTCATATTTGCTTGGCACAGTACAAAGGAAACTTGTTTTATTGTAAAATTAATTATAGTTGTTTCTACAGTTGCGGTTTATGTGATAAAGAGTGGGAATGGGACATTTTTATTGCTTAAGTTCGTAAAACCTAAATTCAACACCCATGTAATAGTATATAGTTATTGCAACATGCTTGCAGATATGATACTTCACAGAGTACATCCAAGTAAGCAGGATTCAAGAATAGAATCTTTGGGAATATACTTAGCACATATATTGTGTAATCATCGAAAAACTATAAATATTGATTTCTTACTCAAACAGTTCAGATGTATTTTGGGAAAAAAGTATTGAAATGTTTAGCCATTGTGTTTGTTAGTTACATTTTTGTTTATTTCTCCCGTGAGATCCTAAGTAAATTGGTTAGAAACACGAAACATAACCATGTTGTTTTAAGATTCTTTAGTAATATCCACATTCTGAAGCGATAGTTCCCCCAGGAAATAGTACTATTCAAATATGTAGATGTGTAGGCAGTAATATTCCTGTGTGATGTGAAACGGAAGTTGTGTTATTACGCTATCAGTAAATTTTGTATACGCAAATTTGAGAACAAACAAAATAAAACAAAGCAAAGATGCAACAGAGTGGTCAGGGAATACGCCGAATGCTTCGGTTTTACAGGGATATAAATTAGGTGCGGACGCTTCAGATACTTATATAGCTAATATTTAGAGGATTTTTAGACTGTAAACCTATTAGATTCTCAAGTATTAATAAAGGAGAACATGTAGTCTTTAAACGACGTTTATCAACACTCTGTCCAAAAGCGTTTCAGACAAAATATCCCTGTGGTCCTTTTCCAAGTGTTTACAAAATAACTATCTATATGTTGAGTCAAATAATATTTTATGAGATTAGCGCGGTAGTTTAGCAAGTTTTGTGACATGTTCTAGATATTTGCATTCTCCTGAACATAAATTGACGTAGCTCTATATACATGTGTTACAGGGTACAGGCTTGGCAAGACGTGAACGAATTTAATCATGTTTCTGCACAATCAAGCAACGTATATAAGGAAGTTGCGAATTTTAAAAAAGTCAAAAAACTTATAATATTGAATATTCTCTACATGATATTCTTTATATGAAAACCTGTTAAAAACCAAGTATCTGTTCGACCATATTATCGTCATTTTTTCAGCTAAAATTACATATACGTCTCCTTTTGTAAATAAAGTTTACGTCATACCATATCTAGTATGATCTCAACAGAATTATGTGAATTACACACGCGCACATACGCACACACACGCACACACATGCACACACACACACGCGCGCACATACACATAACTGTTATATATATATAGATCAAATATAAATGTGAAGAGAAAATACACAAAATCATACATAATTTTTCGTTCAAATTATCCCGACTTCAGAGGTTTCACCGATTGTAGGGATACAGCGCGCACTGGGACCGCGAGTTTATTGGCTTATCAAGAGACTCCCTCAATGAAAGGACAATTTCTTGAACTCAGCAATACCAGTGAAATGTTTTCAAGAGGGAAAATGACCACGCATTATAACTGTGCCCAGAAGCGTAATAAAAAAAGTGACTGTTGGTGAATAACATATTTGCTAGAGGTCTGAAGAAGTCTGTTTCAGCATAATTTTAACCTGAACATATGGGCGTGGAGACAAATTAAATTACATACGTAGGTATAAACGCACACACACACACAAACGCATGTGCGTTCATACAGTTGTGCTTCCTGTTCCGTATAACCATGACCCGTCCGAGCTGAGATTCCGCTAAGGTGAAACAATTGTTCTAAGTATGGTGAACTAACTGTTAGGTTACCGCTGCTACCTAATGGGTCCCATGGACTGAGTGATCTACCACAACGGATATTACCTTCCAGTGTTCTACCCCTCTCTCTCTCTCTCTCTCTCTCTCTCTCTCTCCCTCTCTCTCTCTCTCTCTCTCTCTCTATATATATATATATATATATATATATATATATATATATATATATATATATATATATATATATAAAAGAAGTTAATATGCCCAAGGGTACTAAGTACCCATAGAAATATATAGGTTGTCTATGATTTAAAGTTGTTCTATGGTATTCATTTGACATGAATTTTGCTTGTTCTGCTTATCTTAATATATATATATATATATATATATATATATATATATATATATATATGTGTGTGTGTGTGTGTGTGTGTGTGTATATATAAATATATATAAGTTAAAACAAAAAACAAAAACAATAACGGAGAGTGCAGTACAAAGTGTTAGTATTAGGTTCACGCTTGAGAGTGGTGCATATATCTATATATATATATGTGCGTGTGTGAATGTGTGTGTGTGGTGTCTTCTCATTACTACATAGCTCCGATTCATTGGTTATAAATATGTATGTATATGTATATTATTAATTTATGTATATATACGTATTTATATATTGAATATAATGCAGCGGTCTAGTTTCCACCAACTCTAGGAGATTATGTGGTTTGGCAGTATCGGTAGAGGGTCGGACTTCAGGCTTTGTCGGACGTCATGATCTGAGTTCAAATCCCGTTGAGGTTAACTTTGCTTTCATTCTTACGGAGTCGATAAAATAAAGTACCAGTAATACACTGAATAATTGCTGGCCTTATGCTAAAGGAAGAAACAATTATATGCCCGAAATATTCGATTATATTTGCTGTCGAAGGCCTGCAATGAACCAGGTTACATTAAGCTCTCCTATATTCCAGATTCAGAATATTTTCATGTCCTCTTATATATATATATATGCACACACACACATACGCGCACACACGCACACACACAAATACACACACACACACACACACACACACACACACACACACACACACACACACACACACACACACACGTATCATAATCTATAAAGCTCAGTGTATGGACATGCACCTTTGTTATAGAAATCTATGATATAGAATTTCTTCAGTTGAAACTTACACTTCAGTATTTGAAATAGCTTCGATTGCGTCTTGGCACATATCATTTTTTTCAATTTCACCCACAATTACGCAAAAAATAGATAAAACTCAATATTTTACGATTTTTTTCTGTCTCATTTAAACTGCTAAATACTTTCCATTACCATTCAGACTCTATACAACTTCATACTTTCTGCTACTTTCTCTTTCCAAGCTTGATGGTCATACTGTCCGTTTTACTCTCTCATATCTGCTTCCCTCTATCTACAACCCACACATTTTGCTACATTCTCTTTTATACTAGAAACAGCAGCTAACTCTCCCCCATATCACACCACTCCCTACTGTCTTAAATTTAGAAAACACATATCCTCTATGAGGTCACTAAACCTGCTAGAAACAACAGCTAACTCTCCCTCATATCACAGCCCTCCCTACTGTCCTAAATTTAGAAAACACACAGACAACCATGCAGAACAACTCCATCGCAGCTCTGTTGTTCGGCTGGCATCGTCTACGCGCGTGTTGCGCAAGTACTGTTAAACAATAAATTTCAACACTTTTTTTGCACAGAGATAATATCCATAGGCGAAACTACAATAGTCACTGCTGGCGCAGCTCCTGCTTCCAGGTCTGCAATTCATTCACCCAGTGCCTGGCAGACAATAAAGTGCTGCCATAAAATGGGTGGTGCAACCTAACTTTGGTAACTTAATGGCCCCGAGCAACGCCAGGCTTTAATGCTAGTATATATATATATATATATATATATATATATATATATATATATATATATAGAGAGAGAGAGAGAGAGAGAGAGAGAGATAGAGAGAGAGAGAGAGAGAGAGAGATAGAGAGATTTATAGATCGGTAACTAGATATATAGAGAGGAGTAGAGTTAGAGATAGATAAAGAGAACGATTCATTTAATATGCAGACACTTTTGTGTACGCAAGTACAGCCATTTTCAAAATCAAATTGTTAGGTTTACATCAAGTATCATTAAGTTTACAACAAATGTGCTTTCCTATGATCTGTGTTTGCCAATATAATGTTCAATAAATATTAATATTATTTTATAATATTATACAACGCCATACTAGCCAAACCCAGGTAAAAGAAATAATTGAAAATACTTGATATATTGCATATGAAACATAAAAGACAAGAGATAAATGATAAATATAATAGATGTTATTATACAATATATTGATATTATGGAGACAGATATAATTAATCTTATCATTACATTGTAGAGAGATATCAATTTGATGCTTACATACAATCTTGTCCGTTTTGTTCCTTCGTTTGAACCCTCTTCACTTATTTCAGGAAAATTAATAATTTATTGGAATTCAATCTTTAATATCACAATTGAAATAAATATGCCCATACAAGCAGTATTGCTCCATTAACAAGTGCGTTACAATCATGTCATCATGATAATCATCTTTACCATTTTAAAAATTCCAATTTCACCAGCTATATTTCAATTAGTAAATATTTGCCAGTCTTATTCAAGCATAAATTAGATGGCTGTGAGAAAATAAAATGTCTTTTATTAAATGATAAATGCTTAGTGAATAATATTGCTTTGCAGCATAGAGTTACGGTCCTTTATGATGTGCGTTCACATCCCGCCGTGGTTAACCTTGCATTTCATCCTTACGGGGTCGATGAAATGAAATACCAGTAACGTACTGGGTAATTGCTGGCCTTGTGCCAAAAGTAGAATCAATTATTATCCAACATATTGATTCAATAATCACACATTTCTTCGTTTTCTTTTAGGTATTCACTGAAAAATAATGTTCTGTGATTATCAGCATGGTTTGTATTATGACAGGAATATTGACTGAAATCTTTTATATCTGCCTTAATCACAGTAGTATATTATATTGTAATTCGTAATTATTTATATATATTTGTTTCTCAGTACCGGTGAATATCTATACCATCCGCGTATGTTTCTCCAATTCAATATTTATCCAATATTGCATTGTATATATTTGCATGGAACTAAAACTGAAATGACACATAAGTATGTCCATATTATCTAAACATCCTAATTTATACCGGAAATTACATTATATTAAACAAGATACTTTTATGAATAGGAGCAGATATAAAATTTGTTTCACCAATTATAAATTCTCATTCAGTGGTATCGTTAATATTACAACATAATGGCTACATTCAATCTATGGAATAAAAAGCACAACAGAATGTGAAATAACATATCAAACAACAGTAAGATTTTCAATCTATTGATCGACTTATTATGCCAGTCTAAATAAGCTTTGCCCTAGACAAACTCTATAATCAAAATAAATTCCTTTGAGGCAAATCATCTTCCAGTGGTCTGAATAAACTCAAATGCTTTCATACACGAAGTGAAAATGTGAAAATACAATGTCATTTGATGATGTCTTTGAATATTAAGCCATCATACTTGTGCATCATGTCTGATGCGGTCAATAAATAAAATACACAAACACTAATGCGTAAGCATTGTCGACGTAAAGGAGATACAAAGCCAACAAAATAGAATGTCAGACTTAACATGTGAACATATATTAGATAAGTCACTTTTGTATGAAATTTACTCACGGGCGCACACAAGCAGACACACACGTATATATGGATCCTTAAATGCACACACACACACACACACACACACACCCCCCACACACACACACACACATATATATATACATATATATATATATATATATATATATTTATATATAACAAAGATTGTGTGGTAAGATACCAGGTGGTCCATAACGCACCAGAGTACTCAATACTTAGGGTAGTAGAGTGGGTAATATGAAAAGAGGCATGAGCCCGACGGCGGAGCTCCGGCCGTTTCAACAGGTAGATCAGAAACGTTCATATAAAGGTGTCGAAACGGCCGGAGCTCAGCCGTCGGGGTCATATAGACATATATATGTGTGTGTATTATAATACGTATATATATATATATTCATCAACCGCATGCAGTTCTCTGGCTACAGCCAAAGAGACAGAGTCAGAGTTTACGAAGGAGCCATGGAAAAGTATAAGACCCTCATAGAACTGGACATGAAAGGAATTTGCCCACTATACAGGAGCAAATCATGGAATAGCTTAGATAGAGCTAGACATAAGATAGGGAAGGCCACATCATGGTACGACAACCAGAGATATCAGAGTGTCATGTTTGTGGACGCCACCCCTGGAGGGAAATTAGCTAACCAGTGTAGAAAGGCCCTGAGAAAGACCCACTTAAAAATAAAGGTGGTAGAAAAGCCAGGAACCACCATAAAATCCCTGATCAGCAAAATCTACCCTTTTAAGAAAACCCACTGTACCAATAGGAAATGTATCATATGTAAGGTGAACCCCCGGATAAACTGTAAAACTAGAAACGTAGTCTATAGCATAAGATGTACAGAGGGTACTTGCAGAAACACGACAACAACATACATAGGTGAGACAGCTCGTAGCATAGGTGAAAGGATAGACCAACACTGGGGGGAACTAAAAGGACGAAAAAACGGGTCAGTACTATACGAACATGCTAGACAACAACATGACGGTAATATAGACAACATAGAAATTAGAATAATATCTAAACATAGGAATGACCCAGCAGATAGGCAAATTAGAGAGGCCAGTGAAATAGAAATTAGAAGACCAAAGCTAAACAGAAAGAATGAGTGGAACAACAACACCCAAACAAACAACACTGACCTAAGAGAAGTATAAATAAATAAGTAAATAAAATAAAATAAATAAAATAAGATAAATAAATACATACACAAGCACATAAACACACACTAGTCACCCAGCAGACACAACACTATACACACTAGTCACACATCACACATAACATTATACACAC
>OZ024742.1:351929862-351942362 GCA_964016885.1 Eledone cirrhosa
GGACGAAATAATTTCCGATATATATTTTGCGGCTTTAATCATTAAAATACATGCGTATCAATTTTGGTATGACGATAGTGTTTCAGTGATAGAGAAATTATATAACTATGACGTATTTCTGTCACATAATTCGGCTATCAACTCCGAGCAATATGTTATCTAAATTAGATAATTAGATACTTATCTTACTTATGAAAATGATATCCTGCCACACAAAACTTGCTCGCCGATATCTATAACACTATCTGAATAACTACACCTGCCTATATTACATCAACAGAGAAGTAAAAAACTATCGGGAATTCATGTATGATGTGCTATTAGTAAATTGAATCTCTTTTGATACGCTTTCAATATTCCTTTCAATTGCAGCAGTAATGCTTTGGTGACATATACCAACACCACATATTCGATTTTTCAATTAGCAATTTTGGTTTTGGCGTTGGTTCCAAGGGAGTTCGATTTCAATGATTGCATCCTTCTTCACTACATCACTATTCCAATTTCAAGTTGCTATTTTCATTGGTTTAATATATTAATGATATGAACGCACGTTGTAATATATACAATGTTGCGCATACTTTATATAATAACCGAGGGCTAATGTGAAGCTTGCCTGCTCAAGATACAGCTCCTGTAGATCTAACAAGGGGGTTGATGATTGAAAAGTGGATATTTTTAATATTTCTCCCTATACAAAAGTAATTATGTGTTAGATAGCTCTACTCTTTCAATGAGAGAAATCTTAATCCCTTTAATTTATCAGAATTTCTGGCTGGAATTAAACAGCGATGTACCAGATAACTTGAAATTCTAACAAAGGATGGAAAGTATATAAATATTCATTTTTTAGCTACTTTATGAGATATAGTAAGTATTAATCTGGGCCAATATAATTCTTGAAAAGTTCTTGTCGATATTTAATACTGATGCCACTAAATCTGGTTTGTTATATAAGGCTTTATATCAAAGTCTGCCTTGAGAAATATTCGTGTACTAGAGACAAATTCTATTAACAATTCTCATAAATGTGGATAAGACACATCCTGTTTTTTGGTTGAATATCAGTAAAATTCAATTTTTAACACATATAGATAAAGAAATATACTGAAGGTGAACTCCCACAGGAAAGATACAATTGCAATTTCAACTTCAGTACAAAACTTACTTATTTTGTGAAGTAAAATGTGACGTAGCTGTCTTTATCATCTTCACACAATTTAAACGTGATACCATCGTACAGACAGACACACGCACACATACACACACACACACACATACACACACACATACACACACACACACACACACACACACACACATGTTATGGCTGTATGCCGCTGTGTGTGGATATAGTTTATTTGTGTGTGTAATGTATCATTATAGCGATTTTGATATTTAATTCTTAATTATGAATAGATATTTTCATATTCTTACTTGATAAAAATATTTCACTTCGGATTAAGTGGAATTATTTTTAGTCTGTCTATCTTTATTTACCATACTTCTTTTCTTTTCATTGTACATCTCCATATTCTTTGCCATTCGCATTTTTTAAAAACCTTTCGTAAAATTAAGATGGAGTTTATTTTAAGAAGATTATGTGTCATATTTCGACAAAGAGCAGAGGAATGAGAGAATAAGAGAAACAATAAACTTAATATTATGATTTACGTCTATCATATACTTAAATGGATTGGATATTTAACAGCAGTATGCCTAGGCACGAATGAGAAACGATAACATATGTTGTACAAATGGCATTCAACGACGATAAATGAGGCAGGAAACAAAAGGAATAACTACTATTCATAATAAAATATCTTACTATTTTAGGGAAACGACTACACTTACACACACACATCCACATTTATTTATGCAATGTCCATAGAGGTATGCGTATATATATATATATATATATATATATATATATATATATATATATATATTCAGGTTTGTTTTGGTTCAACACTGAATAGAACTGGTCATTCCATATTGCCAACCTTGATGTAATATTAGGGACGTAATGCATCTCACCCGTATTCGTTTGTGTTGTTGCCGGTCGAGTACGGAGTTAATTATTATAAAATAACATCAACCTTCATGTAATATTGTTGTCATTTTAAAATTATATATATATATATGTATATATATATATATATATATATATATATATATATATATATATACAGAGAGAGAGAGAGAGAGAGAGAGAGAGAGAGAGAGAGAGAGAGAGAGAGAGAGAGAGAGAGAGAAGTGGTTACACGACAGTTTGTTCAACATACCGAGAACAATTGTTTCACAATTACGAGGTGACGATTCGCTAAGGTGAAACTATTGTTCTCGGTATGGTGAACTAACTGTTGTGTAATCAATTCTACCTAACTCGTCACATGGACTGAGTGCTCTACTACTACGAATATTACCTTCCAGTGTTCTACCACTATATATATATATATATATATATATATATATGTATATATATATACACGCATACCTCTACCAACATTGCTTGTCGAAGTAGGTTATGTAGAGTTAAATGTGTTGGACTTACGATCATAATGGCGTGCTTTTGATTACTGTGCTCGGTTGTGAGTTGTGTTCTTGAGCAAAACACTTCATTTCACGTTGCTCCAGTATACTCAGATGAAAATGAATAGCAGTAATAGGTGGAGGTTTAACCTGCGATGGACTGGCGTCCTGTTCAGGGAGGGGTGTTGTACTGTCAGTTGCTTCCTGCTATGAAACTAGGATAAACACAGGTCAAACGAACCTTCTGGATTACAGATTTTAAAGACAAGACTACAGAAAGTTGCAGCACAAGGGAAAGGGCTCATGTGCTTTCGGCCCATGACATTGATGCTTTTAAGTTGAAGTGTTAATGGTGACTTTATGAAGGCGTCAGCTTCTTGCTATGTTGCTGTATATATCTACCATGTAGATAATTCATGCGTAGACGCCAGCCATTATATATATATACAGCATGACAATTTATATTTTAAATACTTTGTTACACACAGTTTGAAAACATTTTCACGGGATGTCGATTAGTAACAAATAAATCATGTGTACCCTACTATGAAATAATTAATGATATTTATTCCTGGTTATTTGCTTTTCTGAGTATTCATTCAATTAAGTACATGTAAGCATTGAACATTCGCGGAGTATACTCTCGAGGAAATCATCGAGCTAGAAACACGAGCATAACATAGAATTCAAACATATTCAGACATTTAAAAGTAATTAGATAGTAAAGTTAGGATATAGAGTTTCAATGAGAATTGACAGAGATAGAAAACCTAACGTCACCAGCACTGGTAATGTCTTTTCTTAGGGCATCGAACTGATCCATTCCTGAAATGTGGTGGAGTGGCTGTATCAGTCGAGCTTCAGCCAATAGGCTTTGCTGTGTAGAGGTACGTATCTTAACAATCGTATTTCAAATCCCTTCGAGGTGAACATAACATTTGAACCAAATAGGATCGATAAAGTAAAGCACCAGTAAGATGACCGAACTTTGTCACAAAACGTGGCTATACTTTTCTTCGTGATAATGTTAGTCCGATATAGCATGGAGAAAGGAAATACACTGAGAAATGTTAAAATCAAACCAGTGCCGCCCGCTAAGTAATCTCCTGACATCTAATCTACAGATATTCATATATGAAACACAATTCTAGGTATATTAAGCATATCTCCTTTGAATACACAGCAGTCCAAGAAGAAGGCTTTAAATAATTCATGAATTCTAGGACTACCGAAGTTTATAGGAAGAGCTTTAATGACTATGATATAGAACAGTTGAGGTTTATTCAACTTTACATAATTTAATAAGAAAAACGTATTACTAAAGCTTTATGTTCAGCATCAAATTTCTCCCTCAGCATAAGCGGTAAAATGTTATGATACAACACAACAATCACCATTTCTCAAAAGCATTGTGAAGTTATAAATAGTAACATATTTTCAGATGTTTGTGATTTGTCAAAGATCGATTAAGCTATTTAATTCCATGACTATTAACACCCAGTTTATAAAAGAAGCTTTTTCAGTTATCTACATTTCAATATATATCGCAATTGTTGTCGTATTTATTGTTTGACCCCACTAAGAACGAGTAGAAACGTTATCATACATCCTATGACTTACGTTACTTTATTCTGTTTTCTTCTACCGAACTATATAAGTTAAAGTTCAATTCATAGTCTAGCATGTTGTATTCTGTCGAGTGTTATTATAAGAGTCCTCACACAATTTTGTCTAAGTCCGGTTAGCATGCATCAAATAATTTTAAACAATCATGGCAGCTTGAACCAAGGTATTCACTATATCAGAGATCTTTGATATTTTCCAAGACATATTGTAAAATAATTGTTTCTACTTTAGGCACCAGGCCAGCAATTACCCAGTGCATTACTGGTACTTTATTTTATCGAACCCGTAAGGATGAAAGGCAAAGTCAACCTCGGCGGGATTTGAACTCAGATCGTAAAGGGACGTAACTATGTTGGAAAGCATGGCGTCCGACCCTCTACCGATACTGCCAATTCACCGCACAATAATGTAGTCACTTCAGGACAAGCAAGTAATGAGAAATTATCACTTTACACTGCTTATGGAAGCATAATCAGTTCTTGGCATCTCTTTAATTCTACCGAGTCAATGTATGGAACAATTCAATTGATATTTCTGTTGTTGAAACGTTAAAAAAAATCACGCCCATATTTATATAGATCTGAGATACTCATTCAACAAAAAAATATATGTTGTACACTTTCATGCGCAATTTTGTGGGTATAAATATATCTTTGCTTTCTAGCATTGTACTAACCTATAAATTAAGCATCCGTGAGCTACGCTATACATTTTAGTTGTTTAAAATTTTGAGACGTCTTTTATACGAACATATCAACTTGTGAGTAACGTTGCAGATTTGGTAATACACTGTCATATTATACAAGGATATAAAGCGCAGTAATAAAAAATGCTATATGTGTAGAAAGGAGTAAGAGCAAAGATTTGCAAGCCATGAAATAATGATCAGAAAAAAAATGTGTAAGGTTTTTCAGATGCTACAAACTCGTTATATATTATAGTATTTATTCATGAGATATTCCCAAAGAAACATGAGAAACGACATCCACAAAGAAATCATGGATGGTAGAACTATTTAATTCCATCATAAATACTGGGATTTTGTAAAGACACCTTTTTGTATCTGGATATATTCGTCATATATATGATACATATTTTACGGAGTGAACAGTTTGTTTGTGAAATAAGATACGAAGACATCACTAAATATAAAAGTCATCAAATTGTGAGATATGTATGATAGTGTCCATAAAGTATATACATTTTGTATTTTAATATCAAAGTCTTTTCTGGGTATATGTACTCAAAAGGTTTTTACAATACTGTTGTCGAAATGACCAGATTAATTGTACGACTGATGTGATTTATTGTTAATAAACCTATCATGCGTGTGATAAGTTGAAATGAAAATTCATATTTCGTATTTGAATATTATTGAACCCAAAATTAATGTGTACAGGAAACCTATAATTTGTAAAGTTTCTGGGTTAGGTTCCTTACAATTATATCCTTCACACTGAATGAAATGGCATTTTAATGGCACTAAAGCCTTAGATAAATCTCAGAGCTTCCTATATATAATTCCTCAAAACATGTAATCTTGCTGACACAAAAAAAAGGATGTTTGCTATATAAGCGTATCGCTTAAGATATATTTTTATATCATAGTTATGTATTCCTGTCCGGTATGTCAACTTGCCCGCCAAACTGATTTTCCAAACGCAATTAATCTATTATTTTTTTAATTTTTGTATTTTGTCTTCAAAACATATTCAATATTTACTTTGATATTGCAGCTTTGTTTCTAATCATTAATCATGTCATACAAACACTTTAAATATTCTACTTCGTATATTTAAATCTACACACTGCATGCATTATATTTCCGCCAAATAAAATTATGAAGATATAATTTAGATTTTCAAAGGAGAGAAATCAGGATGTAGAAGACGGAGCATCACTAGAGCAATAACCAAATTAATATTTATACTATAAGAAGAAAGGCGACTATGGGAGAAAATTAGGAAGACAGTTAAGTAGAAAATAAATTGAACGCACAACTGTGTTAACAACTGAAACATGTGGCATCATAATAAGAGACTCATGAGTAAAGTATGGCGGTAATGTAAGAGAGACATTTTTGAAAGCGATAATAAAGTAGTTGCATAGATACATAGTTACATTCTACACACATACGTATATGAATAAATCAATTCATACATACATACATGGTGGTGGCTGCCAACTTGTTTTCGAGTATGGTCACTACTTTATATCCATGTAGGAGAACCCCTACCGATGTGCTGAACGAGTGTGACTTTTTAGTCCAGCCAACGACTTGAAAACTCTGGTACAAACACTACACTTGTGACAATCATTGACACATAGTGCTGGGCCCATGGTACCATGTGACGACAAGTGCAGAGTGATCTCCAGATGTGAAGCAATGCCTGTGCCGTAAAGCTTTTATAGGGAGCGAAGGCACTGCACAAAGCCAGTCCCACTCTCTTAACCAATATGATATGTTTACCAAAAAGAAGAACAAGTCAACATCATTTGATACCGTCAGGGTTGCAGGTATTATATCAGAGTTTTCCTTCTCCTAGAATTCTTCCTTGACAAAGGCTAAGGGGTCATACATACATACATAGATACATATATACATACATATATACACACATACACACATGATGGCTGAAAACTCATGCTAAGTGTATTGAAATCGCTTGTCAGATTCAGATGTGTGACGCTCGGATATGGGTTTTCAAGCCTGCCAGAGACTTGCACTGATTCGTAATTTGCCGGCACATATGAATATCCCTGGCCTCAGGTATGCATCAGGCTGCCTGTGGACCTTCACAATACCGAGGAGATCATACTTTACTGGATCTCTTTCAACGTGGCTCTGACTGTGGCTGGCTCCGTAGACTAGATTTACATTTTTCAACACCCAGGGCACTTCAATTCAATGGAGACACCGATCGTTTCGAGAGATTCACCAAGGCATTGCCTACGCAGATTCCATTTGATCTTCTCGTGCTCTATGCGTCTGTCCTCAAAATTCTCGTCCCCATCATTCACCATTCCACGCCAAGTTTCTATTTCAAGTGATTAAAGCTCCCAGTCAGCCATCATTAAACGATTTTTTTTCAACGAGACCTTTACACAATCCTTGAATTGGGGTCTTGGCTTGTGAAGTATTCTCTTACCCTCACGAAGCTCACCATACACGACTTGTTTTGGGATTCCATCATCCTCCATTGTGCAGGGGTGTCCGGTACATTTCAAACGTCGTTGGTGGATGATCCTCTCAATGCTCCGACACTCACTTCTCTCAAGGACCTCAACATCATTCACATGCATCTGCCACTTGATACCGAGCATACACATATACATATATACATATATACATATATACATACATAGATACGTGAATGCGTGTGGCTGAGGGTTTAGGGAATTGGATTCACAATCTTGAGGTTGTAAGTTCGATTCATTCCTGTACCGGGCGATGTGTTATGTCCTTGAGCAAGACATTTTAATTCACTTTGCTTCTTCTACCTGGAGTTGCGACCGATAGATAGTACGAGCAACGGAAAGACCGACGGAAACGTTGTTTCCTGGGTCCAATTTGACGAACGTCGATTGATCCTATACATGGATACATACGTATATAAATACATAGTGATCAAGATAGAGAAATGCACTTATCGCAAAAGACAAGTCGCGGTAATATGTTAATCTTTATGCCATATGTTGCCCTCTAATGTTTCAAGATTCACGAAACAGCAGGCTGTAAATACAGTGAACATACTATAGTTGGCAGAGGTGACTTAACTTAGCCTGCTAAATTACTTTAGGTCGAGTACTCTTGACTAATTTGACAAGATGCCAGGCAAACAATAGAAAATGGAAAAAAAAATAGATAGGTATCAAATATAAATAAAAATAAGTTAAAATATATTCCCTGCTATATTGTCATTTATATTGTTTGTTTATTTCTTTTTGCTGTTTGTATTGATTATATATACATAAACACATCGACATACACACACACACACACACATACATACATACATATATATATATATATATATATATATATATATATATATATATATATATATATATATATATATATGTATATATATATATGTATGTATGTAAAAATATATATGTATGTATGTATAAATATATATGTATGTATGTATAAATATATATATGTATATGTATAAATATATATATATATATATATATATATATATGTATATACATATATATATATATGTATGTAAAAATATATATATATATATATGTATGTATAAATATATATATATATATATATGTATATATATATATGTATGTATGTATAAATATATATGTATGTATGTATGTATAAATATATATATATATATGTATGTATAAATATATATATATATATGTATATGTAAATATATATATATATATATATATATATATATATATATATATATATATATATATATATATATATATATATATTTATATATATATACACATACATATGTCGGCATTTTGGCTGAGATCAAATTGTAAATTTCTCCTCTTTATTATTTTAATACCTAATACGTCGGCCCAATCGGACTACTTATATTTCTGGGTCTGATCCTTCTTTGCCACACTTGCGTTTTTATTGTATTATTGCTTTGTATGCACAGTGGCGGTGGATTGGCAGTATCGGTAGAGGGTCTGAGGCCATGCTTTGCAGTAAAGAGTTACAGACCTTTATGGTCTGAGTTCAAATCCTGCCGAGGTAAAATGTGTCTTTCATCCTTACGGGGTCGATAAAATAAAGTACCAGTAATACACTGGGATATTTGCTGGCCTTGTGCCAAACGTAGAAACAATTATTATTATTATTTTCTCCATAACTTTCAATTATTTGGCTTGATGTATTTAGTTAATTAGCCGTTCTTTTACCTGTTTTTTAAACTATTCAAATTATATTTCTTCATAGCCTTCTGTATCAATCAGATTGTTACAGCATCGCAATAAAACCTACTTTACTATGCTTTTGTATTTTTTCAATTTCGTTTTGAATTCTACTAAAATTAAATGTGCATTTTTTTCTTACGGTTGATAAAATAATATAAAAAATAGCCCAGTTTTCTTCACTGTAATACACCTACCACATTAGAAAGTGATAACATTTTAATTGTAGTTTTTGTTGTTAAGAATGTTGTGTAGAAATAACCGATAGAAGAACGAAAAAATGCAATCATGAGTTTTTAGAACACCGGAAAACGATTTGCGTTGTTTGCTCCAGCTCAATGTCCTATATTTTCAAAGGTTAACTTTACCTGCTTTCAGGACCTACAAAAATAGTAGCAATGCAATGATTATGATGATGAGAGCAAGTGTAGGTGTGAGACGAGACATAAGGGGAATATGTTTATAGTCTGTCTACATGTTAAGGAAAGACATATGTGGCTTCATATATATAAATAAATAGGTAGGTAAATAATATATATATAATGGCAGCGAAGTCAAGATAATCGATATGAAGGATGGACTTTTAAAACAACTTTGAAACTGAGAAACTGACAGCAAAGTAACACGCAAACATTTCGTTACCAGAAGAATGAAGGTAACGTCATATTGTTCAGTTATATTGCAGCACATACAGAGAATCATACTCACGTATTGACACACGTGAGCTAACGTAGAATATCGCATCTGTACAACAACATACAAAACACCCACTCGCACAGTTATATATAAGCGATCACAGATATATCTTTAAGCACACACACACACGTACACACAGACACACACACACACTAATACACACACACACTAATACACACACACACAAAAACATGCATACTCACAAACACACACATATGCATATATAAAAGAAAGCGTCGAGGCCCGACGGTCGTTCCCATGCCGTTTCAACAGCTATCTGAAGAACCTAGAAATAACTGTCGAATGAAGGGCTAACTAGTTTTTTACTGGTTTAATCCTGATATATATATATAAGTTTATCGCGTGTTCAATCGGGGGTAACTCCACTAAGTAAGGTACTCAATACAAAGCAGAGTGTAAATATTTAATATAGGAACATTTTCTACAGGACTAGAACTGTTTCATTCGGGAGAAATCATCGGGAAGCTTCCTGATGGTTTGTATATTAAATATATATATATATGATACTACGTTGAGTTCAAAATATGAAATAGTCCATAAATGAAGGATTAACAATCTTCTTTGTGTGACCGACTGTACAAGGAAATGTCTTGGTGAAACCAACAAAATATATCGTGTTGCTATTGATACGATTAAAAAGAATGATGTATTAGATTACACAAACACACTTAGCTATAGTCAGAAATAGATATGAGTATTATGATAATATGATAAACAGACATAGTTGTATAGAGATGTATTGGCATACCAACAAATAGATAAATAAAATAACATATTTATCTATCCAAAGCACAGCTCAATCGTTGCTTCTACATTACCTTAGATCTCCTGCTACAGCTACAGAAGACAATAGAGATTCCTAGACACACATAAACTCACACGCGCACACATATACATAGATACACACGTACATACATACATACATACATACATACATACATACATACATACATACATACATACATACATACATACATACATAATGCATACATATATGTATGTACGAGCTGAACATCCGCTAAGGTGAAACAATTGTTCTCGGTATGGTGAACTAACTGTTGTGTTACGACTTATATATATATATATATATATATATATATATATATATATTCATTAGTTAAGCAAAACAAGACCACACATTTCACAAGGAAGACATTATTAAAAGATTGTCAACACATTTGGCAGCGGCACGCTCCCCACTCCAAGTAGCAAACTAAAATCAACCCTAGAATAGGAATGAGAAATGGGATGACAAATAACGAATCCCCAGGTATAATAACCCTAGGAAGGCCCCTACCAACTCCAGTAGAACCCCTAGAAGGAATAGACCTAGAAATATCACCTGCCTTAGCCCCCCATTCTCATCTAATCTAGCCACTAATATCCCTAAACGCTTCTTCTCTATACTATCTAAACATTCCCCACCCCAACCATAGAGATTACAAACTCTTTAATAAAAATAACATTAAAATCTCCACAACACCTAACCTAGCTAGCCACATCGGATTTATTAGCCATCATAAACTAAGACAGTATAACTCCCACACCGCGGTACTACCACCCCTATCAAATACACCACGTCACTACACCAATAATTACTCTAGTAGCACACCTCCCCCATCTAATCCTTCTACCACTGACCTACCGCTTAGGTTAAACTACCCTACTCTCCCTAACCGCAGAAGCAATTGCAACTGCCGTTACCCTAATGCATGCACATTAAATGGACACTGGCTGACACCCAACATAGTCTATAGGTGCACGGTTAAAACTGCTTCGAATACCAGCTCTTATATCGGGTCTACCTCTAACCCTTTTAAGGTACGCAATAACGCGCACTCTTTTTCCTTCCGAGACCCTAGCAACAGATGTTCGACATCGCTAGCTAGGCTCATTAAAAACCTTAAATTAAGCAACGTTCAACGCTCACTAAAATGGGATATCGTGGCTAGGGCCCAACCGTTCAATGGACGAAAAAATCTTGTGATCTCTGTATTACAGAAGCATATTACATAACTCAATCACGACCTCTACCGATTAACGATAGAACGGAGGTAACTTTTAGCTGTCAACATCGAAGGGCTAATTCCTTTGCCAATATAATATTTGACCCAACTTAGCCCCATTTTTACTTGTAGCTAATAAGTTAAATAGCTACGACTAATTTAGATAATTATAAGTTACCTTCCCTACATTGTCTCTCAATTAAAACAATTAAAAATTAGCACTTAACTATAAACTACCCACAATGTATAATCTCTCAAAGAGTTACTTCCCCTGAAGCCACCCTCTAAAAATTAAGATAAATATGTCCTTTGGCAGCCATCTTGTTACCAATAGGCAGATCTCACACAATGCAGCCTCGACAGATGAATACTGCTTGATTATGGATGACAACTGATGCAACCAAGACACCATAGTGAAAAACCAATATATGGAACATTATATTAGGTAACGTTCTCTCCTTATTTTAATTTGTATTCCTTTGAAGTTCCGATGAGCCGCTCTGTTTTTTAAATATGTTAATTATTTTCAACTGTACCAGATCAATTAAGATATATAGTCATCTGATCCAGAAATATCATATGGAGTAGCAAAACAATTGTAAACGGACATTATAATTATTAATATTATTATTATTATTCTCTACATCCCTTACATCAAAATAAAATATGTTGACAATCTTTTAATAATGTCTTCCTTGTCAAATTCGT
>OZ024742.1:351949862-352012362 GCA_964016885.1 Eledone cirrhosa
CTTGCCATAGGATAAAGCAGTCGTCTAGATATCTTTTCCAATTGGCTTTGAGGTGTGTGTGGAAAGAGTCTCCAAATAAGAGAAGGGACTGACTGTATATTTGTTGTTCATGGAATCCCATGACTAGGTTGGCATATGTGGGTGCTACTTTCGTGCCCATTGCCGTACCTGATACTTGTCTGTATGTTGAACCATTGAATGTGAAGTAGTTATTTTGTAGGATAAAGCGGAGTCCGTCAGTGATAAAATCTGTGTTGATGCGTGTCGGTATTTCTGATGGGTGTGTGTTAAGCCAGTATTGGACTGCTGTTATTCCATAGTTGTGAGGTATGTTTGTGTAGAGGTTTATTACGTCAAAGGAGACAAGAATTGTATTTGCACTTACTGTTTTAGGGAGGTGTTTCAGCATATCAAGGTCATCTCGTATGTAGCTCTGTATATGTTGTAGAAAGGGTTTCAGTAGGATGTCCAGAAAGTTGCTAAGTCTGTGGGTTTCACATGTAGGGCCTGCTATAATTGGCCTGAGTTTTAGGTCTTCTGGTGGTGTTAGATCAATGTAATTGTTGGTTGAGGTGTCACATGCATCGTTTATGGGTTTACATTTGTGGAGTTTCGGTAAGCCGTAAAAAGAGCTTGTATTGCATTTGAAGTGGCTTATATAGTTAAACTATTTTGTGGTTAAGCTGTTGCGGTATTTATTCAGTAAGGTCACCTCAACCAACAATTACATTGAACTAACACCACCAGAAGACCTAAAACTCAGGCCAATTATAGCAGGCGATTGCTAAATCTGACCTTTATAATATAACCCACACCCCAAATAACTTCTCATTCACTACCAGAAAGGGACACAGCAGTCAACCTGTTGTTGCTACCTAGATGAAAACTGCTATGAAATCCCACAATGAATTTTATACTTCAATTTTCAAATCTCAAATTTTAACTCTTCGTATTATTAATTTTTCTTAATATTAATCAACATTTGAAAAGATGGCTTTTGCAGACCCATCGAAACCGGTCATTTTTTATACTCTTTATTATTTCCTTACCATATAAAATTATGTTTTTTCACAAAAAAGTATTCTGTCTCTTATATATTCCATGTGCCATTACCAACCTCAATTTTTTCTCTCTCTCTCTCTCTCTATATATATATATATATGATTATTTTAATATGAGGAACTGTTTCTTTGTTTTTATCCATTATTTTTATTAATTTTCATTAATTTATATATATATAAGATTATTATAGTTGGATTTCTAATATATTGTTTATATCAACGGTGCCCGTAGCTGTTTCTTGCTTTCGAGATTTTTTACGTTTCTTAAACATTTCAACTCACTCGACGCTCCAATGTTTTATCACAAATTTATTTTATATAGCTATACGAGAATGTGTGTGAGTGTGTATGAGAGTGTGTATGTACCCATACACAGATATATATACGCACACATCCGTAAACCTAATTTGCGCATTGAATTCCGTCACAAAATGAACCATACATACAATAGATTAATTTATATATTGCAATATTGTCTGTATAAATATTATTGATAATTAATCCATAGGCACGAATTTCAATCAATTGTGTTCATAGTTATTAAAAAGTAAAGCTATATTGGAATATTCACACGATTTTAACGTCATAATGCTTTAACATTTTACCAATTACCTGTGGCATAATTATCAAACACTCTTCCATTTCCATTTTCTCTACTTTTAATCTTTTTTTTATGATTTATATGTTGCTGCTATTTTTACGACTTTTAAACTCAGTTCTAGTAACATGAGATACGTTTGTTAATATTTATGTTTCGTTTACTTGTTTTTCTTTGTTCGTCCTAAATATATACAGTCTGTTTGTTTGCTCATGATTCAATTAAAACCCTTTCTTCCAACTTAGTCTAAAATGCCCATGAGGATTTATAAATCCCGAATATATAGGTGAGTAAATAAAGAAATATTTTGACAACGACTGGTGTTATAACAATGACATGTTATAGTCTACAGTTTCTAAAGAAATTAAATGTTGATGGACTATAACTGATATCTGCAGACACTAAAGCAACTCAACTAAACATATATAAGTATATATATATCCATATACACAAAGTGTCCAAAAATATGCACTCACATTTAACTATTATTCGTTTCTAACTCAATTAACATGGTATTTGTTGTCATTATAGAGTCTGTATATATTAGAAGAGACCCTATTTATATATATATATATATATATATATATATATATATATATATATATATATATATATACAGGGAGAGAGAGAGAGGGGGAGAGAGAAAAAAGAGTTAGAGGACGATATCGCAGTAACTTGTCGCATAAAGGCTGAAACCACCGCTCTTTTCGGTCGGGCACATGATCTTCCATCATATCTACTCTACTACTTCCCATGCATAGAGTACTACTGAGATGTGTGATCCCACTGGTTGCAGCGCCGTAGATCTTATATATTCATACATGTATTTATATATATATATATATATATATATATATATATATATATATATATATATATATATATATATACATATATAAATACATATATACATACACACATATATATATATATATATATATAGTTAAGTTATTCCCGGTTGAATCGGAGCTAACCACAGTAAGTTAGGTACTCAATACATAGCAGAGTAAACACGTTTTAATATAGATGATATTCTACAGGACTAGAACTTTCATTCTTTAGACATCATCATGATTTCTAAAGAATGAAACAGTTCTAGTCCTGTAGAATTTCATCTATATTATATATATATATATATATATATATATATATATATATATATATATATATATATATATATATATATATATATATATATATATATATATATAGGTCAGTATGACAAGGATGTAATATCAGTTACGGACGTTTCATTGATCCTTGACGAACAACTGTTTGAAACTGTGCCGATGTAATATATTGATCAATTGTATAAATATGTCACTAATCGGACAGAGGGGGGCTTACAGAATTATGTTTGTCGTAGACCTTAACAAACAAACATACACTTACAACTACAAAACTACCCGTTTACACATCACACAGACACATCCTGTATATTAGACATTAACAAAAAAGTAATACTGTTGCCTTACCAGAATACTACGTCAATGCACATATACAGATATAATACAGAATGACACACATCGATCTTAAGCATATCATATATCAAAATAAAGAGATTCTATACAACTATTGTCGACGTTTTAGGCCTGGGAGCGTTAGGAAATCAGTAATATATATTACTTAAGTAAATAATCTCATATATAGCTCTACAGTAAATGGTTCTAGGAATATTGATCTACCTGGCGGCTCTATAATATCACTCTCTTTTCTTCTCTCCTTCAATCTATTTTATATACAAATACGTAGCCTGAGTCAATAAAACCTATGAGATAAAGAGAGACCTTGTCAAGATGGAAGGACTATATATATATATATATATATATATATATATATATATATATATATATATATATATATATATATATATATATATATATATATTTATATATATATTTATATATACGTACATATATATGTGTATATGTATATATGTGCGTCTCCCTGCGGCCGTGTTTCAGTGTTTCTGTGTGTGGTGAGGGGGGGGGGGTTAGAAGAATGGATAGATAGATACTCATTTAACGAAAGAAAGATAGTTTGCTGGATAGAAAATGATGATGCAAACCTGGAATGATATATTCAGTTATAGTTTACACTTACATATATCATACAATCCTCAGTTCATGCAGTGTGACATTATCGTGCAGTTTCATGTCGCCTATATCACATGCTAAGGACCATGTTTTTTTGTCTCTTTATTTACCGACAAATTATCTCAGAAACATCGTAATTAAGATGTCCATTATCGCAGCAAAACAATGTGCAATCAATAAATGTATAGGGGACAGAATGAGATATATTAAACAATGCATCTATTAAGGCAGCTTATTGTTAGTTAAATCAATATGTAATAGCAAGAGAGAGCATAGATATGTGAGAATGTTGAGCGATTTGTGTTTACTTTACTCCATCACTAGACCTAGTGACGCATACTATATGATGTCATGTATGGAATATGGAAAACTACTATAGTAAGAAAAATATGTGATGTTTACAGGGAAGGTCACATAACGTTATTTAATGTTAGCTCATATGGGAATCATTTTTCAGCTCTCATATCTGGGTGAAGCATCATGAATACTGAACAGTATTTTATACATAATATATATAATTAATGATATATAGTCGAAAGCATTTGGCTTTCTGACTTTATATTCGTCTGTCATCATTACCAATTAATTTAGGTTAAAAGATCAGTTTCGGAAATCTTGATTATACACATGAACATATTTGTATATGATGAGAATTTAAATAAGAGTGATGTTCACCACAGGCATGACGTCATGCGACCCTTGATCAAGTGACTCCACGTGAGCATATTGTTATCTCTCTGGAGACACCTATACCTTCGTTAGCATATCTCACTAATAGTATTTCTAGCCCTCTATTTTGGCTCTGCTAATTGATTAACATTATAGTATTTTAAAGTAGAAACAATTGTATAGTATTTTATTATTAACGAATACACTATCACATTCATATACATAGGCTTGCGTGTTGGCTTTAGTAATACACGATATAAAATGACCTTTCATTGTTAATAAGTCATAGAATATGCTGCTGGAACTAGTATACCAACTAATACCAGTAAAAATAAGCTAACTATATGCTTGTGATGTATCACACATTATATTAGTAAACCAGAGAGATATGTATTCATTTTAAATATGATTTGTTTATTGTATTTTAAAACACATCATATGCGAATGACTGTAAAAGCCGATGAAATTCCAAAATCTACAATAAATACAATTTTTCACGAGGCACGCACCTCTCAAAACACGCACACACAACCACACAAATATACACACACATATGACTATATATATATATATATATTTATATATATATATATATATATAAGTTTAATTATAATTGTTTCTACTTTTAGTACAAGGCCACCAATAAGCCAGTGTATTACTGGTACTTTATTTTATCAACCCCATAAGGATAAAAAGCAAAGTTAACATCGGCGGGATTTGAACTTAGAATAGAAAGGTACGTAACTCTATGCGTCAAAGCATGTCATCCGACCTTCTACCGATCCACCGGTGTTGAAACACATACTCAAACAGACGTGCATAAAACACACACCCATTTGAAGATATACATATATATATATATATATATGTATATATATATATATATATATATATATATATATATATATATATATATATATATATATATATATATATGTATATATGTATATATATATATATATATATATATATGTATATATATATATATATATATATATATATATATATATATGTATATATGTATATATATATATATATATGTATATATATATATGTATATATATATATATGTATATATATATATATATATATATATATATATATATATATATATATATATATATGTATATATATATATATATATATATATATATATATATATATATATATATATATATATATATACATATATATATATACATATATATATATATATATACATATATACATATATATATATATGGTATGGTTGATTGTAGACTTGTTCTATATGTGACGGTATTTTAACGATAGTTATAGCTCTGATTCATCTGAATTATTGAGCCCTCTGCCGCTCATATCGAATTTCGTTTATCGTGAACTCGTGCGCCGATTTTTCGATACTCGATCTTTCTAATATATTTAGCTCTGGACATAGCTATCCACCAGTTAATTTTATTGCTCATTTTTTGTCGATTCTATTGAGTGATGAATAGCTTTTGTTTTATTTTAACATGTCTATTGAGCACTCTAATTCGATATGTGTATTTCCACATTCACTCGAATTGTTTTCGCGGATATAGGGGTCATCTCCCTTGTCTAATGCCATGTGCGTTTTTCACCGCTAGTTGACTCCTCTGCCGCCAGGAAAAAACTCGTTGATAACGTAAACTCCGTTCCACTTGCTCTAGTAGGCTTTTATATTTATATGTGAGCTGATAGAGTACAGTCTAAGGATTTACAGAAACCCATGAAGCTAGATTTAACACCTTTCTAGTGGGTCCGGGTATGATTTTACATTCATTTAAATTATTGACGTATTGTTTTATTGATATTTTTTATCTGTTTGGCCCGAATCTTCCTTTATCGATTTTAAATCGTATGGTTGATTGTAGACTTGTTCTATATGTGACGGTATTTTAACGATAGTTATAGCTCTGATTCATCTGAATTATTGAGCCCTCTGCCGCTCATATCGAATTTCGTTTATCGTGAACTCGTGCGCCGATTTTTCGATACTCGATCTTTCTAATATATTTAGCTCTGGACATAGCTATCCACCAGTTAATTTTATTGCTCATTTTTTGTCGATTCTATTGAGTGATGAATAGCTTTTGTTTTATTTTAACATGTCTATTGAGCACTCTAATTCGATATGTGTATTTCCACATTCACTCGAATTGTTTTCGCGGATATAGGGGTCATCTCCCTTGTCTAATGCCATGTGCGTTTTTCACCGCTAGTTGACTCCTCTGCCGCCAGGAAAAAACTCGTTGATAACGTAAACTCCGTTCCACTTGCTCTAGTAGGCTTTTATATTTATATGTGAGCTGATAGAGTACAGTCTAAGGATTTACAGAAACCCATGAAGCTAGATTTAACACCTTTCTAGTGGGTCCGGGTATGATTTTACATTCATTTAAATTATTGACGTATTGTTTTATTGATATTTTTTATCTGTTTGGCCCGAACCTTCCTTTATCGATTTTAAATCGTATGGTTGATTGTAGACTTGTTCTATATGTGACGGTATTTTAACGATAGTTATAGCTCTGATTCATCTGAATTATTGAGCCCTCTGCCGCTCATATCGAATTTCGTTTATCGTGAACTCGTGCGCCGATTTTTCGATACTCGATCTTTCTAATATATATATATATATATATATATATATATATATATATATATATATATATATATATATATATATATATATATATATATGTATTGGTAAACGGAATAGAAAATGCTGACAAATTGTTCACAGTTGAAAAATGGTTTAATTAGGAATAAAAGAGTATTAGTGATTGTATGGGTTAGAATTCAGTTGTGGTTTTAAGTTTTTAAGTTTTTACCGGTTGCGCATTTTTAAATGCTTTTCAAAAATAATTTTGAGATAGAGTGTCCGTGCTGTTTTCAAACAGCACGGACACTCTATCTCAAAATTATTTTTGAAAAGCATTTAAAAATGCGCAACCGGTAAAAACTTAAAAACTTAAAACCACAACTGAATTCTAACCCATACAATCACTAATACTCTTTTATTCCTAATTAAACCATTTTTCAACTGTGAACAATTTGTCAGTATTTTCTATTCCGTTTACCAATATATAATAACTTGTGTGTTACACCTCCATTCTTTTAACTATATATATATATATATATATATATATATACATATATATATATATATATATATATATATACATATATATATATATATATATATATATATATATATATATATATATATATATATATATACATATATATATATTTATATATAATTTATATATATCTATATATCCACACCTGAGCGCTCACTCCTCAGTAATGGCCTTCGCTTCATACCCCACACTCCGCACAGCGACGAGTTCCGCACCCGACAGGAGGTCGAGCGATTCGTGCGACCTACGAAGCTACAGGCACCTTTCGGTCAAACGCCACCGGCTCCGAACGCCCCAGACCCGTTTCTCGCCCTGGGCAGACGACCATCGTCTTGGACGATGACCCCAGGGAAATTTAGCACCTTGGACGCGTTCGTCGATATCAGCCGTGGCGCAGTAAATCGCTTCGACTTCCGCCACCGGTCCCAATGGAATAACATCTTACCGGGCGAACTCCTCGCTCTCCGCTCCCTCCGTAGCCGAGCTAACATCGTTATCAAATCGGTGGGCAAGGAAGGCGCCATGGTGGTGTGGCGCGCTGGCCTCTACACGGCTGAAGCCCTCAGGCAGCTCCGTAACCCCCTCTTCTACCGGCCTCTACCCTCCGATCCCATACCCCTCTACCAACAACAAGTTTCCTACACCATCCAACACCTTGCCTCCTCCTCCCCCCACCGCTTCCCACCTCATCGTCCGCACCCCCGCACCCCCACCATCTACTTCCTCCACAAAATCCACAAACCCGACAGCACCTGCCGCCCCATCTTCTCCGCTTGCAACTGCCTCACCGAACTCATCTCCGCCTTTCTTGACTCTATCCTCGCCCCCCTCGTCACCACCCTCCCCTCCCACATCTCCGACACCAACCACGCCCTTCGCCTATTCGACTCATTCACCTTCCCACCCGGCCCACAGCCCTTCCCCTTCACCCTAGATATCAAGTCGCTCTATACAGTCATCCGCCACGCCGACGGCCTACGTGCCCTCAAGCACTATCTCGACCTTCGCCCATTCCCCATCCCCTCCACCCCACCCTCTTTCGCCTCGCAGAGCTGGTCCTCACCCTCAACTGTTTCTCCTTCTCGGGTGAGTTTTACCAACAGGTCACGGGGGTAGCCATGGGCACAAAAATGGGCACAAACTATGCCAACCTTTTTGTTGGCCATATTGAGGCCCAAATCTTTGCCCAGTACACCGGCCTCACGCCCGAACTGTACCGTCGTTACATCGACGACTGTATCGGAGCCACGACACTCACCCGAGAACAGCTCGACTCCTTTCTCTCCTTCTTCTGCTCCTTCCACCCCTCCCTCCACTTCACCACCTCTATCTCCACGACCCACGTCCACTTCTTAGACATATCCGTCGTCTTCGACCCCTCCCATCACTCCCACGTCACCTCCGATTTCTTCAAACCCACCGACTCCCACTCCTACCTCGACTTCACCTCTTCCCATCCCACACACACTAAACACTCAATTCCCTACTCCCAACTCCTCAGGATCCGCCGCCTCTGTAGCCGAGATGCTGACTTTGAGACCCAGGCCCTTTCCCTAATAGGCCATTTCATCCGCAGAGGTTAACCCACGACCAGCCCACCCCACCCCATCCATCTCGTCCACAACCCTCTCACTCGCGCCCGTGCTGTCCACCGCTCCAGCACCCTCATCCCACGCCACCGCACACCCACCCATCGTCTCCCCTTCCCCATCACCTACCACCCCTCCACCGCACCATCCTCCGCCACTTCCGACGCCTCCAGTCCGACCCCTCCACCCCCCACATCTTCCCAGCTCCACCACTCCCCTCCTTCAAACGCGCACACAATCTCCGCACCCTTCTCGTCCGCAATTCCCTAACCCCCAACCCACGACCCCCCCCCGGGTCCTTTCCCTGTTCCAGGCCTCGTTGCAACACCTGACCCCACACCACCAACACCACCACATTCCAGGGTCCCCACGACCACTCTCTCTCTGTCCGGCATGCCTTCCGCTGCACCTCCTCCAACCTAGTCTACGGACTTCGCTTCACGGAGTACAGCGTACCCTACGACGGACAGACTCGACGTCGCCTGGCGGACCGCTTTACCGAATACCTCCGAGATATTCGTCTCGGCGGTAGTTCCCCCATCGCCCGCTGCTTTGGCGCCCCTGGACATTCCGCGCTCCACCTCACAGTCTGTGGCCTACTCCAATGCCACGGAACAACCGCCACACTCCTCAGGGTCGACAACGCACCATCTTCACCCTACAGACCCACACTCCCCCCGAGCTGAATCCCCCACCCCTATTTCTTTAGCCTTCGACCGCCCTGTCCCCCCTACACACACCTATCCCCCACTAACACCATTAACACACTCCTTCTTGTCACCCCACAACTAACAATACTAACACCCCCACACAAACCTGACCACCCTTCATCAACTAACATTACTAACATCCTTCCTTTCTTCTAACCCTCCCCTTTTCACGCACACACCCACCGGTACATATATACACGCACTCACACTAACCACACACCCTACTACCACCACTAACCCTCACACCCACACATCCACTCCCACCACCCCACAACTAATACCACTACCCTCTCCCGACCCCACGCACACGAACACACGCAGCCACTTACACCACCAACTCTACACACCCTAACACCACTGACCTCCACTAACACCCGCATTCAACCCTTTCCCCAGCACAGTGTACTAACACCCACTAACACCCCCTTCACCACACACACACCACTACACTACACTCCCTCCACCGGCCCCTACACCTTTGTACCCCACACAACACCCCTTCTCACACACACACTCTCACATCGCACTAACACCTCTACTAATAAACACACCCTCCCCACCCCACCTTTCACACCTACCCATCCTCTCCCCTGTCCACCGCACCTCCGCACACACTGACACACCGACTTTCTCCACCTGCCATTCCCCTCGACTGCTGCTATGCCCTGAATCTCTGACCACCTCTCCGCACACACATATCCACAACCCTCCTCCTGCCTTGACCCTCTGACCACTTCATGTTGCGCGTTCACCCCACATCTCCCCTCTTCTGACCAACCCAACCACGGATTACACATATTGGACATCGCTCCCACGAATCAACTCCATCACAAGGTAATTACCCGGCATCCCACCACATCCTCTACGGAACTACCTTAGGAACTTACCCACGGACATACACTCAACAAAATTGTTTTTTCCACACGCCACCTACATGCACAATACGTATAAACACCACACACACGTGCATACCACCACATATTTACACACTCAGCCTCCGGAATGATCTGCCCCCTCACTCACCCCCTCTGACGCCTCCCCATCCGCACACGCGCACACACACCGACCTGTACCCCACCCCGCACACACCTTTTCCTGAACATGCAACCCCGTTCTTCCCCCAACTCTCACATACACACACACACACACACACGTACACCTACACACACACACTAAGTTCAACCCTCCCCGCTCAGACACCCCGCCTCCCTCTTCCCACTCCACCCGCCACCACCCCTACACGCCCCACACCTTCCACCACCTGTTTAATTTCATGTTTATTTTAATTTTTATTATGCTTTTATATTTATTTTCATTTGTACCGTTTCCTCTCACCCCCTTTTTTCTAAATGTCTCTCCCCGTCTCCCCTACACCCTATTGGAACTCTCTTCCCACACACCTTTCGCCTGAAGAAGGGCTTATGCCCGAAACGTCGTTCCCCACCACCACCCCACTCTCAAGAGCGTGAAATTAATAAACCTTTGTTCGTACTGCCTCTCTGTTTTGTTCCCGTTCAATTTTTCACTATATGTATATATATATATATATATATATATATATATATATATAACTTTCTCGTAGCATAAACGAAATATACACACACACATTATTACACTACAAGTGCGTTATATACTCCGTGATATGCATTAAATACACTTTCTTACTATCGTACGTTTATCTACATACATCAGTATAATAAAATGCATGTAATTTTGTTTTGTATGATATTGCTTAAGTAAATTATAACATACAGAAAATAATGTCACTATTGAAAAGATTCTTATTAACAAATATAAACCACAGGTATGCTGGAATCATACAGCTAACCATATTTAATGAGTTGTTGTACATATTGATATTGAAACAGAATTACCTTTGAATATTCAACATCTACAGAAACATTAATGAGTTGTATATAATTAATGGCATTAAGCGTAGGATTTCCAAAGGGTGGTGCATTTGCCATTTTTTTCCTCATGGGGAGGCGGCCGTAGTAATGCCAAGTAAGTGAAGTACAAACTCTAGTAACGCTGCTGTCAGTTACACAGCAGGAGATAAAATAATGACTCAAAATATATTGCACATTTCTGGCTTAAATAAGACACATGACCTCATCACAGTTAGATCCCCATTAGCCTTATTATTTTGACTTCCTAAGCCTTCTTTTTGAAGAGAGTTGATTAAAGTTGAAATGTATCAGTAAACATGACTCAAAGGCACAAATAAATATGAACGAAATAATATTATTGAAATGTACGTATGAGAAAATATAGAGCTACGACTGTCAGCAGAAAACACAACGTAAACATGTTTACTATAGATTGATCATCATATCCACTGCAATATATTAACAGAACAGTTGTAGCTTGCAACACTACGAATAGACGAATTCATGGCGCCAAATTGCATAGTGTTCAAAGTTACATTCATGGATTATCTCTCCCCTTTATTTTCTCTCTCTCTATTTCTCTCTCTCTCTCTCTCTCTCTCTCTCTCTCTCTCTCTATATATATATATATATATATATATATATATATATATATATATGGTAGTGAACATGTGTAGTAGTTTTCTATATATATCTAACTTGTAAAGTGAGGATATATTTCAACATTAATATGTTATTAATCAGATTATGACATTTCAAATCTACAATAATATTTTCATATTGACATCGATAATGTGCTGTATTTTAAATGGCTAATATATATATACATATATATATATATATATATGTGTGTGGGGGGGGGGGGTATATAGAAGGAAGTGTGTTTTTTATTATAAAAAAAATACAGAATAGAAAACGAGTTGTTCTTCAAGGTGGAAACTATGAGGAAAGGAAATCGATATGAGATTATTGATTGATTTACTTTACCCGTTTCACAGTTCTATGAACAGTGACTTTTCAAAAGTAAAATTGAGATGGAAGGTTTGTGTTTCTGTTGTGGTTAGTCTCGCATCTGATGCGAGACAAGCCACCGTTCATAGAACACGTCAGTTTCATTATCGTTTTCTTTTCCCTATATAGATAAAATCCGAAAGATGGCACGAGTCTAATCTTTCTCAATTTTTCCGATCTTACATCTTCTCACTTTTATCTTTCTATTTATCTTTTCTTTCTAATTCTATCTTCTGAAGAAGGACTAGTGTCAGAAACGTCAAGTCACTGTTCCTGTTAAACTAATATATTTCTTCAATGTTGTGTGTCATTTGCTATATTATATCTGTCTAATGTTTGCATGCACGCACACATACACACAAACACCCCATCCACACACACGCACACACACACACCCATATATATATATATATACACCTCTGTATGTGGTTGACGGCTGAGAGTAAAGAGTACTCAATACCTATGTTGAGTGTTAATGTTCTTCTCTGACGACAGTATGGTAAACAGGCTAAAGTGCAGTGTAACGCAGTCTAGCGTTGATAAAATGAATATATATATAAATTTATACCTAATTGTGTATGGTTGACGGTATATTTGGTCAGTTTCTACATGCTGTTGAAATGTTGGGTAAATACTCTATTGTGGTCAACCGCGAAGAGGCTGCTTTCGGTAATTTATCAATTATTTCTTCATAGGAGCCTTTATTCTTATAGCCTGGTCTAATTGATTTTTTATATGGTTGATTATGCTAATTGGGAGAGGAATAGTATATATTTTATCTTATAATTCTAAGGACATGATTCATGATATATATATATATATATATATATATATATATATATATATATATATATGTATATGTGTGTGTGTGTGATCATATATATTCAGCATCATGTCTCATTCCCTTGCAACTTTGTTAAATTTTTAAATAATCTGCGATTTATTTAATGTTGATAAGTAGCACACACTTACTTCCGTTGGCAATTTCAAAGATCATTAAATATCAGTCCTGAGATTATCCACGAATTCCACAATACTTATATTTGCTGAAATACGGGAACTTTATGGATTTAAGTTGATCAATTAATTAACATTTCATTTCCCTTAATGATGTAACGTTTGCCTCATACATTACTTTGAATTAACAACTCACTATACCACATGCTATTATATAATATATCTACTGTTCCTTTGTTATTTCAATGTTCCTAACACATTAAGCGTAACTCCCTATATATTTTTCTTCATTTACCCTATAGCAGTGCCTTTTAATTCCCAATACATTCAATGCCAGGGTATTGATCCTCGTTAAATATTTTACTACCACAAGGTATTCAGCCTCGGTTAATATTCAGTCTTATGACATAGTTGCCTCCGAACACTGATATTATATCAGATTTATTGACAGCCATTCATAAACTATTCATTAAACTTTCTGAATTTAGCAAGACATTCCTCGTTAGATACGTTGGATGTAACAAAATTGTGACCAGTTGTATTATAAATAATGTTTGTAAAGGTATGTACAAACACAAATTCTCTTTCGCGTACACAGACACTCACTAACACGCACGCATATATGAATTCATATATATATATATATATGTATATATATATAATATATATATATATATATATATATATATATATATATATATGTATGTATGTGTGTGTACGTGTGTGTCTGTGTGTGCGTGTGTACGTGTGGGTATGTATATATATATATATATATATATATATATATATATATATATATATATATATATATATATATAGATATATATATATATATATATAGATATATTTATATACATACCCACACGTACACACGAACACACACATATATATATATATATACAACTGGTGCTATTAAGTTAGACATGGCCTGGGCCAATTTTAGCAGAAACCTATCAAAGTTATCAACCTTATCAAAGATATCCAAATATGTATGGTGAGGCACGTGTCTTCGATGATGGTGTACTATTATGTTGTGGAAGTAGCAATATATAGTAACAATAGTAATAAATGGAAAATATATCAGTTTAGTATCATATTTACGAAAATCTGAGATTTGTATTCACATACCCATTGACCGTTGAGGTCTAGATGTTGGGTATGTCACTATCTTATTAATAGAATATTGTATTTTATCTGATGAAAGCATACTATGATATCCTTGAAATATGTATAATGAAATAAATATGATACTATAGTGATATAGTTTCCATTTATTACTATTTTTACTATTACAATACTCCAGCTAAATGTTTTTCTGTAGAGTCGTTCATATCTGTTGTGAACATAACTCTGTTGAATACTTATCAACAAAGCATATATATATATCACCGTATTTTTGCTAAAGAAATTAAAGGAATTATTTAGCCTGATAGTGGGGTTAAGAACCCTCGGAGAAACGGAAAAAAGATGAGTATTGACGTACATGTACGTCAATACTCATCTTTTTCCATACGGCGAAAGCTAACATTTCTAATAATTTCAAATCAACTCGCTGTTTCGAAAATATTCTTACTTGATATATATATATATATGTTTGTGTGTGTGTGGGGGGGTATAGACATGTGTTTTCTAATTCTTTTGGAAATATATTTGCAATCGTTTGGCGACTATTGTCTATATAAAACATCCAGGCCTTATACAATAAGATATACGAAACCTACTATTATATTGGCTGATATTTATAAACCTGATTAAAACGTAATTGGTAATATTTTCGAATGAGAAGCGACAGTCTTTTTGCGAGGGCTTCTTTTACACAATTTCCTGTTAAATGTTTTGTACACATTTTTCTCGTGATTCCATGTTCACACTCCTGCCAAATAGTGAATGCAAAATCATCTCCTTTTTTATTGAAAGAGATTGACATCAATTTACCAGGTTTGAACAATTTACCTTCATTTGCATTTGATTGTACGAGTTATGGCATTACATGACTTAATTGGATCTCATTTGAAGTTCAGCAACATTGTAGTTGGTAATCTAATGTAATAGGGTAGTTGAGGAACGTATTTTTTGGCTTCATATTTTATCTCCTTCAATGCGACATTGCAAAACATTAGATGGGAAAGTCATAGAAACATTTTCTAAGACAAATTACCTTCAAACGTAAAGCACTTCAAATGTCAGAAATATGGCATATATGTATATATCAATCAAAGATCACACTAAGTTTTCTAAAGCAGTAGATGCTAATCATATATAAATAAAACACAGCAAGGATTTCTAGTGAGTAGGCGGAGAGGAATGACGAATAGGATATGATGGAAACGTAATATTCAAAAACGACAAAATCTTCTTTGTAGATATTCCGTAGGGACTAATTGTCCAAGGGAAAAACTAATTATCTTAAGCAAACTTCACTACCGCAATGGCAATATATTTTATCCATCAATCACATTGTAAATATTGGACGTAGTAATATTCACACTATTCAATTTCATAGACATCTTTACATCGATAGAAGATTTTTCCTTACAAATTCATTTATCAATTCGAACTATTTATCGCCAAAGTAACGCAACCTGACAAGATAGTCCAATGATCTTTCTTGTCTCATATTGCCTCACCCGATGTAAAGAAAGAAAATCGAAATTATCAATGATGAAAATTATGACTGGAAGATATATGCGAAATATAAGGTTTATATTTACTATATAAAAAATATGTCCCACCAATTCACATGAGGCTAAAACCAAATCTGTAGATCATTAAAATGATTAAAATGATCTGACAGTGTTTGCAGTATGGACACAAATATAAGAAGCCATTCTACCATGAAAGACTGAAAACGAAGCAGTCTAAGAAAAAGTTAGAAACATTCTCTAAAGTAACACAACCGAACCACTCATCTATAGATATAAAACAAGCAACGTTTCACTCAGACGTAAATGTGAATTTAATGAGAAACCTGACAAAACACATATATAAATAAACAATCAACACTTTTTCAACGAACAGAAAAAAACTAGAAGGTATTCAGAAGGATTACAATGTGTGCCAGCTACGGTTGCACAAATGCGAAACATTTTACTTCCAAGAAAAAGAAAAAGCCATGTACGTGAAAGGAACGTACTAAAGCTGTAAATCGTTCAAAAGTAAATAATAGACGTTATACAATTTCTGTAGATAATACGTAAACAATGCGAACATTCCATAGTACAATATTGGGAGAGGGAAACCCGAGGATAGTAATATTTGGAATTATTTGACATTCCAGATAAACACTAGTCATACACTTTCCAAGGAATATTTATTGGAATATACATCTGGCTTAAATTAAGATAATTACAAAAAAAGAAATCTTGGTCAATCCAATTGTGTTGCAGACATCGGAAAAATATTTAAATGGTGCATTTTTGGTCTAGTTTAGACATTTACACAATAGTGTTTTTGCCAACAAAACAGTTCAAAGCTGTTAAGCACAATTTAACAACAGAACAATAAATGAATACACCAGACATACATTTCGTGACATTAGATAAAATTAACAAGTGACAATTTAAGTAAACCTGTCACAAATGAAGAAATCAAGAGATTAATCTGACAATGAAACACGCAAAACTATAACAGATATTTAAAAATACCATCTTAGATATTTTAAATACTCATGCAAGGACACCATAGAATGGGAGAATATATCAGACAACGATTTTATGACATATGATTCCAGTGACGTCTGCAAAAATATCACAACATGATGGATAAATAGAGCAAAAATGTGATCAAACCAAGAAATGACTGAAGTTAAAAGCAGCCACATAAAAAAACAACATATACTGAAATAAACAATCATTTACCGATAAACAGGTAAACATTTCTTATAACATATAATACGGCACGGAATAAAGTAGATTATATGAGACACAAACAGACGAAATAGATTCAGTATTGGCCAATGGGGTAACGTAATCGGTAAAAAAGGAACAAGGTCTGAAGAACGGAATAACATTATAGTTGCTCGTATATTGAATATGTGTTGAGTGTTATCTAACAATTGCTGCGACATAGTTGAATTATTAAACGACAGCCAATCATATTTCAATTACATGTTTTTTGCCTGTATATTATGTTTCAGATTTGCGTAGGTACATGATCCTATACAACAGGTTCGAAGTATAGTCTGACGATTTGAGGGGTAAACAATTGTTTCTGTCGTCACGAAATTGCGTTCAGTATATCATTATTATTATATGCTCAAATCCCGCCGAGGTTAACTTTGCCTTTCATCCTTACGGGGTGGATAAAATAAGGTACCAGTAATGTACCGGTTAATTGCTGGCCTTGTGCCTAAAGTAGAAACGATTATTGTTATATGCTCAAGTGGATTGGTGTATCGGTAGAGGGTCGGACGCCATGCTTTGCAGCAAAGAGTTACGGCCCTTTTTGGTCTGAGTTCAAATCCCGCCGAGGTTAAGTTTACCTTTCATCCTTACGGGGTCGATAAAATAAAGTACCAGTAATGCACTGGGTATTTGCTGGCCTTGTGCCAAATGTAGAAACAATTATTATTATATGCTCAGTTCAGTGCAACATTTCTACACTTTGTTGTATTTCATTGTGTAGAAATAGCAATTTGTAAGTTACTGTTCCTCGTTCAATTACCACACATAAAGAATAAAACAAGACAGAGCAGAGATCAACACATTCCATCGACTAACATTTTTCCAAAGAAATAATCCCTAAACATTGCGTTTCAGAAGATCCCGTTAAGGGTGAAAGCAGCGATTCTTTGCTTAACATTTAATCTGATATTTTAATAAATCGAGGATTCTTATATATTTGATATATATTTGTCCTTAACGAGCCCTCTTTGGATTTTAGTCTTTCACATTTATTATTATTACTATATATATATATATATATAATTATTATAAAAAAACAGGAGGCTGGACTGGTGTACATTCTTCAAAGGTTTATTATACTATGATCATTTCAATGACCGGGTTCAGTATGCATCCGGTGATATCTTCAGGTATTAGAAATATAACAAAGGAATATAACACATAAAGTCCATGGGGCTGAAAATCAGAGACAAGAGGACGACCGACTATTTAGCAGCTTCTATCTCAGTCGGTCGCCCTCGAGGTAGAAGCTGCAAATTAGTCGGTCGTCCTCTTGTCACTGATTTTCAGACCCATGGAATTTATATGTTATATTCTTTTTGTTGTATTTCGAATATCTGATGATATCACCGGATTCATACTCAACCCAGTCATTGAAATGATCATAGTATAATAAACGTGTCAAGGATTTACACCAGTCCTAACTCCTGTTATTTTATAATAATTAACTCCGTACTCGCACCACCAACTACACAAAAGAAGACGGGTGAGTTGCATTACATTGAGTACTCTCCATAACATTACATCGAGATTGACCATACAGAATGGCCAGTTCTATGCAGTGGTCGACCAACACACCTAAATATATATATATATATATATTATAAAGAATTAATATCTAGTAACATATATATACATACAGATGCATATCATTGCTAGCAAATATATAGGTTTTGTCTTAGTAACTTTGTGGTTCAATGCATGGGGTTGCAAAACAATAATATGAGAGACGTAAAATAAGAAAATTATAAAATTAACTTACTTACTAAAATATCACTTCCAACTAATTAGTTTCTGGAATGGAATAAATATATTTTCCGATGAAGATACAGAGAAGCATTCCGCCGTCAGGGAGGTCTATTCTCATCTAAGTATCCAGGCAAAGCGTGGACACTGGAAACTTAATAAACAATAATTCAGTGGATAGGAAATAGCAAAGCGTGGACTGAATTCCTAGCCATTACTAGATATTAATTCTTTATAATTATCTCCAAATTATTTGTCGAGCAATGTTGGCCATGACTGCTGCTATGGTAGCAGGCCGCTGTCTTATTAACAAACCTCTTTCCACTGATTGACCTCGATGTCACGTGATTGATTCTTTTTGAATTTGCCACCGACGCAGAGGCAGTGATTTTCTCAATGGCTAGGAATTCAGTCCACGCTTTGCTATTTCCTATCCACTGAATTATTTTTTAATAAGTTTCCAGTGTCCACGCTTTGCCTGGATACTTAGATGAGAATAGACCTCCCTGACGACGGAATGCTTCTCCGTATCTTCTTCGGAAAATATATTTATTCCATTCCAGAAACTAATTAGTTGGAAGTGATATTTTAGTAAGTAAGTTAATTTTATAATTTTCTTATTTTACGTCTCTCATATTATTGTTCTGCAACCCCATGCATTGGACCACAAAGTTACTAAGACAAAACCTATATAGTTGCTAGCATTGATATGCATCTGTATGTATATATATGTTACTAGATATTAATTCTTTATAATTATCTCCAAATTATTTGTCCAGCAATATTGGCCATGACTGCTGCTATGGTAGCAGGCCGCTGTCTTATTAACAAACCACTTTCCACTGATTGACCTCGATGTCACGTGATTGATACTTTTTGAATTTGCCACCGACGCAGAAGCAGTGATTTTCTCAATGGCTAGGAATTCAGTCCACGCTTTGCTATTTCCTATCCACTGAATTATTTTTTAATAAGTTTCCAGTGTCCACGCTTTGCCTGGATACTTAGATGAGAATAGACCTCCCTGACGACGGAATGATTCTCCGTATCTTCTTCGGAAAATATATTTATTCCATTCCAGAAAGTAACTAGTTGGAAGTGATATTTTAGTAAGTAAGTTAATTTTATAATTTTCTTATTTTACGTCTCTCATATATGTATATGTATATATATATATATATATATATATATATATATATATATATATATATATATATATATATATATATATTATTCATGCTCATATAGGGAGTCAAAATGTTTCATAACGTTTCAGGGCCCACTATTGACCCTAATATGTACATTAGCCAGTTGTTTCGGGTCGTAGACAGAGTTTAAAAAATTGGTGAATACATTGTTTGAATATAGTTATTTTTTATTTGATATAGAAATGCATTCTGCAGTACAAGAAACCTTTCATTCCTATAAAATCATCAGTAATGTTTGATAAGGTCGTAAGGCCACCGTAATGACATGTTACTCATGGCAGAACTGTCTTATTTCGCCTGCACAGGGAAATGGAATGGGCGTAAACGATAGGGAAGGCGAATGAAGGGGGATAGGAGAAGATTCCAACCAAATGACTGAGCTGGCTGTCTTTAAGACAAGTATCACGTTTGTTAATGTAAAAATAGAGCAAACATTTAATACAGATACGCTCAAATTCGACAGATTGATTTCATAGCTCTTTTCTTTCGTTTGCATCCACAGTTTATCTATATATATATACACATTCACACGCAAACAAACAAACATATACACATAATACTTACATCTCTTCCTGCTATATCAAGCGTTAACCTAATATATCCCTTCCATATGCTGTACCGTTTGCGTTGTTATATCTGTTTACCTTTTACATACATAAATAATACATCTATGTATATATAGTTTTTTAACTATTGAGCGCTTGCCAGCATTTCTACGATTTTGAGTTTTGTTTCGCTTTTTCTACCAGCCGAAATACGAGTCCCGCTGAATTATATTTGTATATATTTATATATATATATATATATATATATATTTTGATTAATTTTAATTGTATATTAATTTTGATTTATTTTGAAAAATTGGTTGAATTTTACTTGTTCTGCTTATCTTGATATATATATATATATATATATATATATATATATATATATATATATATATATATATTACATATATTTGTATATAATTTAAATATGTATATATATATATATATACATTGTATATATTTATATATTATATATATATATATGTATACATATATATAATGAACATATATGTATGTATTTGTATTTATTTATAAATTGTACACATTTATATATATATATATATATATATATACGTAAGTATGTTTTGAATCAGTGAGCGAGTTTGAAGTTAGAAATATGAGCTTTCACCGTATTTTTGACTAAAGAAATTGTTAGCCTAGCCTGATAGTGGTGTTTAGTACCCTCAGAGAAATGGAAAAAGATGAGTATTGACCAATACTCATCTTTTTTCCATTTCTCTGAGGATTCTAAACCCCACTATCAGGCTAACAATGTCTTTAGTTACAAAAACGGTGAAAGGTTATATTTCTAAATTATCTCTATTTATATATATATATATATATATATATATATATATATATATATATATATATATATATATATATATATATATATATATATATATATATATATATATATATATATATATATATAGAGAGAGAGAGAGAGAGAGAATTAGTATATCTACCAACATATGTATACAGATGTATACTCATGCTAGCAAATATATGTTATGTCCTGGAATCTAGTCACACCTTGCTTTTATCCATCCACTGAATGATTATTTGTATATAGGTTCCTAGTGTCCGCGCATTGCCTGGGAACTTATCTGAGAATAGACTCCCTGATGACGTAAGGATTTATCTATAGTTGCGTTGCGTAACTATATTTATTCCCTTACAGAAACTAATTCGTTGGAGTGAAAATTTTAGTAAGTAAGTTAATTTTAAAATTTTCTTATTTTACGTCTTTCATATAATTGTTCTGCATCCCCTTGCATAGAACCACTATGGTACTAAGACATAACATATATATTTGCTAGCATGAGTATACATCTGTGTACATATGTTGGTAGATATACTAATTCTCTATATTTATCTCCAAAATATGTGTAGAGCAAAACTTGCCGAAATGTACTGCTATGCTTCATGGTAGTAGTTAGGCTCTTGTCTTATCACCACTCCACTCCTCACTGATTAATTAACCTCAGTGTCACGTGATTGATTCTTTAGAATTTGCCACTGACCAAGTAGGCAGTGAATTGTTTCAGTGCCCTGGAATCTAGTCCCCACTTGCTTTTTTCCATCCACTGAATTATTATTTTTATATGGGTTCCTAGTGTCCGCGCATTGCCTTGGAACTTAGCTGAGAATAGACTCCCTGATGTCGTAAGGATTTCTCTATAGTTGCGTTGCGTAACTATATTTATTCCCTTACAGAAACTAATTTATTTGGAGTGAAAATGTTAGTAAGTTAATTTTAAAATGTTCTTATTTTACGGCTTTCATATATATATATATATATATATATATATATATATATATATATATATATATATATATATATATATACATACATATATATATGAAAACAGGGAGAAAGAGACGATTATTATGAAGAAAAAAATATGTTTTTCCTTTTTTGTCTCCCTCTCTCTTTTTTCTGGGTTAGAAAATGATTAAAACGAAATGTTTTACTTTGTGTGAAGTGTTAAGGTATTAGTTGATTTTTTTTATTATTTAACAATGGCATTTATTTATTAATTTATATATTTAATAATTGTCTATTACCGGCATTTTTATGCATTATCAAATGATAGTGAAATGTATTAGTGTGGTGCCGCACATGTTAAACAGAACGTGCAGAAAAAATAATGTTATTTACAAACAATTTTTATGAAGTGAAAAGAAAAAAAGAAAAAGAAAAAAAAAACGTGCATAATGTAGAGCATAACAAGTCAATGTGGAAAAAAAAATAATGTTATTTACAGGCATAGTTATTGAAGTTAAGCAGATCAAAATGTGTTAATATCGCAAGAGTGTTTAGTTGATCCATGATTCCATGATGAAGGCAAATGGTGGACTTATATATATATATATATATAAATGTGTACAATTTATAAATATATAGAAATACATACATATATGTTCATACGATGTATATGTATACATATATATATAATATATAAATATATAGTGTACTCTGGTGCGGTATGGTCCATCTGGTCCCTTACCACAACTCCTCCGTTATATATATATATATATATATATATATTTACGCTATCGCCGTATTTTGTCTAAAGAAATGAAATAAATTATTTAGTCTGATAGTGGGGTTAAGAACCCTCGGAGAAACTGAAAAAGATGAGTATTGATGTACGTCAATTTCTCCGAGGATTCTTAACCCCACTATCAGGCTAAATAATTTATTTAATTTCTCTAGTCAAAATACGGCGATAGCTTACATTTCTAATAATTTCAAACACACTCGCTGTTATATATATATAGGCGGAGAAAGAGAAATGGAAGACTCTATCTGTAGAAGATTGCATAAAAAAGGGAAGGAAACCCTGGTTGATGATGATTATGTAAATGACATGGCACTCATTTAAATTTCTTCATATCCGCCCCATCAGTATCCTCTTTAATTGATCACTGCTAGACTTTGCAGACGTTTCACCACCTAATCGATATTTTGATATGCAGTGTTCATGTTTACGCGAAGAAATATATCAACATCATCTTCATCATCATCATGAACATCATCATCATCATCATCATCATCCCCATCATCATCATCATAACCATCAACATCACCATCATCATCATCATCAACATCATCATCATCGCCATCATCAGCATGGTCATCATCATCATCACCATCATCATCATCATTATCATTGTCATCATCATCATCCCCATCGTCATCCTCATCTTCATCTTCATCATCTGTGGCATCAACATTGGCATGTTGATGCCACAGATGTTATCATTAATACCACCATCCCCAACATCACCAAACGTATCAAAATAGCAATAAGTGAAACACACAAGGAAGATACCACCAGCAGTAATATCATTAGAGAACATCAACACCACCAACAATAACACCACCAACACCAACACCAACAGCAATAACAACAACACCAACACCATCAACAACACCACCAACACCAACAACACCAACACCACCAACACCAACACCAATAACAACAACACAACCAACACCAACACCACCAACACCAACAACACCAATACCATCAACACCAACAATACCAACACCACCTACACCAACAACAACACCGCCAACACCAACAACACCAACACCACCAACACCAACATCAACACCACCAACACCAACAACACCAACACCACCAACACCAACATCAACACCACCAACACCAACAACACCAACAACATCAACACCAACAACAATAACACCAACACCAACACCATCAACACCAACAATACCAACACCACCAACACCAACAACAACGCCACCAACACCATCAACACCAACACCACCAACACCAACAAGAACACCACCAACACCAACAATACCAACACCATCAACACCAACACCAATAACAACAACACCAACACCATCAACACCAACAATAGCAACACCACCAACACCACCAACACCACCAACACCAACACCACCAACACCAACACCAATAACAACAACACCAACACCATCAACACCAACAACACCAACACCACCACCACCACCAACAACACCAATAACAACAACACCAACACCACCAACAACAACACCAAAACCAACACCGACAACACCTACAACAGCAACAACACCAACAACACCACCAACACCACCACCAACAACAACACCAGCAACACCACCAACACCACCACCACCAACAACACCACCAACACCAGCACCATCAACAACACCAACAACACCACCAACACCACCACCACCAACAACACCAGCAACACCACCGATACCAACAACACCGACAACACCAACAACACCAACAACACCACCACCACCAACAACATCACCACCACCAACTACACCACCAACACCGACAACACCACCACCACCGACAACATCACCACCACCAACTACACCACCAACACCGACAACACCACCACCACCAACAACATCACCACCACCAACAACACCACCACCACCAACAACACCACCACCACCAACATCACCACCACCGACAACATCACCACCACCACCACCAACTACACCACCACCACCGACAACACCACCACCGCCAACAACACCAACAACACCACCACCACCAACAACATCACCACCACCAACTACACCACCACCACCAACAACATCACCACCACCAACAACACCACCACCACCAACAACACCACCACCACCAACATCACCACCACCGACAACATCACCACCACCACCACCAACTACACCACCACCACCGACAACACCACCACCACCAACAACACCAACAACACCACCACCACCAACAACACCACCACCACCAACTACACCACCACCACCGACAACACCACCACCACCAACAACACCAACAACACCAACAACACCAACAACACCACCACCACCAACAACATCACCACCACCAACTACACCACCAAAACCGACAACAACATCACCACCACCAACAACATCACCACCACCAACAACATCACCACCACCGACAACACCACCACCACCGACAACACCGACAACATGGTATGAGAGGAGGAAATGAGAAGTAGATGAGTGGAGTAAAGTTTAGCGAGTGCAGATGTAGCACCATCATTACATGCAGCTGCACTCTTGTTGTTGTTGGTAGTGTTGGTGGTGTTGGTGGTGGTGGTGTTGTTGATGGTGGTGGTGTGGGTGTTGGTGTTGGTGTTGGTGGTGGTGGTGTTGTTATTGTTGGTGGTGTTGTTGTTGGTATTAGTGGTGGTGGTGATGGTGTTGGTGTTGGTGGTGGTGGTGTTGTTGATGGTGGTGGTGTGGGTGTTGGTGTTGGTGGTGGTGGTGTTGTTATTGTTGGTGGTGTTGGTGTTGGTGCTGGTGGTGGTGTTGGTGTTAGTGTTGGTGGTGGTGGTGTTGGTGGTGTTGGTGTTAGTGTTGGTGGTGGTGGTGTTGGTGGTGTTGGTGTTGGTGGTGGTGGTGTTGTTGTTGGTGGTGTTGTTGGTGTCGGTGTTGGTGGTGGTGTTGTTATTGTTGGTGGTGTTGGTGTTGGTGTTAGTGGTGTTGGTGTTGGTGTTGGTGGTGGTGGTGTTGGTGTTGGTGGTGGTAGTGTTGGTGATGTTTGTGTTGTTGGTGGTGGTGGTGTTGGTGTTGGTGTTGTTGGTGGTGTTGTTATTGTTGGTGGTGTTGGTGTTGGTGTTGGTGGTGCTGTTGGTGTTGGTGGTGGTGGTGGTGTTGGTGTTGTTGGTGGTGGTGGTGTTGGTGCTGTTGGTGGTGTTTGTGTTATTGGTGGTGTTAGTGTTAGTTGTTGATGTTGCTTTTGTTGTTGATGTTTTTGTTGTTGATGTTGTTGTTGTTGATGTTGATGTTGTTGATGTTGTTGTTGATGTTGTTGTTGTTGCTGTTGTTCTTGATGTTGATGTTGTTGTTGTTGTTGATGGTGTTGTAGTTATTGTTGTTATTGTTTGTTGTTAATGTTGCTGTTGTTGATGTTGTTGTTGTTTTTAGTGGTGTTGTTGTTGGTGGTGGTGTTGGTGTTGATGATGTTGTTGTTAGTGGTGTTGTTGTTTTTTTATGTTATGCTGTTGGTGTTTCCTACTCTTCTGCTTCTTCTTACTATCTGAGTTCAAATCCAGACGAGGTTAACTTTGCCGCACATCCTTACGCGATCAATGTAAAGTACCAGTAATTCACTGTTTCCATGCACCCCCCCCCCGCAACATTGCTGCCCTTGTGGCTAAAGTAGAAATAATTATTACAAATATTATCCTGGATAATAATACTGTTAGTAGTAGTAGTAGTAGTAGTAGTAGTAGTAGTAGTAGTAGTAGTAGTAGTGGTGGTGGTGGTGGTGGTGGTGGTGGTTTTGTTGGCAGCATCAGCAGCAGTAGTAGTATTAGTAGTAGTATTAGTAGTATTAGTGGTGGTGGTGGTCGTATGGTGGTCGGCATAGTAGTAGTAGCAAAAGCCGCAGACGTATTAGTATTATTATTATTATTAGTAGTAGTAGTAGTAGTAGTAGTAGTAGTAGTAGTAGTAGTAGTAGTAGTAGTAATTCGAACTACGTTGATATTAATATGATAACATATATAACTTTGAGACTAATGCGATTCGTAACTACTACTACTACTACTACTACTACCACCAGCACAATTACCACCAACACCACCACAACCACCACCATCATCACCAGCACCCGCACCACCACAACAACAACAACAACAAGCTATACAGTTTTGCCTAAATAACATCTTCAACAACAGGAACAGCTGCAAATCAAATTGTAACTGCAATTAAAAGAAAATTATTCGACAGGAGAAAAAGTAAAAAAGCACTATGAACACATCATACCACTACTAACATTACTACTACTGCTACTACTACTACTAATGTCACTACTACTACTACTACTAACATAACTATTACTGCTACTAATACCACTACTAACACTACTACTACTGCTACTACTACCGCTACTAACGTTACTACTACTGCTACTACTACCACTACTACCACTAATACTACTACTACTAACACTACTACTACTGCTACTACTACTACAACTAACATTACTACTACTGCTACTACTACTACTACTACTGCTGCTACTACTACTACTACTACTAACATTACTACTACTGCTACTACTACTACTACTGCTACTACTACTACTACTATTGCTACGACTACTGCTACTACTACTACTGCTGCTGCTGCTACTACTACTGATATTACTACTACTACTAATGTTGATGTTGCTGCTGATGTTGTTGCTGCTGCTGCTAGTGCTACTACTACTGTTGCTGCTGGTGATGATACTACAACTACTACTAATAATAATAATAATAATAATAATTGTTTCTACTTTAGGCACAAGGCCAGCAATTACCCAGTGCATTACTGGTACTTTATTTTATCGACCCTGTAAGGATGAAAGGCAAAGTCAACCTCGGCGGGATTTGAACTCAGATTGTAAAGGGACGTAACTATGATGTAAAGCATGGCGTCCGACCCTCTACCGATACTGCCAATCCAATGATTTCATTTATTGGCCACAAGGGCCGACATATAGGAGACAATACAAAAGACTGGGACAGTGGGGTTTTACAGAAAAATCGAGTAAACAATATGAATAACAATAACAAAGTAACATTAAAAATACAACAATAAAAATTCCCCTATAAGGGGATGACCACCCAGGGTTCGCTCGGGTACCCCACCTATCTTGAACGACACGATGTTTCGAGAGTACCCTGGAAGGGCACCCCTCTCCTCCTCAAATTTACCCACCTACAGCCGCATGACCAGAGTAGGCCCACGCACACAGGCCATTATCGCCACATGCACCCACCTTTCAGCAAATGTCCTGGGGGGCAACACTTCTCTCTCCACCCTCATCTTCCTTGTATGGTGGACGAGGTTGAAAGGACCGAAGACAGACCCTTTTCTGTTGGTGATGGATTGGCCGAAGAGAAAAGTGTCTGTCTTCAGTCCTTTCAACTTCGTCCGCCATACAACATCTTTCATTACTGCCACTAGACAGGGGAAATTGCCTGCCCTTCCTGGCCAAAAGAAGGCGGCGGGTCGATCTTCACTATGGACTCGGCCGATGGCCGGATCCGTTCTACACGCGACAACAGCTGTTCGACATAACTCCACATGTCAGTAATGCATGGACACTGGACGAGTGCGTGCAGAACGGTTTCGTAGCTCTACGTGCATCGCGGGCAGGTCCGTCTGACAGCACTTCGGTGCCTGTAGAGTTTATCTCTAACCGGCAGTGCCCCTCGGTAGCACTGCCAAGCGAGGGATTTTTGGAAATTATCCATCGTCCCCGGCTCGAAAGTCCTCCGGAACAGACTGGTTATTTCGACTTCGCCGCTCCCAGAGCCTCTCCAAGTGGGTCGTCGCACTTCCCCACCACTAATCCTCTATAGAACTCGAAAGTGGAAGTTCCACTGACCGCATTTCCCACCTGGTAGTCCTACTACTACTAATAATAATACTACTATATTCACAACCATTACCACAGGCAATCCTATCACAAACACCTCCACAATGGAAACAATTTAAACAACCAAAAACTACAAATGCATTAACAAGAACCACATCAGCCAATATAATCCTAACTACAACCCTCTCCTGGAACTTCCTTTGCTGCCTTCACTATCACCTTTACCAGTAGCACAACAATAATTGCCACCATCACACCTAGCATGACTAACACAGAACAAGGGTTGTGTATTTTAGATCTGAACGGTAGAGAAATACGATGAAAAATGTAACATGAATGTGTAGAGTTCACTCGGTCATTCAGGTGGCTACCTATATGCCATATGTTTTGCTTGATGAGGGCTGGCTTGGAGTTACAAAACTCATACAATAAGGGTACCAAATACTAGATCACACTATCCAGCGTTAGATAAACCCATTTTTTTCTAAAAGTACAATTGATAAAACAGACAAAATCAAGAGAAACTAGATAAGTGTAAGGAGGAATATGAACAACTTGGCAAGACATATCAGATATATCTAGAGGACGAGAACCATTTACATATCGGAGGAGGGTGTCTTCTCGAGTTGGCGAAGTAATTAGGCTGTTCGGGGAACTTGGACAACACAGGGCTAGACAGCGGCCACCGTTAAATGGGACTCTGAATGAGGGCCTGGTTTGTGAAATGTTTAAATTCGAGTAAAACTAGGAAGAAGTGTTAACCTTGCGTTAGGTGAAACCAAAGATATGTTTAGAAATATCTTCATCAATATCTTCCATCCCCTCCCTATATCAACATTACTTATATCGATATCGTCACTTCCATCATTCTGCTTCAATATCATCATCTAGAAGAGGGTTATCAGAATCACTTGAATCCTATATAGTTGGTCAGACCCTGGAAAGCCTCGATTGTCTTTCACGTTATCAACGTTTTCACCACCATCATCATCATCAAAAGCAGCAGCAGCACCAACACATCCATCATCATCATCGTCATCATTATCAACAACATCATCATCATCATCATCATCATCAACGTCAGCATTGTCATGGTCCGCTCAAACATTATCTTCATCTTCAATTGTATCATCAAAACCAAAATATTATCACATTATTATCATCATCATCATCATCATCATCACCATCATAATCATCATCATCCTCATATTCATCATAATTTACATCAACGAGTGAACTCTGTCAAGAAAACATAGACATATCAAACAAACTTTAGCCGCATATTTACCACCAATGAATACCAAATAAGTTGCCTTATTGGTTAAAAAATCAATAGTTTCTATTAGATATTATGGAATATTGATGACATGAAATAATTCGCAGTTTTGTGTAAGTCTAAATACACTTGTTATATAAATAGATATTTTTACACATCAAAAAATACATCGCTTTAAACAAAGCTAAACTGTTTGTCACCACTGATCCAAAAATGAATCTTCACGTACTTGCTCACTCTACTAGAAAAGCAACTATATATCATTCGAAAAGAAAAACAATTAGAAATATTATCAATTAATCAAATAGAAATCTGGAAGTTATTTAATCTGGGTGCAGTTTAGTAATAATAGTTAAGAAATTAGTATAATAATATCTACACTGACTGAAAAAAATGACAAGTCAATCAATCGTATTGGAAGCCGCCCCACAGGCCCTGCGGACAGAATGGAGAAGGCATTGCCCCAGAGGACGGCAAGGGAGGCGCGTTTGAAAAGCCATTCCAGGTCGCGAGGCTCACACCTGTGGCTGGCCAGCGTCTGATTAATGAAAGTGTCTGGAATTAAATATTCAGCACTTGTTTAACTAAAAACATGCAATATTCCCCGCATGAAGGCGACGTCTTCCATGCTTCTATTTGAAACAATATCTATAACTTTCTCAAATGTTTATCCTGTTTCTTTTAACATATCCTTGTTAATTTAGATCAAATTAAAAGAAATATAATTATTTGATATTGACTAAAGAATATTTTAATCAGAGTTAGCCCTTTAGCATTAAACCGGCCATATCCGGCCACTCATACCAACGTTAAGGTATTGTTCTCAAAATAAATTATATAAACATCTCATAGATTTGGTATAATGTGATATAATTATGTGAGATAAAGCCTTTACCACAAAAATACAATAGTAAATACAGAGTAATATAAATGCTAAATAGTTAATCAAGACAACGTTTGGAAAAAACATGGCTCATTTATTTTGTGAAACCTGGTTCTAATATAGTTTATCGTAGCCTATGCTTAAGAGAAGTACCACATATTTCGCTGCCTTTCTTCCTCTAATCCCCAATGTATTATAGGTTCCAATGTTTACGTCACAATAATTCTACATTATATTACAACACTACTATTGTGTCATGTACTTCAAAGTTTAATAAAATATTATTTCATATTTTTTATTTGGAATAACATAACTGAAAATATTAAAATAACAAAATGTATATAGCATATGTAATTGTACATTTTTTTTTAAACGTGCGTGTGTTAGCTATCTTTCGCTTCTAACGTGATCAATAAAACTAATAGATCGAAGCAAAAATCACAAAAAAGTACTAAGGCCAATGTAATCGATTAAAATATTTAATTGATGTGTCCCAGCGTAGTTTCAGTGGAATGAGTAGATCCAGTAACAAAATAAAACAATGCAACGTGATATGTTAAATCAAAGAAGAGCCAATACATTATTTCCCTGGGCATCTGCGCTAAGCATAGGCAAACATTACGGAGAATCAAAATGCCAACTGTCAAAGCAACGGCAGCACGAGCAAACAAGCTGCATCGTTCGAGTTCAAAGAAAAAAATGGCTGCACTTTATATGAAAGAAAAACAAAATGAAATATAATATACGGCAGTGTTAATACGTTAACAACGATTCTAACTATAGGGAGGATATCATAAAGCGATAAAGCTCATCACAGCAGCAATAACAATCATATGAACGACAGCATCGCAAACAATATTTCTAGAAAAATCAAAAGGCACACAAATTACTGCCAACGACACCAGCAGAAAATGAACAGCAACATAAAATACAACTATGGGATATATGAACATCAACCACATTTGTTAGTGACTCTTTCAGAAAAAACAATAACAAACATTAGCAAAAGCAAAAAAAGTCCCCCTAGCAAGGCATTATAAATTCTTTCATCGCTGAATTCAGGAATCGATATCCAGTTTTTCTATAACTATATTATATGAATACGAGAGGCAACATCAGTGAAATTACGTGTGAGCTTTAGCATGGCTGATATTCTTGCTAAAAGTAGTAGCCATCTAGCCCATAACTCATACATTTTCAACTTTAATACAGTTTCATATCCCATAAGGTATTTCAGGGTTGATCTGCTATACCAGTGTTATCTAGAAATTATCTACAACAAAACAATCAATAACCTAGTTTTCTCACCAATAAAAATCAAGCTTATCAAGTAAATAGAACTGCGCCTGATAGGATGAAGACTGATTCAATTGTTCGATGAAAGGAACGGCTGACTGACAGAGATAGCAATCCTATCGTTGAGTATTGTATAGGAATATTGACACTAACAACATTCTGCGGCAGAACCAGCTTCGTTTCCAAAACCAGTTCGCATAATCTCTTAACGAACTTAATAAATCGAAGGATATCTTCATCCATAATTAACACCACCACACCCACGCACACACCCCACATATATATATGTATAAATGTACATATATATTTATAATGTATATATATATATACATATATGTATACATAACACACACACAGACACACACACACACATATATATATATATATATATATATATATATATATACATATATATATATATATATATATATATATATATATATATATATATATATATATATATATATATATATATATATATATATAATGTATAATAAACAATACAATATAATTGTCTCATTACCAGAGGTTTCCCGAATAAGACGAATACGAAAAACTACCTCATTCGTTCATCGGACAAGGCAATTTAAAACAGTGAAATATTTGCAAAATATCTCCAAGAAAGGCAACAGTTTAACGGGCAAACAAAAATATATGAATAAAAGTAATGCAAGAGATATATGAAAAAAATAAGGAAGCCTCTAGTAATGATGTAATTATATCGTATTGTTTATTATATATTAAATTTAGCTCTGGTACTTACATAGACAACTCTTCACTCCTATGACTTTTTCAATTTTCAACGGAAACTTCAATACGTATAAATATATATATATATATATATATAGGTAAACGGAAAAGAAAATGCTGACAAATTGTTCACAGTGAAAAATAGTCTAATTAGGAATAAGTGAGAATTAGTAACAGTATTGTTTAGTATTCAGTTTTGGTTTTAAGTTCTACCGGTTGCGCATTTCTAATGCTTTTCAAAAATAATTTCTATCTCAAAATTATTTTTGAAAAGCATTAGAAATGCACAACCGGTAGAACTTAAAACAAAAACTGAATGCTAACCAATACTATTACTAATTCTCAGTTATTCCTAATTAAACTATTTTTCACTGTGAACAAACTGTCAGCATTTTCTTTTCCGTTTACCAACATATCATAACTTGTGTGTTACACCTCTATTCTTTTATAAATGTGTAAATATACATATATATATATATATATATATATTATATACATGTATAAATATACATATATATATATATATATATATATATATATATATATATATATATATATATATATATATATATATATATATATATATATATATATATATATATATATATATATATATATATGTATGTATATATATTTATTACGGTTCTTATATATTTTATATATATTTATCCTTATGGAGCCCTCTTTGGATTTTAGTCTTCAGATTTGTTATTATTACTATATATATATATATATATATAAGTATAAAGATCGGAATTAAGAGTATTCCGCAGTTCACTGTAATAATAATAATAGTATTAGCTCAAAGAAGAATAGAGTATTTTCTTCTGAGCTCAAATGCAACAAATATCTTACACAAATAGAAGTGTGTTACACAGTGAGATGTGTGTAAAGAATTATTACAAGTGTGTTTTACCGTTACTGTATAGAAAACAATATCTACAGGTTTAGCAATTAAATAGAAAAAAACTAAGTCAGAATCAAATCTCTGATTTAGAGTTTTAAATTACCAACCTTATAACTATAAGTTTGCTGATTCGAATCTCGCTTCGTTTCACCACTGATATATGCAGTATAACAGTTCACAGGATCCTCAGTCAGCAAATGTGGACACTGTTTACGACACATCTAACCTCATGGATAGAGAGAAAGCTAATATACACGCTGCCCAGAGTAGGGCGAAATCACGTGTTATTTGCATCAAATAACGGCTCTCATGGATTGAAGAAAGAGCTAGAGAGGGCAGCCCAATCATTCGAATTTATTAGCTCAACAATTTGGAGCTCGTTAAGTATAAAGATCGGATTTAAGAGTATTCCGCAGTTCACTGTAATAATAATAATAGTTTTAGCTCAAAGAAGAATAGAGAATTTTCTTCTGAGCTCAAAGGTTTAAGCAAAGAATCGCTGCCTTCACCCTTAACGGGATCTTCAGAAGATTCCATTAAGGGTGAAAGCAGCGATTCTTTGCTTAAACTTTAATCTGTTATTTTAATAAATATATATATATATATATATGTAGATAAATCTACCAAGAGTTTACGGTAGTGTCCAATCCGTATGAAGAACTCAATGTAATCCGGATATCATGGAAAGAAGAGATGCAATGAAAAATCACTTTCGGTGAAAGATAAACGGAATACAGAGTCAAGATAAAATATTAAAAAAATAATGAATAAAACAATGAAACAGTTCCTTATATTAAACAAAAAAAGTTCATTATCCTAGAAACGATCGTTTTATATATATATATATATATATATATATATATATATATATATATATATATATATATATATATATATATATACTGTATATATATATACATATATATGTGCGTGTGTGTGTGTGTGTGTGTATTTCGTTAAATAAGTAGGCGTTATCACGACACCATACATGCTATCATCATCTTACCCTTAACAAATAACATCCACAGAACCAACAGAAGCCGCAACATTCAATACTTTCTTCTAGTGAAATATTTAACTGCCGCTGCAATTGTTTGTCATATCCTGCTACTGCATACAACAGCTTTGTAGAATATTAAAGGATCCACGTTAAATGTGAGGTACAATACTATTGTGTTATTGTCCAACTACTGAATGTATGGTTTACTCTTTATATAGAAATATGTACGATCGTATTGTGCATGTATGTATGTATGTATGTCTGAATATATATTATGTATGAATGTATGTATGAACGTATCAACGTACGAGATTGAACATATATATTTATGAATGTACAAATAAAATACAGTTACTAACTCATATTGATACCCTGCAATTAACAAGCTCAAAGTATAAATACTGAGCATTATATAATAATATATGTAGAAATATTTCTACATATATGTATGAATGTATGTATTTATGTATGTTCATATGATGTGAACAAGTATGTATGCATGTATGCATGTTATGTGTATGTATGAATGAATGTATGCATATATGTATGTTTGCATTATGTATGTATGTATGCATGTATGTGTGTCTGTGTGTATCTATGAATGTATGAATGTATGTATATATGTATGTTTGTATTATGTATGTATGCAAAGCCTGGGCGGCGTGCCACAGCTTGAGATCGGTGTGGATGTCGGACCTTCGTAAATATTTGAAGATCCGCATCTTCATTGCTGTAGTGAAGTCTGCGCTGCTGTATAGGTCTGAGACTTGGACACTGACCAAGAAACTCACTCAGATGGTGGATGGGTGCTACCCGAGAATGCTGAGGATGGCTCTGAACATTAATCAGTATACATTGAGGATGAACAACTCAGAGTTGTATGGGAGCCTCTGAAAATCCAGCTCAAAAGTTACAGAGAGGAGACTGAGGTTAGCTGGACATGCTCACCGACATCCAGAGTGAACATTGCACCCAGTGCTCCTGTGTGAGCCCCTACATGGACACACTGGAAGAGGAAGACCAAGGTTAACGTATGTTGATTCCCTAAGGGCAGACACTGGTCTATTGGAGACGCAGGACATGGCAGCGATAATGAGGGACAGAGATCGCTGGAGTGAACTTGTCCATGGATCTGGGAATTTTACCTACCCTAGAGAGATGTATGCATGTATGTGTGTGTGTATCTATGAATGTATGAATGTATGAATATATATACCTACGTATGTATGTTCGCATTAAGTGTGTATGTATATATGTGTGGATGTTTGTATGTTTCCAATATCTTCGTATGTATGTACATATTTACGTAAAAAAGTGTGTGTGGCTGTATGCATGCATGTATGTATATGCGTGCATGTATGCGCATTATTATATGTATATATGTATTCATTTTTGTATGTTATTGTCTTTAATGCTTTTACCCTGTAGGCGAGTGTATTAGTGGTTATTGGTATGTGATGTCATGTGTTCGATTCACGGCGTCGTATGCACTATTTCAGTTAGTATAGTTGCCCTCAGCCCCAAGTCATGTGTTGTAACTCTGCCTCAAGCAGGCAACATTGTCACAAACTGTGTCACGTTAAATCTCCATTACAACTAAGTTAAGTCTCCAAATAAATGTGACATTCTCATCCATATCTACTTTATTTTCACGTCAGAGATTTCCCATGTTTCTACAGCTAGACATTCGTCAGAATCGAAGGATCTTGAATATCAATCGCAGATCATCACTGCTGTCCCTATCATAAATGATCCCTGCTTTTCTGTGATCTAGTATTCCAATGACTAAATCACATCCGCTATATGCATTGCGTTGTTATAAGAGATAATCTGTATTTTAGTCAAAGATATCTAGTATGAATATTTTTCGTAATTGGTGTGACATAATTAAGACACAGTTGGGTATTGAATCTAATAGATAGAGTACTTACATGGAAATTACAACGTTGCATCAAATAAATATATATATATAACGAAGGAATTGTGTTAAGGAACCAGATGGACCATAACGCACCAAAGTACTCAATACTTAGTGTAGTAGTGTGGGTAATAGTAACAAGTATGACTCCGACGGCAGAGCTCAAGCCGTTTCGACGGCAATTTCTGGACAAAAATAGACGTCGAAACGGCTTCAGATCTGCCGTCGGGGTCATACTTGTTCCTATATATATACATATATATGTATATATATATATATATATATATATATATATATATATATATATATATATATATACATGTATATATATATATATATATATATATATATATATATATATATATATATATATATATATATATATAGTAATAATAATACATTTGAAGACTAAAATCCAAAGAGGGCTCGATAAGGATAAATATATATCAAATATATAAGAACCGTAGGGCAAATATTTATTAAAATAACAGATTAAAGTTTAAGCAAAGAATCGCTGCTGCTTTCACCCCTAACGGGATATTCTGAAGATCCCGTTAAGGAAAATGACCGCCTGACTATCGCGCAACATGGCTTCCGCCCAGGAAGAAGCTGCCTTACACAGCTGCTACATCACTACGACTGGGTACTGAGACAACTACTAGACAGCTCACATGTGGACGTGATATATCTTGACTTTGCGAAGGCCTTTGACAAGGTCGACCACGGAATGATATGTCACAAACTACACGGACTCAGCATAACTGGAAAAGTAGGTGAGTGGCTGCATGGCTTCCTAAGGGACAGAAGCCAGGCAGTCGCAGCAAATGGGGCTCTCTCAAAGGAAACACCAATAACAAGTGTGGGGGGGGGGGGGGGGGGGGCGAGGGACAGTTCTGGGACCACTAATGTTTTCGGTGGCTCTCTCAGACCTGCCCTCTGTAGTACATACAACAACATCCCTCACTAGCTATGCTGATGACACTAAGGTAGCACAGGGAATAAAAAACCCGACTGACGCTGCATTTTACAGCAGGATCTGGAGGCCATATACAAATGAGCGGAAGAAAACAACATGCAGTTTAATGCTGGCAAATTCCAAGCCATACAATACAAACCTCCAAACAAACCTGCAAACACAAATATAGTGGAACACAACTACACATGACCAGAAGGGACTGATATCCCCGTGTCAAAATCGATACGAGACCTGGCCATAGACATGAGCGATGATGCATCTTTTTCTTCACACATCATGAAAGTGGCGACAATGTGCAGACGACTCGCTGGCTGGATCTTGAGGACTTTCCGGACAAGAGATCGAGACACCATGTTGACACTGTGGAGGACATTTGTCCTAAGCCGCCTGGACTACTGCTTCCCAGTTGTGGTCACCCCATAGTGTCAAACTAACCACGGAGCTTGAGGCAATCCAGCGAAGCTACACCAAGAGGATTGCCAAGATGAGGGAGACAAACTACTGGGAGAGGCTAAAGGAACTGAACCTCTACTCCTTGGAGCGAAGACGGGAGATCTACGCAGTGATCTACATGTGGAAAATCCTTGAGAGACTAGCACCAAACTCTGGCATTGAGAGCTGGACCAACCGTCGAACAGGACGTCACTGTGTGGTGCCAAAGGTCCCGTCTTCCACATCTAGAATAAGGAGCAGGTATTGCAATAGCCTGGGATTCAAGGGCCCTCAACTCTTCAACAGGCTGCCGAGGGATCTGAGAGACTTGCATGACGTGGAGGTGGATGTCTTCAAGAAACATCTCGACACCTTGTTATCCAGGATCCCGGATGAGCCCACAGCAAGACACGAGGGAAACCTAAGGGCAGCAGCAACAAACTACCTCTTACACCAGTGGCCAACCAATACAGGCTGGAGATAAAATGTGTAGCAACAAGGGCGGTGCCCCAGCATGGCCTCAGCCGGATGGCTGAAACAGGTAAAAGAGTAAAATAGTAAAAGAGTATATATATATATATATATATATATATATGAAAGATGTAAAATAAGAAAATTATAAAAATTAACTTACTTACTAAAATTTCACTCCAACTAATTAGTTTCTGAAAGGGAATAAACATAGGTTCCGAAGAAACGTACGGAGAAGCCTATCAGGGATTTCTATATCAGCTAAGTTTCCAGGCGATGCGTGGACACAGGGAACTTATACAAAAATAATTCAGTGGATGGAAAAAAGCAATGCGTGGACTAAGTTCATTATTTTACATCTTTCACATTGTTCTGCATTGAACCACAAAGTTACTAAGACAAAACCTATATATTTGCTGGCATAAGTATTCATCTGTATATATATGTTAGTAGATATACTAATTCTTTATAATTATCTCCAAATTATTTTGTTGAGCCAAAATTGGCCAAAACTGCTACTATAGTTCATAGTAATGGTTCGGCTGCTGTCTTCTTAACAAACCACTCCTCACTGATTAACCTCGATGTCACGTGATTGATTCTTTTGAATTTGCCACCGACGCAGTAGGCAGTGATTTTTTCAATGGCTTGGAACTTAGTCCACGCTTTGCTTTTTTCCATCCACTGAATTATTTTTGTATAAGTTCCCTGTGTCCACGCATCGCCTGGAAACTTAGCTGAGAATAGACATCCCTGATGACGAAAGGCTTCTCCGTACGTTTTTCGGAAACTATGTTTATTCCCTTTCAGAAACTAATTAGTTGGAGTGAAATTTAAGTAAGTAAGTACATTTTTATAATTTTCTTATTTTACGTCTTTCATATTATTGTTCTGCATCCCCATGCATTGAACCACAAAGTTACTAAGACAAAACCTATACATTTGCTGGCATAAGTATGCATCTGTATATATATATGTTAGTAGATATACTAATTCTTTATATATATATATATATATATATATATATATATATATATATATATATATATCATTCTTATATCGATATTATTTGGGCATCCACTGATGAGTTAATAAGAACCCGCTTGTGTATAAAAATATGGATTATATACTAGTTTCTACATAACCTGAAAATTATTTATCCCAAATTGTAGAAATATTATAAGGAAACGGCCGTCTGGAAGGAAAGAGATATTTATTTAATAATGTCTCATATAAAATAATACAACCACCTATCCACGAAATACTGATTAGTTAGCACCCCAAATAACAAATTGGGATAATACTTAGGTATATCCTAATGTTTGTTGAGTGAGATGGAGTTGGTCGGAGTATCGCTTATGGCTTTCTGTGTTTATGTATCGTATATATATATATATATATATCTTTTAGTTTTGTTGGTTCACCACTGGATAGAACTGGTCATTCCGTATAGTCAACCTCAATGTAATATTAGGGAGAACACTCGACGTAATGTAACCCACCCGTCTTCGTTTCTGTTGTTGGTGGTGCGAGTACGGATTTAATTATCATAAAATAACAGGAGGCTGGACTGGTGTAATTCCTTAAAGGTTTATTATACTGTAACATTTTCAATGACCGGGTTCAGTATGATTCTGGTGACTTCATCAGGTATTCGAAATTTAACAAAGGAATATAATTTCATGGGACTGAAAAGGCAGAGAGAGACAAGGCGGCAACACATTTAGCAGTTTCTAGTCAGGACGGCCGCCTTCAAGTGACGAATACCAATTCTTCTTATTCCTTTCTTAGTGAAGGGGCGTAAGCTTATAGTGAACTATTACCACCACCCGTCACGGACAGCGGCTAGCGGTTGTATAAGGTTACATTGAAGTTGGTCAATAGTGCTAAAAAGTGCAAAGAAATATATTTTTTCAAAAAACATATCTTTAACAAAGCTATATATAGTGGGCTATATATACAGGACATTTTACATTGTAGGGTCAGAAATCTTATTAACGATTAGAAATATAAAATTGATGTTTAGAATTAAAAGATGTCATTTAAGATGAGATTAGAAAAGTAGGATTTAGGTTTAAAGTTGGGAGATTTAGTTAAAGAATTTACAGAAGGAGGCGTTTATGAAAATGTTAATTGTATTATTGATAGTCACGATAATGTTTCAAGCCTGAATCTAATACATCATCCTTGCTTGTATTTGTCCTCTCTAGTTTTGACACCCACGCACACACGCGCGCAGACACAGACTCGCAGTCACGCATACACACACACACACACACACACACACACACACACACACACACACACACACACACACACACACACACCCCACACACACACACACGCACACACACACACACATACACACACACACACACACACAAACAAACACATATATATATATATATATATATATATATATATATATGTGTGTGTGTAACATAAATAGCTATATTGTATAATTAAGAATGGTTTACCTTTGGATATTAGAAAAGCAGAGTTAAACACGTTATTCAATACATTATTAGAGACGAACGATATTTTTATTTTCTCTTCATAGAAAATGACTCCTACAGGACAAGTATTGTTTCATTCGTTTGAAATCATCAGGGATATCAGTTAATGTTGGTTAGGTTCTTTATATATTTATTGCTTGGGTGTGGGGGAAAACAGCAAAAAAAAAGAGAGGGGGAGAGGAAAGGGAAAGAGCTACATATTTACTCATAGTGGGGTCTTAACAATATTGATATCGAATATAAGCACAAGACCAGCACATTTTGGGCGATAGGTAAATGCAATTATATCGATCCTAGTGGTTGACGTTTGCTTTAGTTTATCGATGCTGGAGAGATGAAACGGAATATTGACCTCATTAACAGGATAATATTAATTACAAGTAATATTTCCTCCTTAATCCACTCTTTCCCTCACTTTATCTGACACAAACATATCGATAAATAACTAACCTGGTCAACATAAGACATTTCAACACGATAGGTACACACACACACGTGTGGGTGCCTGTTTGTATATATTGTGTATGATATATATATATATATATATCATTGTGTACATTGTGTATTATATATATATATATATATATATATATATATATATATATATATATATACTCTCGTATATATACATATATACATATACATAGGCACTTGTAGTTCTTTCCTGTAGGCACTTACTCGACATATAGGAGACTGCAATGCAAAAGTGACATAATTATTATTGGTGTAGGAAGGATAATATATCAAGGAGATAAGCAGGTAAAGAATAATGTGTTGATTGATACTTCAAATTCCTTCAATACTTCGAATATTTACAATATGTTTGGCATTAGAAAGGTCTGCCAGATATATGATTTCCAGCTGCGTCCTTGCATGAGTTGAAGCAGCTACATTATGGTTACAAATCATATGGTATGTATATTTTATATGGATACGTATGGAAATATATCCAGAGGGCAAACCACAATATGTTCTTAGCTTCTCTTTCATATCAGAAGGACAATTGTGTTATAGTCTCAATTTAACAAATTACAAATACTAATCCTTTATAATCTATGATGTATATTTCTGCTTATATATCATGTTAATTAGCCCGCAGTTAAATGAAGTAATATCTACTCTCTAAAGACATAATGAAACAAATTCTTCCGAAATAATTCAAAACAGATTATTTGTCTCATTTTTACTGTAACATTTGAATCAGTTATATGTAATCTGTAAGGTACATATGTATTTGGAATCATATCACATAGACATCACAATAGTGAATCCGTGTCGTCAAAACTGACGGTATGTCAATATACTGTGTGATTTTCATTATTCTAGGATCAATAATGGCAGTCGATTGGCAGCATAGATTTACGGCCATTCACGTTCTGAAGTCAAATCCCACCAAAGTTAGCTTTCCCTTTCATCGTTACCGTGTTGATAAAGTAGAATACCAGTCACACACTGGAGTAGATTTAATCGACATTCCCATAATTCTGCTGTTAGATATTTTCCTTCCTCTATCTATATATTCCAGTAAATGGAATATGTTAAAATGAATGACTAATCTGACTTAAGTTATTTAAGAATAAAAGCAATACCTCTCTTCCTACTGGTTAGGCACGGTAGTGGACTAGCCAGGGCGGTGGTTTGGCAGTGTCGATAGAGGGTCAGACGACATGCTTTGCAGCGAAGAGTTACGGCCCTTTATGATCTGAGTTCAAATCCCACCGAGGTTAACTTTGCCTTTCATCCTTACGTGGTCGATAAAATAAAGTACCAGTAATTGCAGGGCCTTATGCCAAAAAGTAGAAACAATGATATATCCAATGGAAATAAGAGAGTGTGCATTAGTTTGAAATAATGTTTTCTGATTTAGGAAAGGGGCCGACAATGTTGGTGGCAGGTGAAAATCGAATAAAGTTTATTTTTATCGACCCCGTAACGATGAAAGGCAAAGTTAAACTCGACAGGATTTGAACTCAGATCGTAAGGGGCTATAACTTTATGCAACAAAACATGGTGTTCGATGCTCTACCGATTCTTCCAATCCACCCCACCTACATTGAAATAAAGAAAGCTATTCAAGGCATTACTAAAGATACTTATCTGGCATTAGGTCTCAGATTGCAGAACGTTATTGAAAGTATCTAAATATTTGTGAGAACCTATTTTTCTTGTTATATTTGTTGTGCAACCAAGTCCCTCTAATACTGGATATCCAGATGTCCTGAGATTTAGTAAAAAAGGTGCTTTTATTTGCTTGCAATTTCAAATTGAAACAACGGCAGCAGATAATGTCTGAGTAAAATGCAATACCTGAAATCAAAATAATAGGCGCCTCAAATGTGTCATATCCCCTACCATATGTTACTGTTCTCATGAAGGCAGAAATTACTGAAGTATCTAAATATAGGTGATATCATATTGTTTTTGTTTTTCTGTTTCGTAATCCATTATCACTAACAGTGGAAAACCAAGTTACAGCAGATTTAAAGCAACTGTCATATTTAAGTCAACAATAATTATTGTCAATTACTTTTTTTTGTGAAATGCAAAATTATTGATGATTCTAATTTATTATTGACCCTGGAAAGTAATGCTATTTGGAAGCTATTTCCGTCATATACAAACATCTCATATCCATCAAAATAACCAGAGAGTTTATAATTCTTTTGAGATTTAATCAATGATGGTTAGAATGTTAAATGAAAAGAAGACACCAACAATTGACAGTTAGAATAACAAAACCAATAATAATGATTTTTATAATATCCACAAGTACACAATAGTAATGGTCTCTGATGTAGGCACAAGGCTAACAATGTGGGAATAGGCGTACGTCGATATCATCAACCATGGTGTCTTACTGATACTCTATCTTATCGACCAGGTAAGGATGACAATCCAACCACTTTGGAATTTGAAATCAGAACGTAAAGGGTGGTAACTACCAACATGCTAACGATGTGGCAAACCCATCCCGGTTAAAATAATAGTTTCTGATTTAGAGACAAGACCAACAGGATTTTGGGGGAGTTGTAAGTCGATTAATTCTAGCCAGTGTATTACTGGTACTTTATTTCATCGACCACGTAATTATAAAAGGTAAAGTTAACGTAGGTGGGATTTTAACTCAGACCGTAAAGGGCCTTAACGCTATGCTGCAAAGCATGGTGTCTCAGGCACTACAGATACTGACAACCGACAGCCCTCAAACTTTTAATAATAACAATATTGCTAACAATCAGTCAGGAAGCGAGAGAAAAATCATAAATAAATAACACTAATAAGGCATGTAATTAAAATGAAAGCATAGATATTTCAGGTGAAGTGCTATGGAGTATTAATAGAAACAATTATTATCAAAAGTTAGCAGGAAGGTTTTTGAAAGGATTTAATTTCGCTATAGACGCCAAAACACCTACAATCCAGATATGAACATATAATCGTTTGAATATATAATCTGGGCATAATATTTTTATCAATGGACGTAGACGGCTGAATATAAAAAGCAACTAATCAGAAACACACAAACACAAACACCCATACACACATACCCCACTCCCATATATATATATATATATATATAAGTGTGTATACGTACATACATATATGTATACAGACGTACAGTAGTATGTATATATATATATATACATACATGCACACATGTACGTATGGATTTACCGATCATTTATTATAGTGCTCGGTTTGTTTGTAAACAAACATCCCGAATTAAGCCGTACTTTAGGAACCACGGTTGCCCTTTGTTCAACACTGACAAAGGAACGATGTACTAGTTTCAAGCTTATTAGCTATTGTCAGCACCATATAACTTCCTGCCGGATATATTGAACGTCTGAAAGTATATACATTCCTTATGCATATTAACGGCTGACTAGCCTAATTTGCATATCGAGTGAGTTAATCAGCCGAGCGCACCATATTGATAAATGGAAAAAAATGAAACGAAATTTCATTTCATCTCTCACTCTTAGTACGGCTGTTACTTAAATATAAGTATGTATACGTACATACATATATGTATACAGACGTACAGTAGTATGTATATACGATGGTTGCTAAACAATGTACGGCTTAATTCGGGATGTTTGTTTATAAACAAACCGAGCACAATAATTAATGCTGGTAAATCCATACATATATATATATATATATATATGTGTGCATGTATGTATATATATATACATACTACTGTAGGTCTGTATACATATATGTATGTACGTATACATATTTATATTTAAGTAACAGCCGTACTAAGAGTGAGTAATGAAATGAAATTTCGTTTCATTTTTTCCGTTTATATATATATATATATATAAGTCTATAACAAATAGGGTGTGGTAAGACGCCAAGTGGACCATAATGCACCAGAGTACTCTATACTTAGGGTAGTAGAGTAGGTATTAGGAATATAGTCAGGACTCCGATGGCTGAGCTCCGGCCGTTTCGACACCTAGCTGTCGGGATCCGGAAACTTTTCCTATATCTCTCTCTCTCTCTCTCTCTCTCTCTATATATATATATATATATATATATATATATATATATATATATATATATATATATATATATAATTAACATTAAGGGTTGTCATGTCTGAGAGACATGCGCCATATCCACTGTAGAATAAGCTCAAAGATTAGATCCGAGCATTACATATCAACTAGAAATAGATTGACATATATATATATAAAATAAATATATGAAAGAATCACAGGGAATAATTTGTAAGAATGTAAGCACACATAGCTACGTAGGTAACTAATTAAAGTTTAACTAGAACTTCAAATATAGATACCTTTTAAAATTATTAGCTTATCCCCATGCCATGCAACTAATCAATTATGGTGAAGTAACCCCATCTTAACTATACTTCATTTGATACACACACACACACACACATATATATATATATATATATATATATATATATATATATATATATATATATATATATATATATATATATATATATATATATATATATATATATATATATATTATATATATATATACATATATATAGTATATATATATATAGTATATGTATATATATATGGTATATATATATATATATATATATATATATATATATATATATATATATATGGGATAACACGATATCGTTTTAGGTAATCCAGTTCGAGGTTGTGAGTACTCTGTACTATGGATAGTTTTAATGTACGGCGTTGTTTGAATCAATAAGAGGTTTCCTTAGTTAGGTAGCGAGCTTGCGGGAAGTCCCATGAGGTTATTCTTGGAGTAATATTAGTGAAAGAGCGATGAATAACATGGTCGCCTGTACATAAATGGTTTTATATACAGTATTAACAATTGTTTCATTAATCAGGTAAGTCTAATTCAGCTAATCAATTGATGTTGCGTCTCTCGACCATAAATACAGTGTGTGTCTCTGATCAAATCATCGGAATACAGCATTCCGACGATTTGATCAGAGGCCTTTAGACTTATCTGATGAATGAAAAAATTGTTAATACTGTAAATAAAACACTTTATGTACAGCCGAGCATGTTATTCATCACTCTTTCACTATATTTATATTTATATATATATATATATATTAATGAAAAAGAACAAAGGAAATATTATGACATTATAACAAGTTTATTGCCGACAGCCGTTTCGTCCGACCATATGGTGGGCCTATCAAGGCATATAACAGGTGATCGTAAGTTCATTATTTACATCAACAAGAGGGCGGTGGATTGGCAGTATCGGTAGAGGGTCGGACGCCATGCTTTCCAGCATAGTTACGTCCCTTTACGATCTGAGTTCAAATCCCGCCGAGGTTGACTTTGCCTTTCATCCTTACGGGGTCGATAAAAAAGTACCAGTAATGCACTGGGTAATTGCTGGCCTTGTGCCTAAAGTAGAAACAATTATTTACATCAACGTTTCACTCAAGATTAGCAGTTTGAAATCGTGGTATACATCAACAGCTCCGCTTGTATATTTGGGGTCTATATTCTAAGGCGGCTCTTTTATATGAGTTGTAGGAGTTGTAAAAGGGATGGGTTATAGGGAGTTAAGAGAATTTGAAAAGGGCCTAAGAGTTAGGGATTGAAGGTTAAAAATTAAAGAATTTATAAGTTACGCATTAAAAGTAAAAGACTTGGGATCTCGTAAAAGCACCTTAAAAAATCCCTCAATAACCGCATAAAGCTTATAAGCTCCAATAAACCTAACAAACCAGAAGAGATTAAGAGAATAAAAAAATAAAACAATAAAAATATAAAGTTTCCTAAAACAAACCTTCAAATGAAAAAAAAATGTTTCTAGGAGATCTCGTTAACAAATTTCAGAAAATTTACGAAGATTTGATAATCCCTACTAAAGTTCTAAACTCAGAAATTAAAAATTAAAAATTAAAAATTAGGGAAAAGAACTTTCAATAAGATTTAACAGGTTAATAAAGTTAATGGTATAGGGAGTCCATAATATAAAGATTAAGATTTAAGTTAGGATTTGAATTTTAAGTGTTCCAAACCCAGAAATTAAAAAAATTAATGAATTTAAGATTAAGCAATCTTATATATCATATAATATGATACCCCAAGATTCCATGTACGAGATTCACTGAAGCATGCGCAGACTTAACCGGGAGATGACATGCGAATTTGAAAATACCACAAGAGCGACCCTTTGGATAGCGTAGACGCCGGACCATACCCGCAAATATATACCGTGATCTGTCTTGAATATGCATGACTGACGGGATATAGAAGCAACATGGATAACAGAACCACCATCTAAGCTAGAACCGACCCCTACAACAAACAAAGAGGGGACAGCCCTTAGCATTTGACCAGTCGCGTGTGAGCTTGGAATTGGTGAGAGGAGGGGATAATAGCGAGAGACGCAATATACCACCCCAATTAAGTCCATACTGGACTTTTTTACCAATTTATCATGTACACCAATACATCTTATACAGCAAGACGTTGGATTTAGAACCAGCAGGCTGATCTATCGCAAACGCGTGCAATCCCCGAAACTAAAAGATCGAACGGACCACACCCTGCGACCACCAGCTATTTGATCCACAGGTACATTTCCCAGGGAGTGCACACAGCTGATAGTGAATCCCAATTGATTCGTGAACTCGTAACTTTTAAACAAGACCAACTGTGCCTGGAGCTATGCAGATGACTGCATCCGCACAATGGATATCGCACCCACAAGGTCACCTGTATTGTTCATCTTGCTCTATGTGTGTAAAGTATCCGTGCGTGGGATATCCCTGAATGGATTTACTTGACTGTTAATTGTTTATTGAGTGTTTGTTAATTAGGCAGGAATATACCATTGTGTCTTTGTTAATCCTATGTGTTGCTGTATGTGTGTAACGTATCCGAGCGTGGGATATCCCTGAGTAAATATTGCTTGACTGTTAATTGTTTATTGATTGTTTGTTAATTAGGCAGGAATATATTATTATGTCTTTGTTAATCGTATATTAATAATTTTTTTGATAATACATTATTAGATTACTGAAGCTACTTTATACCTTCTTAAAAATACATTTTATAATTATTGTCTTTTTGCTTATATATTTTCTTACTCATCATTTTCTTTAATCTTGCCCAACCTGATAAGCTCTTTGAATTGCTCCTTAATTAGATTACTTAAATTACTTAAATTACTTTATCTATTATACCTAAGTTGTATCTGTTGAAGCAGCCCTTTGAAAATTCCTCGGATCTCCCAAATCCCGTAATTTTTAGCTTTTAATTTGTAAATTTCCTTAATTCATTTATATATATCTTTAAAGGCTCTCTAAAATGTTAATACTTTGAAGGGTCTTTCGGAAGAGGTTCTTAATAAAAATATTAAAGGGGCCTGTTCTGAGGGATTTTTTGATGGCTTTTTTAATTAACCCTTAATTGATTAATTTCTTTCAACTATTTATTTCTTAATTTTTTAAATTAAATTTAATGTTCAACCCCTTAATCGTTAATTTTTAATCTTGGATATATAAGATTGCTTAATCTTAAAGTCATTAATTTTTTTTAATTTCTGGGTTTGGAACTCTTAAAATTCAAATCCTAACTCAAATCTTAATCTTTATATTATGGACTCCCTAAATCATTAACTTTATTAACCTGTTAAATCTTATTGAAAGTTCTTTTCCCTAATTTTTAATTTTTAATTTTTAATTTCTGAGTTTAGAACTTTAGTAGGGATTATCAAATCTTCGTAAATTTTCTAAAATTTTTTAACGAGATCTCTTAGAAATTTTTTTTTTTCTTTTGAAGGAATTTTTTAGGAAACTTTATATTTTTATTTTTTTATTTTTTTATTCTCTTAATCTCTTCTGGTTTGTTAGGTTTATTGGAGCTTATAAGCTTTATGCGCTTATTGAGGGATTTTTTAAGGTGCTTTTACGAGATCCCAAGTCTTTTACTTTTAATGCGTAACTTATAAATTCTTTAATTTTTAACCTTCAATCCCTAACTCTTATGCCCTTTTCAAATTCTCTTAACTCCCTATAACCCATCCCTTTTACAACTCCTACAACTAATATAAAAGAGCCCCCTTAGAATAAAGACCCCAAATATACAAGCGGAGTTGTTGATGTATACCACGATTTCAAACTGCTAATCTTGAGTGAAACGTTGATGTAAATAATGAACTTACAATCACCTGTTATATGCCTTGAAAAGACACACCATATGGTCGGACGAAACGGCTGTCGGCAATAAACTTGTTATTATGTCATAATAGTTCCTTTGTTCTTTTTCATTAATATGTCTGCTCTGCTTATACGCATAGAGCTTAAGTAGCTACTGTCGCATATTTGGTAGGTCAGGCGTGATCATCGCGATTCACGTACGACCTACCATACATCTTGCTTATATATATATATATATATATATATATATATATATATATATATATATATACACGTGCATACATACGTGTGTATATATATATATATATATTTATATATACGTGCATACATATGTGTGGGTGTGGGTGTGGTTGTGGGTGTGGTTGTGTGTGTGTGTGTGTGTGTGTGTGTGTGTGTGTGTGTGTGTGTGTGTGTGTGTGTGTGTGTGTGTGTGTGTGTGTGTGTGTGTGTGTGTGTGTGTGTGTGTGTGTGTGCAGTTAATGAAAAAACATTTCTAGGCAAAATGATGTATTCATATTATAACACATACTGGCAAAAATGAACAGAATAAACTAAAAGATAACAGCTGCAAATAAAACGTAATCTTTGAGATAGGTAGGCATTACTGATTGGCACTGTAGGATGTTTGTGTGTATGTGTGTGTATATCTGTGTATATGTGTGTATGTGTGTTAATGTGTGATCATGTGTGTTAATGTGTCTGTCCGTGTGTGTCTCTGTGTGTTGTCTGTGTGTCTCTGTGTGTAAGTGTGTTAATATGTGTGTGTACATTCAACATTTTCCCTTTGCCTCTCTCGTTATCTCTCTGACGTTGACTATTTCCACACACACACACACACACACACACACACACACAATCACACACACAACATGAAAAGAAAACAAAACTCACGCACACACAAAGATACACACACACCCCCATATATAAGTATATATATGTATATATTCTAAATTATTGGAATTCTTATATCGAGAGAGAATAAATATGCTTTAACTGTCGCTATTTGTTAGAAGAGCGTATGATATGGCGACAGTGTCGATTTTCTCTGAGAAAATATCTCTTCCGCAGACATTACACATATGATATATGGAATGATCTGTAACCGCGGCTTCGCTGATACACTTTGTGTCGTTTCATTTCCGTCGCTTCCGCTCCTGCGACAATGTGGTGTAACGTTTTTCATTACTTGACTTCTGGGCATCTAGACGTATATAATATATATATATTATATACGTCTATATGCCCAGAAGTAAAGTAATGAGAACTGTCCAGAGCCAACTCTTACACGGGAGGACGCCGTCCGAGTAACTTATGCTCGGAGGAAACGTTACAAATGCTGTTTTCGACGGTCCAACTCCTAAACAAGAAAGACGAACTGGTAACTGCATGCACACACAGATTGCGTAGGACTTACCTCGCCCTCAAACCCCATAATGGCCCCTAGGGGTAGACAAGGGCTGAAACACCCCACTTGCCGACTTTGTAAAGAGTAACCTCTGCTTACACAGGTAGAGGTAACATTTTTATATATTATTTTTATATATTTTTTATCGTTTTCCTCTATATTTCCTATCCCCCTCCATCCGTTCCTAGTCCTTCCACCCCAGATCTCCTTCTTTGTCATCGTTCTTTTCACCTTCTCGCCCACCCCGATGCAGCCCTTCGATCCTCTGTCGCCTCAGTACCCCCGCACCCTTATTTTATGATGGAATTGGCCGATTCCGCTTTTTATAGCAGATGTGCTAGACCCCAGATACTTGCTTTCTTCTCTGGTTGCTGCCCCATTTCCGTGATTTCTAGATTTCTTAGTGGTATTTCTGCTTTAGTTTCTCGTATATCAGTATTTATTTTTGGGGATTCTGAATTAATTTTTCGCATTAATTTTCCATATACATTGTACGAGTATTTATGTAGATTGTATTAGAATTTATGTATCGTAGCAGTACTTAGATATATTGTATTAGTATTCATGTTTCTGGATTCTGAATTAATATTTCGTATTATTTGTTTTAATAGGTTGGTCCTTAACTTGTTGACCTGTCATTGTAAGATAGCTTTGGCTGATTACTACTAACGATTGTAGTGTTGGTAGACCCCTGTAATGAAGGCATCATACAGTTATTTCATTACAATCTCGTATTTAGTATTCCTTCCCACCTATTAAATTTCTCTATAGCTTAGTACCAGTACCAGTGAGAGATTTGATGATTGTGGAAGGGACTAGTAACCAGAAATTGTTTTTTCTTTATATTTTTTTATATTTTTTATATATTTAATCTACTGTAGTTTTCACTTTCAACGCTTGACTGGGTTTCCTCCACTCCCTCTCCCTCTTTCTTTTACTGGCAAGTACAGCTACCCCTACCTTCCACAAAATGCCATGATAGAATCATGTGTCTTAACAACAACTTTTGACCAATCCTTGTGACAATCATTTTTACCATATAATGAATTATCCCCTGAGAAGTTCGGCTATTCATTTACTAGGCTCAACATTTTCATTTAGTCCATAATTAGCCGTCGAAACGGCTTGAGCTCAGCCGTCGGGGTCCTACTTGTTCCTATATATAAGGTATATGTATATATATATATATATAGATATTTGTGTGTGTGTTCGTACTTATGTATACATTCACACACACACACACATATATATATATATATATATATATATATATATATATATAGAGAGAGAGAGAGAGAGAGAGAGAGAGAGAGAGGGAGAGAGATAGAGAGGAGGGATGAGGGAGGTCCTGTGTTTATATGTTTTCTCTTTTTCAATAAATATAGAACATTTACCATATGTTGAAACATATTATACTCAGTGGCTGAGCCACTAATGTTCTACTAAGCGAAATCATATAACAGCCGAGCAGTTAAGTAAATGTCCTCAGTACTATAACATTAATTTCTAAAATACGTAGTAAGCACGCACAATAATGTGACGACAACGAATATGGCGCCTTTCGCACAATCTTTTTTCCCGGTGGCAGCGCACCATGGCAGGACGCGATGTCAGGTCCCGCTGCAAGGATTGTTTGATGACTCTGTCCCCACGACCTACTATTGAATAAGCGAGAGAAGAAGCGTAGTAGATACAGAAATTAGCAAATACCCGACAAGTATGAAGAAGATAAGGAAAATATGGAAGAAGATAAAAAGAAACGATTGTAAATATGGTTTCTAGTTATTGTATTGTCATTCACAAGTAAGATATTTTTGCCGTTGATGCAAGACTCCGTGAAGACGAATAATTAAGTCGTGAACGGTTAGGTTAAGAAGAATATTTTGACAATACTAAACATCATCGAGTAGGGTAGTGTCAGTAAATTCTATTGATATTTGACAAGGTTCATCGAGAATATTTATGGGGCATCTCCAAATGAGTGAAAAGAGGGCCTCGGAAATCTGACTCTTAATATTCCGAAGCATTTATCAAAAGTTCAATTGATATATGAAGCTTGTAATGGTAAATTGAAGATAATTTTATATTTCCTCTTGACTTTGGCTGTGTTTCACTTCGTCACAGTTGGCTTTTCTAGAAATGCTGAAGCTCATCATGAAAATTATATTCGACGGCAGTGACTGCGGATTCGCAACTGAAAGTTAGGAAACAGTTTGCGGACAATATATGATATTGTTGGTGGTAACAATAAAACAAACACAACAAAAAAAAACAACTAAAAACAGTCTCTAACAACTGACTCGAAACATGGATGAAATAAGCAAGAAAATTGGACAGAGAATAAATACATATTAGACGAATATTATGGAGGTCATTCATAGAAGAGGCAGCACATATTGCTGGTTGAAAATGAGACTATCGAAGGAATAAATCTAGTTGGGTAAATATGTTCTCTGCAATGATGTATTAAACCAATGTTTGTTAGGCAAGAATCGTCTAATGCAGAGAGGAAGATCTTAGGTATTTTGATTGATATATCCCCTGTGACGATCCAGCCATTTGATATGTTGAGTAATAATACAGCTCTATGAGCCAATAAGTACAATCAGTATAAGTAAGAAGGGAGAAACATATGTAATAACCTAGAGAGGATATAACAATGGTGTTGCGTGGATTAGTGTAGACTTGGAAACCTCCGCGTAAAATTGACGATTTTGCAGCAATCTATAAAATACCTCATTACGAAAATCAACCCAACATTATGTTCTCATGGAAGAACGATTCTGCTAAAAAGCCTCGTGCCCCTGGGAATGGACATCCCGGATAATCCACCGTTACACCAATTAACTAAGTTCATAAGCAGGGCGATCAATCTTCAGGCTACAATTAGCGTACGAAACCCATTCTGCATCATTTCCCAATAGAGTAAGCAGGTGAACAACATTGTTTATAATGAAGCCAAAATAAAAACATGAGAATATATACCAGTAGCATATTTTCATTTAAATTCTAACAACCTCAGATAACCAGAACACAGGTTAGAAACAAATAACTAGCAAATCTGCTCGATCAAACGATGAAGAGAAATCAGTCATCTTGTTGTCATCTTGGGTCCTTAAAATGCTATTTAATCTAGTTGTTTTTTCCAAAGCTCACTTATTCTTGGATCGTACATTATCAAACACCTGGCAATTGCTGAAGATGGGATGTTGCAATACCAAATAACATGTGATTCTATTTCTGTGATATATTTATGAGAGAGAGAGAGAGAGTTGGGTGAGAGTAGTCTAGGAAAGAGTGACAGGAGAGAAAGGTGGAAGAGAGGGAAAAAGTGCGAGAGAGAAGATAAATGTATATATGTTCAGTATAATAATTGTTTCTACTTTGTGGCACAAGGCCAGCAATTATACCAGTGTATTACTGGTACTTTATTTTATCGACCCCGTAAGGATGAAAGGCAAAGTTAACCTCGACGGCATTTGAACTCAGAATGGTAAGGGATGTAACTCTATGCGTCAAAGCATGGCGTACCACCCTCTACCGATACTGATGAAGTTTTAAAAAGAACGGTGCATATTTTAGAAATTCCTCATCGACAACAACAACGAAACGCTGATGTACATAAAGAAAGAAATCTTGTATTAACTTATATCTATCAGCAAATTTTACCAGCGACTTCTCGCTGGATCTCTTTGCTCACAATAGTGCTGAACATTTCACTAATGTAAATTCAAACATTACAAATACATCAATGACTAGGAAGTGTCTCCGTTTCACGATATATTCAGATTGTGACACTTAGATTCAAGTCAGTTCCTGGAATGACTAAATTATTACTTATTCCATTCCTCTGCCAATTTGTTTGTGGAAATATGGAGCCACGGCAGTTATATGGAACCAGAGTCGTGCCATTCATGTATGTAATCATTGGATGAAATGTTCTAAAGTCCGATACGTCATTATAAAGTGTTTCTTCAGTTTCATGTATGAGAGGAGGAGGGGGAATCATTCGTGATATGACTTGTTTATTCAAGTACTCAATACGGACAAATATGTTGCTGATTCCTAATCATCATTTCCATGAGGTATATGTAAGTGGAAATATGATAAAGTGATTTATATGATGATGATCCCTGTTGAAATATCATGATTTGTATAGTTACTTGTGACACCAACCACTCACTAATCCTCTGGTAATCCTTTGTATAACCACATCAGAAGAAACCTCCTTAATTACGTAAAACCATATATACTACTCAGTGGGCTCAGGTGTGATACTATCGAGTCGCTTAAATACATATACTGTTCAGTTTCTGGTGATTTAACTTTGGATGTTGAGAACAACCTGATAGTTGATAAAGCCTCTTATGCATTTACGGCAAACTAAAGATGTGCTTGATCATTATTTCTCATCATATCTCTACTGGTCAGAGACATAAACACCATACTGAAAACACTTGCAAAACCTCTAAAGATTCCAAACCTCTGTCAGAACCTTAATTTGAACATCAGTTGGAAATCAATTACACTTAACAGCGAAGTCCTGGAAGAATCTCACTGTTTGCGTTTCGAACTTAACATCGATAGTTATCATATTTGGTTTCCATACATCACAAGACTTAGTGACTTCTAGCGTCTGAAGCAAATAATCTCTCATGAAAGCAACCACCAAATAAGCATCATAAGCAACCACCAAATAAGCATCATAAAGGCCTCTTAATTACACAGACCAGATAGATATTGTTAATAATATGTTATTGTAACTGATGAATACTGAAAAATAATCTTCTGTATATTGTATTTGAAATTCATAATGTCGCGCTAAATGTGCACCCCGGAATTATATATATGTAACTTCTATGATGTCGCTCCGCCATCTATAAGTAGCAAAGAATTCCCACAAATGATGCTATCAAACTTTCAAAAGTTAGCAACCCGGGTAATATTATAATTCATGATAAAGTGAATATAAATCACCGGTTATAATGCACGACCAGCTAAATTGAAGACATTCTCGTATTTACCTGCCAACATAGAAAATCCCACACACATAGACACGCAAAAAACGCAAGCACGCACACACACACACACACAAAATAACGTGCACTGACATACACATATACATATATTTATATGGTAGCGCTCTCTTCTTCCGACTTTGACATTCGGGATGTTCCACTGGAAAAAAAAGAGGGATGTATGGGATTGCGTGCGACAACATGCACAACCAAAATTGTTAGCGAAAAATGGTAAATAACACCATGTCACGCACGAATGGCGGCTGTAGGTGTAGCAGTAGTATACGTATGCAGGTATATATATATATATATATATATATATATATATATATATATATATATATATATATATATATATATATATATATATATATATATATATATATATATATATATATATATAGCGAGGGAAAAGTGGTAAGGAACCAGGTGGACCATAACGCACCAAAGTACTCAATACTTAGGGTAGTAGAGTGGGAAATAGGAGTAAGTAAGACCCCGACGGCTTAGATTCAGTACAGAATTAGCCGTCGAAACGGCTTGAGCTCAGCCGTCGGGGACTTACTTACTCCTATATATATATATATATATATATATATATATATATATAAAGATGCGTGCATACTACTGCTACAACTACATCCGCCATTCGTGTGTGACATGGTGTTATTTACCATTTTTCGCTAAAAATGTTGGTTGCTGATTTTGTCGCAAGCAGTCACATACATCCCTCTTATATATACGTGTGTGTGTGTGTGTGTGTGTGTGTGTGTGTGTGTATACATGTGCAGTGAGCGGGACATGGAAGAAAAGTTAGATACATTATCTATGTGCTCTTCACATCTAAAATTGCTATATATATACGTATATATATATATATATATATATATACGTATATATATATATATATATATATATATATATATATATATATATATATATATATATGTATATATATATATATATATATATATATAGATATATATATATGTATATATATATATATATATATATATATATATATATATATATATATATATATATATATATATATATACATGTATGTTTATATCTGTGTTTGTGTGTGTGCACGTTCTAATATGTCTCGCTATACTGTCGTTGTGATGTAGACTGCAACCAACATTCAAATAATCAATATATAAAAAGCTAAAAAAGCTATTAACACACGAAACCTCATTTTCTATATCCAGGACTATACTGACAATAGTAAGATAAAATCTGAAAGAAATGTGGCTGCTATTTCTAGTAACCACACATAGCGTTTCTCGAATGCTCGTGGGTTTGTATGTGTGAGATCTAAGTGTTTTCCATAGGAGCCTTGATTGCTTCTGTATTAGGGTCAATTAACCCTGATCATGTTGTCCTATGACCATTGGCACTCTAACCATGACCACTTTATCTTTTCCTGACATGCATTATATTATGTGATGTTGCTGCTATTTCTAGCAAACCTTATTAACATATAATGTAAATGTGTTCAATCGTGTGTTCGTGTGTATTTGTTTTTGTTTGTATCAATATTGTTCTACTGGTCGAGCTGACTAAATATTGAATATACTCCAGCCGTGGCTGTCCCGCCAATTTCCTATGCACATAGAACATGTGAATATATGTGTTGGCGAATTTTTGGGGAAAATAGCCTGAAATTCTAGCGAGTATTGCAACCACATTGAGGCCTTCCCCGATATGTGTGTGTGTTCGTGTGTGCAGTTCTTGCTTTCTATGTAAATCTCTCTATGAATATATGTGTGCGTGGTCTGTGTATATTGTGAAGCACCTCTTACGTAGATAATTCTACCGCACACTAATAGTCAAACATTCGGGTGAGATGCTGTGGTGTGTTGAGATATCCATGCGATACGTGTGTGGTGTTTATGTAGATACTGTGGTGTGTTGAGATATCCATGCGATACGTGTGTGATGTTTATGTGTAAGTGCTGTTTATATATGTCACTGTATTCTAGGTGTTCTTTAGTGTATATTGTTGATAGCAAGCATTGACGTCTGGTAAAGCTTCGATTTTCAACCGCATGTATTGGAATTCGATCTCAATGCGTGGAACATTATATATGCATATATATATATATATTATACATATATCTATATTTGCGTGTGTGTATGTGTGTGCGTGTGTGTTCTATTATACTATTAAATAGCTGAAACCTTATAATTCTGTTTGATTTCAATATTAGTCAAGATAAACTTTTGATTACAGTTGTTTTTTTCTTGCTCGTAAACATAAACTTATATAAACCCAGAGGGGCGCGCGAATTATCACACCCGCTCACACATATCCTCACACATAAATACACATGAAATCGACTACAGAGCATAACCCACACGTGCATATGCAAACACAAGTTCATGTATAAGCAAATACGCGTACGCATGCTTACATATGAGTTAAAGGGTAACAGGGACGTTCTCAGACTCCCTATAATATGCTTCAACAAAATAACCCCAAGACCACACGACACCCTCTTACATAAAGAGAGGTTATATTAAGTATTGTGGAACTCCAAGATATCATTTCAAACGAGGTTGATCCCACTTGGTATATATCATGCTAAACATCCACAGCAACTAATGCTATATATATTTCTAAAAACGAAGAGGAACCACCTACTTACTCGGCCTGCTATATACAGGAGGGCATATTCCCCAAATGACAAGTTAACTAAACGTGCAGAAGCACACATACACATGCAATTAGATATATTACATAATAAGATCCTCAACAAGATCACAGAAATATAGCTCGAACACATCTAGATTGCATTCGGACAGATATCTGGTCATGAAGGGTTGACCAGGTTCTATAGGAACCAGTATATATGAAGCACTTAGGGTGTATTTGCTTTATCGCTGGAAATAGTAGTCACTTTTTCTCACAGATAACAGCCTAACATATATCATGAGCCTTGATAGAAAGTGTCGGAAAATATGATGGGATGGTGTCCGTTCACATACATATGAACATCGTTACGCTCAATCAAAGCTGAAATGGCCCTAAACGTGTCAGACAAAAACATATATATAATTCAAAGATATTTATCAGAGAGTGAATTGGCAGTGGCATTAGGGTCGGATTAAAATTGCCTCCTTGTTTATTCTGACGCCGGCTGCTCTGAGTTCAATTACAGCCGAGAACAATTTGCTTTTCATCCTTTCGATTGTCGACGAATACATTTAGTTAAAATTAGGAGTGATCCACTCACTTCTGCTGGGAGGAATCGGCTGTGCCACGCCTGGAGATACATAGCTTATGTCAGTTTTTCAAATGACCAACACAAGTTGTGTTAGAACGCTGCTAGAGCACCATTAATAAAAAAAAAGATTTCCTTGTCTTTCATTTTATTTGTTTTCTTCTTTACATATCTGTCATTTTAACGTAAATATACACATCATTAGGAAATGAAAGCAAAATGAAGTAATATATGTTTATATATACGTATGTGTGTCCATATGTATAGGTGCATGTAGAAAAGTATGTAAGGATGTCTGCCTGACGGTATGTATATGCGGATGTGCGTGGGTGTATGTGTGTTCGCATGAAAATAACCGCAAATATATACTTACTTTGGATATAGACTTTTGGACATATCGAAGGAGAGGAAGCAAAGGCACACGCCTGTTCTCACGATAACATACACATGTGTATATTGGTATGCTATATAACTTGAAGCTTGTTTCTTTAACTGAACAAACGTACGAAATAAGTACGTATATATGCATAGCCATACATATATATATAGACACACACAAACACACACACAAACCCTTATATATATATATATATTATATATATTTATACATATATGTATATATATATGTATATATATATATATAATGTGTATATATATATATATATATTTTTTTTTTTTTAGTATATGTTGGTTGTATACCAACACCTCAGTATGCAGGCTGGAGCACACGACGAAGTGCGCAGGTTGGTTTGGTTACTCCAGAGTAATGTAAAATAAAGTTAAATAAAAAGTCAAATGTTTAAAATTTAAAACGAAGCTAAATTTTAAACATTTGACTTTATTTTATATATATATATATATATATATATTATGTATACACATATATATATATATATATATATATGTGTATATATAAGTATACATATATATATGTATACATATATGTATATATATATATATGTATATATATATGTATATATATATATAATGTATATATATATATATGTATTTAAAAGGTAAACAGAAATAACAACACTATCGATAGAGTATATAGAAGGTATATATTAGGTTAATATTTATATGTATATATATATATAGCCTGCCTGCGCTGTGATTCTACTCCTGTTTGTGTCTATACAGTTATATAACTGCTAGATTATATAATTTTATATATATATATCGACATCTAAACAATTTTATCGCATACAAACCCTGATACACACACCCACATATGTACATATACATGTATACACTGGTGTGTGTAAACAATTTATTATAAAATGAATGAAAAACCTCTTGGGTTCATACTGTGTATTTTCGTTGTCTTAACAATATATTGATTAAACCATGATATAACTGGCTAGAATTTTCACAGACACGTGTATCGTCAATGTATTCCCCAAGTAGAATCACAATGACACAGTATGTGTGTCAAAGATAATGTTGTTAATTGTATATATACTTTATCTGATGGGCTTTTGAATAATCTCTAGCTATATTGTTTCATTTATAAGCTATTATACCCACTGGTGTCATAAAAAATAGACATGTCTTATCCTCTTAGCTGTTCGATTGAAGCCACGGCATCATTTCACACATTTACTATCAACCTTTCCCACGACTAGGTCTCTTTTTATAAAACATATACACATTTTAATGAAATGTGTGTGTACAGTGCTCAGGAGCACTACAGCACATCAAAGGTGCATGTATAGTATATAGAATAATAGACAAAAGTCAGGGAAGTGAATAGTGTATGAGTCATGATATACATGTGTGCGTGTGTATGGAGGGCGAATATTATGTGTTGTGTTGGCGAATCTCAGGAAGCATGGATATTTTAAAGGATGCAAATTGACTCATAAACTTTCGTACTGAAAGCTATCGTGCATATGTAATATTGAACCGAAGTCTAAAGTCGTCCTCTCACATATCTATATACAGGCAGTTGGCATGCATTTACAAACTCGAAAGACCTGTCAGAAATATGAACCAAATCAGACTTAAAACCACGTGTTACTCTTTTAATAAGTAAACAACATAAACATAAAAAAAAAAAAAAAAGCTGGATATTTGCGGCAATAATATTTTCGATATTCGACCCGGTATGTGATGGGATTAAATAACAACAACCACAACAATAACAACAATGGGAACAACTATAGAAACTGGACATGGTATTTTGAGCTGCTGAAAATAAAAGCAAAACATTTATAAAAATATATAAAGCGTCTTCTCTATCGTTTCCT
>OZ024742.1:352017362-352032362 GCA_964016885.1 Eledone cirrhosa
TGGTATATACATCTTCAAACACATACAGAGATTTACAGTTACACATAGAAAGAAAAACACATTGATCCCTTCTAACAATAACCTACATTAACCTACAGCTAGAATGGACCCTTTTAGCAAGACATCTAGCGTATGTTACGTTGAGATAATTGAATAATGGAGAAGTTAATGAAATATGCCAGAGGTTCAATATAATTATAACTCAACTAAAACAAAATATGTAATTTAGAAAATGTATGAATATATAACGCAAATTATCTCTATATATATATATATGTGTATGTCCATACGCACACACACACATATTTCATTTAGCATGAAAAATAAAAATAAAAATTCCATACATATATATATATATATTAAAATATTTATTGCCTAAGATATTTGATTCACAGAAATTCAGAGTGACTGGAAGTTTCGTCAGCAATAGCTCGTTGGAGTGCCTGCTGAGTCAATGCCGATGAATGCACTATGCCACAATAAGCATGTGTATGAATACATATGCATTCATATATATATATATATATATATATATATATATATATATATATATATATATATACATCTGTGTCTGTGTGTGTGTGTGTGTGAGTGTGTGTGTATATGTATATATATATATGTATATATATATATGTATATATATATATATGTATATATATAAATATATATATATATATATATATATTGTTATACTTTGGGAGGGTCATGTTGTCAATAAGAAACACACGCACCAACTGCTTTCACTTCAGTTTATTATAATAAATTTCTTATTGGCAACATAACCCCCCCCAAAGTATAACAATATAGGTTTCAACACACGTTTTCAGATAAAGAATCTTGCTAAACAAATCCAGAAACGATATATATATATATATATATATATATATATATAGTGAAAGATGGAACGGGAACAAAACAGTGAGGCAGTACGGACAAAGGTTTATTAGATTCACGCTCTTGAGTGTGGGGGGAGGGGAGAATATATATATATATATATATATGAAATATTAAACAAATAATGAATAAAACAATGAAACAGTTCCTTATATTAAACAAAAACAGTTCATTATTTAACGATCGTTTCTAGGATATATATGTGTTAGAATTGGCATGCATATTCAACAGATCTATGTACAAAATTATACAAAATTATACAAACTATCAAGATTAAATATACATACCAACACATATATACGCCGTCTTCAGAAATAATTATTTCTGAAGACGGCGTATATATGTGTTGGTATGTATATTTAATCTTGATAGTTTGTATAATTTTGTATAATTTTGTACATAGATCTGTTGAATATGCATGCCAATTCTAACACATATATATCCTAGAAACGATCGTTAAATAATGAACTTTTTTTGTTTAATATAAGGAACTGTTTCATTGTTTTATTCATTATTTGTTTAATATGTTATCTTGACTCTGTATACCGTTTATCTTTCACCGAAAGTGATTTTTCATTACATCTCTTCTTTCCATGATATCCGGAATACATTGAGTTCTTCATACGGATTGGATACTACCGTAAACTCTTGGTAGATTTATCTACATATATATATATATATATATATACAGCCACTACAGGAATTGAAGATTCAAGACATTAGTCGTCGTACATCCAATCTTTTATCTGATGAAAACCTACTGAAACACCACTGTACGTTTGAAATGCGTATAATAAAATATATACTGTGTGTGTGTGGATGTGTATGTGTGTGTGTCTGTTTGTGTGTATGTGTGTGTAGGAACTCCTTTCGATTCCGATGAGGAAACTTTCCAGATCCCCGGGGAGATTAAGACTGACACAGAATGTGACAAGGCAGACCCTTCGAATTACTGGTACATCAAATTTTTGGGAACTGTGTGGACTGGAGCCCCCCAAAATGAATTATCTTCCACAAGACACACCGACTGTTAGCCGAATACTTTAAGCACAAAGCCACATGATTTCACAACAGATAATGATAATGCATTATCATGATGATAATGATGATTATTATGTGGAGAATAAAGCAATGTTAGAAATCCCATTTATCGCAACACATCCTTTTATTCAATGTAAATCACCCGCTGTAGGTTGGTTTTGTAAGTACAGCGCTTTGTTCCCTACCTAACGACTTGGCCTTCTGGGACGATAACATTTCTTCTTCTTCTTCTTCTTCTTCTTCTTCTTCTTCTTCTTCTTCTTATTATTATTATTATTATTATTATTATTATTATTATTATTATTATTATTATTATTATTATTATTATTATTATTATTATTATTATTATTATTATTTGCATTTATCTTGCTTTATGTTCATACGAGTTATCACCAACTCACAACCAGTGACCTCAAGAGACAACAAGGTCCGCCATGTTCAAGAAAGAACATACATATTCACACATGCATCCTTAGTGTTTAGACTTGTGATGTACTTATATTGACTGAATCTTCCTTAGTATATGGGCAGTTCCCATTAGTACTATCTTTTGTATTTCTCCTATACGCGGGTTTCCTGGGATTTGCGATAAGTAGTCGTTAGACCCCTTAGGTATCATTCCCAGAGCGCCTACAACCACTGGTATTGTTTTAGTTCTCAATTTCCACATTTTTCCAATTTCTATCTCCAGGTCCCTAAACTTGCTCAATTTTTCAAATGTTTTTATAGATACATTCTTGTCTATTGGAACAGACATATCAATTAGCAGGCATACCCTCCTTTGAAAGTCCGTCAATATTATATCAGGTCTATTTGCATCTATTTTTCGGTCTGTTTGGATACTAAAGTTCCACAAGATTGAGATGTGATCTTTTTCAAGTATGGGAGATGGTTGATGCTCCCACCAATTCTTTTGATGGGGCAGGTCAAAATGCTTACACATTATCCAATGTATGTATTGTGCAGCTCTGTCATGCCTGTTTAGGTGTTCGGTTGGAGCTATAGGACTGCACGTTGAAATTATATGGTCAATGGTCTCTGGTTGTTTTTTGCATACACGGCATAATGGGCTGCACCCATTTTTTATTATGTTGGCTTGGTAATTTTTTGTTGGCAGACACTGATCTTGTGCCGATATAATCAGTCCTTCAGTCTCCGATTTCAGTCCAGAGGATGCCAACCACTGATGGGTTAAAGTTTTGTCAACATCAGGATTGTTAGCTCGCTCTGGTTATTTTCCATACAGAGGCTTTTCTTGCCATTTCTTAGCCAGTTTCTGTAGCAGTTCTTTCTTTGCAGTTACTTTTACCTGCTTTGCTTTTTCTGTGTTTTTCATTTCAGCAGTAAATGGGACTTCTGAAATTTGTAGTCCATTACTGTATCTTTGTGCATCTTTTGTAATGGAATATGATCTTTTGGTGCTTTCGTGTTTCAAAACGAGTTTGATCATCCAATCATGTGATTCCCTTAGATATGTGGATAATCCAATTGTTGCAGTTTTCAACGCAATGTCTAACTGGATTAACCCACGTCCTCCTTCTTTCCTAGGGAGATATATTCTATCTATGTCTGCCTTAGGGTGATGCATTCTGTGCATGGTTAAGAATGTTCGGATTTTTGTATCGAGCCTACGGATCTCTGTGCTTGACCAGTTGATGACATTGTAACTGTAGGTTACTACTGGTATGGCAAGCGTCTTTATGGCATCGGTCCTATTCCTTGCATTCAATTCCGTTCTTAAGATTGCTCTGACCCTGCGGTAACATTCCTTCCTTATCCTTTCCCTCATGGTCGAGTGCTTGATTCCGTCTCCTTCACAAACACTATTATTATTATTATTATTATTATTATTATTATTATTATTATTATTATTATTATTATAATTGCATTTATCTTGCTTTATGTTCATACGAATTATCACCAAGTCACAACCAGTGACCTCAAGAGACAACAAGGTCCGCCATATTCAAGAAAGAACATACAAACACACACATGCATTTTTAGGTATTTAGACTTGTGATGTACTTATATTGACTGAATCTTCCTTCGTACATATGCAGTCCCCATTAGTACAATCTTTTGTATTTCTCCTATACGCGGGTTTCCTGGGATTTGCGATAAGTAATCATTAGATCCCTTAGGTATCATTCCTAGAGCGCCTACAACCACTGGTATTGTTTTAGTTCTCAATTTCCACATCTTTCCACTTTCTATCTCCAGGTCCTAATAGTTGCACAATTTTTCAAATGTTTTCATAGATACATTCTTGTCTATTGGAACGGACATATCAATTAGCAGGCATGCCCTCTTTTTAAAGTCCTTCAGTATTATATCTGTATTATTGTTATTATTATTATTACAGTTGCATTTATCTTGCTTTATGTTCATACGAGTTATCACCAAGTCACAACCAGTGACCTCAAGAGACAACAAGGTCCGCCATGTTCAAGAAAGAACATACATACTCACACATGCATCTATAGTGTTTAGACTTGTGATGTACTTATATTGACAGAATCTTCCTTAGTATATGGGCAGTTCCCATTAGTACTATCTTTTGTATTTCTCCTATACGCGAGTTTCCTGGGATTTGCGATAAGTAATCAGTAGACCCCTTAGGTATCATTCCCAGAGCGCCTACAACCACTGGTATTGTTTTAGTTCTCAATTTCCACATTTTTCCAATTTCTATCTCCAGGTCCCTAAACTTGCTCAATTTTTCGAATGTTTTTATAGATACATTCTTGTCTATTGGAACAGACATATCAATTAGCAGGCATACCCTCTTTTTGAAGTCCTTCAATATTATATCAGGTCTATTTGCATCTATTTTTCGGTCTGTTTGGATGCTAAAGTTCCACAAGATTGAGATGTGATCTTTTTCAAGTATGGGAGGTGGTTGATGCTCCCACCAATTCTTTTGATGGGGCAGGTCAAAATACTTACACATTACATTATCCAATCTATGTATTGTGCAGCTCTGTCATGCCTGTTTAGGTATTCGGTTGGAGCTATAGGACTGCACATTGAAATTATATGGTCAATGGTCTCTGGTTGTTTTTTGCATACACGGCATAATGGGCTGCATCTTATTATTATTATTATTACTATTATTATTATTATTATTATTATTATTATTATTATTATTATTATTATTATTATTATTATTATTATTATTATTATTACCTCGGCGTTCTATAGAGGATTAGTGGAGGGGAAGAGCGACGACGTACTTGGGAAATTCTAGGCGTCGACGATAATCAACTAGCCAATCTCTTCGGAAGAACTTTCGGGCCGGGGCCTATGGACAACTTCCAGAAATCGCTGGCCTGGCAGTGCTACCGAGGAGCCTTGCCAGTTCGGGATAAACTCTACAGGCATGGAGGTGCCGTCAGCCGGGCATGTCCGAGATGCGTGCAGTGCGACAAACCCGTCCTGCACGCACTCGTCCAGTGTCCGAGTGAATGGTCCTACTCTGAGTATGTGTCTGTAAATTAAAGGTGGAAAACTGGGAGAGGGTACTTGCACTGGTGGTCAGGGTCACTGTGGCCTTTTAATGGGCTTTCTCCACAAATGTCCCTCCGAAGTCTCCCCCCTATTGGGGAATTTGTCATTGTTATTTTTTATTACATCCACTGTTTTTGTTTTTTACACGTAGAAATGCCCATTTGTACCGTCCTGTATTGTCCTGTATAGTCCTGTACTGTCCTTAATGTCTACTTTATGTAAACCCTTGTTGTTAATAAAGAAAGCATTATTATTATTTAGCCCCAGGTATTTACAGTATTTTACTAACCGTTTATTGTATATTTCAATGACTCTTTTTAGCAAATAAATGAAATCATTACGATTATCATGACCACCATCAACATCACCATCATTATCAACATCATCAACAGAATCATCATCATCATCGTCAATATGTTTGTCTATATTAATAATATATTTATTGTTCTATATATTTATTCTTATGTTGCTAAAATAAGTACCACGCAGTCTTACATCGTGTTGTTAAAGATACGACTGTTTCCTATCAGCAGTTTCAACAGCTTTCATCATAGCAATATCTCTAATTTAAATAATATTTCAATAACTGATGTCTTTTTAGTCAGGCACCAGATAACCCGATTCTCCCCAAAATACCCGGCTTCAAAATATGGCAACCCTTAACAAACTTGGATCATATGTTGGGTTGCATTAATACGATACATATAATATATATAGGAATATATATATATATATAGAGTTATAAACTGAAATAGTCTTTTACAATTAAAAGAGACAGGCAAACCGTATTATTTTAATGAGTATTTTTCAATCTAGCTAACTTGGTCATTTGCAATGTAAACACATGTATACTTGTATCAGTGTTTATCCCTATCATATATTCATTTGTATATATATATATATATGTATATATATATATATATATATATATATATATATATATATATATATATATATGTGTGTGTTTGTATGTGTGTGTGTGTGTATGTGTGTATGTGTGTGTGTATGAGTGTGTATATATATTTTCTTGATTTTCTGATATATTTCCCTTTATTTGTTGTTGTTGAAGCCAGAGCAATTTCCTTTTTGTTTTGTTCACAAAGACATGCGCCCTTTTCACCATTCACATAAATCATCATTGTCGTCATCGCTGTCATCATCACCATCGTCATGATCGTCATCATCACGATCGTCATCATCATCATCATCAACATCATCATCATCACCATCGTCCTTATCATCATCATCAATATCATCATCAATGATTGATATATATCATTACCCGCATCATCATCACCATCATATTCATCATCGTTATCATCACCATCATCATCATTATCATCATCATCATCATCACCATCGCCATCATCATCATCGTCACCATCACCATCACCATCATCATCATCAACATCATCATCATCATCACCATCATCATCATCATCAACATCATCACCATCATCATCATCACCACCATCATCATCACCATCATCATCATCATTATCGTCACCATCATTACCATCAACATCATCACCACATCTATCAACAGACATCATCACCTATTAACATCATTATCGTAAGCTATCAATATCGTCATCACAATCAACGTCATTCTCCTTCTCATTATCTTCATCATCATCACTCTCATCAGCATCATTAACTTCCTCCTCATCATCATCTCTGCGATCATCATCATCACTATAACAGCATCATTAACTTCCTCCTCCTCACCATCATCATCATCTCTGCGATCATCATCATCACTATCATCAGCATCAACACAATAACCAGTTTTTTCCTTAACTATTATATGAAAACTTAATGTTGTTGGCATTAAGACCAGCATCATCATCATCGGCATGATCATCGTCAACATCATCATCATCGACGTCGTCGTCATTATCATCATCATCATCATCATCATCATTTAGTTTTATACTACTATATCTAATATACATTAAAGTCGATAGAGCCTCGGAGGTGAAATGTGGAGAGCTGTTTTCTAACACCTGTAATTCCACAGCCAAATCTTTCTCAGATCAAATTTACCTTTCCTTGTTCTTCAGGTGATAACAATACTCAACGAACCATGCACCCATAATAACTATTATTGTGCCTATAAAATATGGCGGGGTAGGGTATGGCCCAACTAGATGCTAGCTTGATATAAGCTTTAATGTATTTGTTTCAATTTATTTTTCCGTCCTGTGGTCACATTTTACAGAGGTCATCTCTCCTTTTGATCTATCCCAGGTCCGTTATATACTGTACAAGTAAAGCAGTTACACTAATAGAAAGAGATTAACCCTTCCAGTAAAATGCTTGGCTCTGGACCCATGTAAAGAAGTTGCTATTAATATCAAGGAAACCGGCCATAGATTGGTAGATAGTTAGAGGGCCAGAGAAGATAGTTAATGATTTTTATCATACGCGCTAGATTTTGAGTTCAAGTCCCAGGGAAAGCAACTTTTTCCTTTCGTTGATCTGGGGCCGATGAATTATAATATTAATGAACGTAATCAGCCAAATATTAGACCCAAACTTTGTGTCCTTGTTCTTAAAACTGTTAAATTGCAGGACAAAATTAATTGAAACTGGTGGGTGAACTAATGGTAACGTTGCGATGATAATGTCGTAGGTTCGATTCCTAGGCTAGGTTATGTGTTGTGTTCTTGAGCAAAACACTACAATTCACGTTACTCAGTATAATAAGCTTAAACTGAGTACCAGTAATAGCTGGGGGTTAAGACTGGCGTCCTATCCATGAAACCGGGATGAGCAACGGCCTGAAGAGCCTATTAGTTTGATCCGGACTTTAGACAAGTCTTAGAGGTCAATTTGCATATCACATTTCCGGGTCCATAAACTTAATTTCCAATTAGTTATTGGCGTTGATTCGATCACCTTAGGCTACCTAGACTCGCTTGTGGTTAGATTTAATATCTATATTTAGTTATGTAACATCTACTACGGGGATCCATTCTGAACATTACTTTCCATTTATCATGATGATGTCAATAAAATAAGGTTCATGTAATTAAACATTTGTACTGCTAATTAAACAGGACATACAACAAGTATCATAGATTCTCCCCAAAGTGAGAAAACAATACAATTATTATTTGTATTATCATGAGTATCAGTGATGTTTATAAACGTCCCAGAAACCTTATGGAATATTCTACTGACACAATCCATGAAAGTTTTCTCTATCTGTACACTGGAGCTAACAGTAAGGCCTATGTATATCTTGGTATATGTGGATGTGCCGAGCACATGTCTGATTGAGCATTTTGTCTGTAGATTTATTAAAGCGCCGCACACGCAAATATAAATGTAAATATATGCATGCATCTATCAATCAAAGTCTCTCTCACAGTCTGTCCATCTGCCTGTTTCTCTCTCACTCTCCCTCTCCCTCTATCTCTCTCCCTGTCTGTCTCTCATCTGTCCATATATATATATATATATATATATATATATATATATATATATATATATATATATACTGTATATAACAAAGAATGTGTGGTAAGAAATCAGGTTGACCTTAACGGACCTTAACGCTCCAGAGTACTCAATACGTAGGGTATTAGAGTGAGTAATATGAACAAATTCAGGACCCTGTCGGCTGAGCTCCGGTCGTTTCGAGGGCGAGATCCGTATGCGTTCGGATCTAGCTGTCGAAGCGGCCGGAGCTCAGCCGTCGGGTCCTGAATGTTTTCATATATATATATATATTCATATACAATATATTAACAAATGGAAACTATATTTATAAAACCATATTTATTTCATTATACATATTTCAATGGCCACCAGAACAAACTATGGTGCGCTTTCATCAGAGAAAATATAATATAGGTTAGTTTTATAAATAAATATTGACATACCATTTGTTAATATATTGTATATTTACTCCAATAATTTGATGAGTGCTTTATATCAGTTATAAAAATATTTTGTTTCTTGTATCCCAACAGATTAAATATAACCTCTACATATATATTCATATATATATATATATATATATATATATATATATATATATATATATATATATATATATATTCATATATATATATATATATATATATATATATATATATATATATATATATATATATATATATATATATATATATATATATATATATATGTATTTATATATATATATATATACATATATATATATATATATATATATATATATATATATATATATATATATATATATATATATACATACATAGAGAGAGAGAAAGAGAGAGAGGGCGTGCGTGAGAGAGAGAGAGAGAGAGGGAGAGAGAGAGAGAGAGACAGAGAAAGATATATATATATATATATATATATATATATATATATAGAGAGAGAGAGAGAGAGAGAGAGAGAGAGAGAGAGAGAGAACTGTACACTCATGTATATGTTTGTGTATAAGCGGGTGTATAAGAATATGTTATGTATGTGTTTAGAACTGGTGTTTGAATACGAGTTTCTGCACGCGTGTATATTATTATACACCCACCCCTTTCATTTGATGTAGAATTTCTGGAAAGTGTACATTATACGTCAATATAGAGGGAGACGAGATCAGACTACTATATGGGTATACATAAACACACAAGCATATATACATACAACTATATATATATATGTATACACACACACACACACATATACATACAAATATACATATATATGCATACACACATACACACACATATATACATACACATACACATATATATGTATACACACACACACATATATACATACAAATATACATATATATGTATACACACACACAAGCATATATACATACAAATATACATATATATGTATACACACACACACATATATATACATACAAATATACATAAATGTACATACACACACACACACATATACATATATATATATATATATATTTGTGTGTATATATAAACTGAAATATAATATATATATATATATATATATATATATATATGTGTGTGTGTGTGTGTAAGTGAGTGTGTCTGGCTCGTCGTTGCGTGTGTGAGGGGCGGTGGGGGTGCGTGTGTGACCGTATACATAGCGCCGGGTGCTGACACATGTAAACTTAACGTTATTTTTTCTCTTGACATATCTTTCTATGTATCCATCTATCTATCTCTCTCTATATATATATGTATGTATGTATGCATACATTCACACACACATACACACACACTCACACACACACACACACACACACACACACACACACACACACATATATATATATATATATATATATATATATATATATATATATATATATATATATACATTTCTTTATTAGCCACAAGGGCACAAAAGAAGGGGACAAATGCAAATGGGGAGTTTACATAAAGGTATATGAAATGATATAGATAGATAGATACACACGCACATATATATATATATATATATATATATATATATATATATATATATATATATATATATATATATATATATATATTTATATATATATATATATATATATATATATATATATATATACATATATACATAATATTTATATGTATGTATATATATATATATATATATATATATATGTGTGTGTGTGTGTGTGCGTGTGTGTGTAATATAAAAGAATTAATAACAAATATTGTGTACACTGTCCAGGTGCACTACAACTCATGAAATGTGCATGTATAGTACATAGAATATTGTAGAAATGTCATGCATGTACACTGTTTTAAATACTCCCTACTATATTCTACATATGTAATACATTATATGAAACTACTGTACGATATTTCGGTATATTACAATATGAATAAATATATTTATATATACACGTATGGAAGTGATTACAACAATAAGGTAATAACAATAATAAAGATAATAATAGCAACAATATTAAGGAGTGCAATGTTGTGGCACTTACCTGTATAATTTGTTAGGAGTCTGACATCCGGTAAAACTGTCAGTCCGAAGCAGTATAGTTGAGTGTTTTATTTAAGATATTTAGTACCCGAGAATGGCGTATATATAACATTTTTAGCTTTCTTCCGTGATTCAACATGTTTGAGGAAAAATGAACTTTATACTTCCAAGATTAATTCATTTTTGTTATTGTTTTGTACGTATATATGTATGTATGTGTAGCTCTCTGTAAGCATGTATGCGTGTATGCATGAAGGGATGGATGGGTGTATGTATGGTGATTCAGCGATATATATATATGTGTGTGTGTGTGTATATAAATAAACTATGTGTATTTATATATATATATATGTATATATATATATATATATATATATATATATATATAATTATATATATATATATATATAGGGGGGGGGGGGCGTATGTTGTGTGCCTCTGTATATATATTGTATCTGATGGGATGGTCTGTGAATCTGCTTGCGTATGTATATGTTTGTATGCGTATGTATATTCGTGTATGTGTACGTATATGCGTGTATGTGTGTGTATGTCTCTGTGTAGAAGTGAACTCACAGATAACGCGACTCTATATCCATACAAAGTAATTGATACGCGGCTGGTGCTGTATTAAGGCGTCCTCAGCTATCTGTGAGAGTGTGTGCGTCTGTGTATCACTCTTTTTATGTGTACGTGTGTGAAAGATGTGCATAGGATTATGTGTATGCATGCGTTTTTTATGCGCGTGTTAAACACGGGTTACAAGTGTTCTTTGCATGTGTGCGCGCGCACTATGTAACGTAATATAATCTACATGGATGTATGTGTATTCTCATTCATGCATGTGTGTATGTGTGTGGATGTATGTACAAATAATTCCGTCCGTTGGTGATTAGATGTTTGTATATGTGTACTCAGCGTGTATACGTTTAATTATGTATATAGATATTTAAAAGTATGTCAATATATATATATATATGTGTGTGTGTGTGTGTGTTTAAGTGTTTATGTTTGCTAATATGGAGAATTGTTTTACGATGTATATATCTGTGTATATTAATGTATATTTATTAATATATAAATAATATCTCTATGTATATATGTGTATATGTATGGTTGTGTATGTTTTATTCGTGGAAACTTGTTTGTTTACTTTCTTAACAGTCACCGTATATGGATTCCTGTGTCTGTGTGTGTCTGTTGTCAGTGTGAGAGTGAATGTGGGTACGTGCAGATGTGAAAGTGTGTGTGACTGTGTGTGCTTGTTTGGGTGTGTGCATAGAGGTGCGTGGCATCGGGTACAACTTATGAAGTATCAGGTGTTACACATATCTACATGCCTCGTTTAAATATATATAAGTGTTGATAATTTTATTTATGAAACTAAGCATTTGCTTATGTCTTTCATATATATGAAATATATGTATACACTCATCTACACACATCATTGATATATGCACCCATTTCAAGCAGATTTATGCATATATATAATCACACACACACACACACACATATGTATATATATATATATATATATATATATATATATATATATATATATATATATGTGTCAGTTAGGTATATATGCACGTTAGTATGTATATGCCTGTGTGTATATTTCTTTGTATAAACATTATTATAAAGCGTCACCAATTCTTAGCGTTCGGCTACCGTATATACATATGTATATGTATATATAAGTTTATATATATACATATATATATAAACTTATATATGTATAGGCATATAGTTAAGAAAGCGGATGATCATTGAATAAGTCTTATTTCATATGTATAATGATAAATATTGACTAACAAACTATGCTAATATAAATGTATAATATATATATATATATGTGTGTGTGTGTGTGTTCGTGTGTTTGTGTGTGTTTATATATATATATATATATATATATATGTGGGGGGGGGGGGGGTAATGTTTCTTTATCTAATACGTGTGTGCCAGCGTGTGTGTTTCTCTGTGTGTATGTGTGTATGTGTGTGCGTATGTTAATTCGCGTGCAAGTGGGCCTGTGGTTGTATATTTGCGTGCGATACCCTAGGAATATATGTAGATATATGTGTGCCTGTGTTTATATATATATATATATATATATATATGTATATATATTATGTATATATACGTATGTGTATATGTTATCTGAATGTTATGTGTATTTATGTGTGTGTACGTTTGTGTATATCTTTGGTCAGAGAGATAGATATATAGATAGATAGATATCTTTCTTTATATATATATATATATAGATAGATAGATAGATAGATAGATAGATAGATAGATAGATAGATAGATGGATAGATAGATAGATAGATAGATAGGTAGATAGCTAGATAGATAAATATATATAGAGCGAGTGAGAGACATATAGAGAGGTAAATAGTTAGATAGACAGAGTCATAAATAGATGGAAAAATATATGGAAAGAAAGATAGATAGATAGATATATTGTTAGATATATAGATGAATAGATAGTTACATAGATAGATAAATAAATAGAGAGAGAGATATATATATTTTGAAATTGATATAATTTTTTGCGGGTGTTTATGTGGTTATGTTTGCTTTACTTTTTAAGAAAACTTGTTTAAGAAGTGGTAATATCAACCAAATTTCCTTCTATTTCTTTCAATTGAAACAGAAAATAAAAATAATTATTAAAACACAATATTTAGTGACATATATTTTATATTGTATATACTATATATTTATACATATATACATATATACATACACAATTTTCTCTTTTTTTTTCTTTTAATTTAGTAGTTTCCGGTAAATACTCCTCGTTGCTTGGATAAAACTGATGATGTTAGTCCCCGTGAATGTTCCGTGGTAGTTTGATGCGAAACCGGCTTGCGATATAGACCCCAACACATCGTTGTAGAGCGACCTCTAAAAATATCCCACTGTTGGTTTTCAGACACACGTTCATCCAATGACTATCTTACTCTCTCATTCGTTTCCACTCTTCAACTCCCTCTCTCTACATCCCTCTCTCTCCAACTCTCTCTTTCACTCTCTCACAGTCGCTCTCTCTCTCTTAATAATTTCCTCTTTTCTCGTCACACATTCTATCTCTATCTTTTTCTGTGTCTTTGACGCCAATCTTCCTTACTTATTGCACGATGTAGTTATATACAACATATATATATATATATATATATTATATATATATATATACATACATACATATAAATACATACATATATATATATACATACATATATATATATGCATATATGAATATATATATATATATATATATACATATATATATATAAATACATACATATATATATAATTATATGCATATATATATATATATATGTATATTTATATATTACACTTTCATTCAGATAATATATATTTATTCTTCTCTATCTGTACATACGTCTGTTACACTGTCCCCCGTCTTCTATACCACACATACTGCCAGACTCGCATGAACGCACGACCCATATATATATTTTTGTACAGAGTTCGATACATATATAATATACATATACACACACACACACACTCACATATATATATATATAACAAATGAAATGTGGTAAGGAACCAGATGGACCATAACGCACCAGAATACTCAATACTTAGTGTAGTAGAGTGGGAATAGGAAAAAAG
>OZ024742.1:352037362-352047362 GCA_964016885.1 Eledone cirrhosa
ATATTGATACAATTATATATATATATATATATATATATATATATATATATATATATATATATATATATATAGGAGAAGCAGGTGAAAGTGAAAATTGAGAGAGACAAAGATGAAAACGAAACAGAGGTATATATATATATATATATATATATATATATATATATAAACACATGTATATATAAACATTTATATATATATATATATATATATATATATATATATATATTAGAAAGTGAGGTTTTTTTTACAAAATGAAAAATAACCGAGGTGTTCTACACGAGTGAAAGTATAAAGAAAAAGAGATGAAATCGAAAATGCAACTGGAGTCTTATTTTTTTTTTTTTTAAATATATATATTTATTTTGTTCTCCTTTACCGGTTTCGCAGTTCTTCTGCTTTTCAAAAGGTGAGTTGAGATGGACCGTCTGTGGTTTTTCTCACATCTGAGAAAAACCACAGACCCTCCGTCTCAACTCACCTTTTGAAAAGCAGAAGAACTGCGAAACCGGTAAAGGAACGAAATAAATATATATATTTAAAAAAAAAATAAGACTCCAGTTGCATTTTCGACTTCATCTCTTTTTCTATATATATATATATATTAGAAAGTGACGTTTTTTTACAAAATGAAAAAAAAAAACAGGTGTCCTACACGACTGAAAGTATAAGAAAGATGAAATGGCACTAACAACTGGACTTTTTTTTTGTTTAAATATATAATTATTTGTTTCCTTTACCGGTTTCTCAGTTCTGCTTTTCAAAAGTAGAATTGAGATGTAGGGCTAGTGTTTTTCTTTTTTCCATATATATATATATATATATATATATATATATATATATATATATATAGGGACGAAACATAAGTAAATTGCATGAACTCCTAATCCTTTATTTACTGCTATTTATATTTCAATGATAGCCATTGAATGGCTATGACCTCATCAGGCAATTAGTCAGTTCTTAGATATGCCAGCTCTGTGTTTATGGTGTTGATGGTATCAGAGCCTTGGGACATATGAGCTTGTTAGGAATAATTTAATGTTGTCAGCAGGAATAGTGTTAATTCTCATTGGTCAGTTTGTAGATGCTAGTAGGCTTTGTATCTGACCTCAAAGAAGCATGTGGGGTTGTAAAGTTCAATCCGCCAGGAAAGTTGACAGTAGTTGCATATGACTGATTTTCACAAAAAGCATTCTTGGTCAGATATATATTCAATTAAGGTTAATACTATGAAATATATACTACAGGTCATTCTTAAGTTGAGGAATTTATGTGGAGTGGTGCTACTGAAAATTATGGTTAGAGTAGAACACTTACAAATAAAAAGACTTCTGTTGGTTGGCTTGCACGCACACTCACACCCACCTCCACAGATACACACACACACATCCACACATACAAATTGAGGAATTAATGTGGGGTGGTAATACTTAAAATAATGGTTAGAGTCAAATACTTAGATAAAAGGTTTATGTTGGTTGACATGTACATACACTCACACCTACCTTCTCAGAGACACACACATCTACACACACAAATCCATACAATTGTGTATATATATATATATGTACGCACAAGTATATATATATATATATATATATATATATATATAAAATACATATATATACACAAATCATACATATATATAATATATATATATATATATATATATATATATATATATATATAAAATATACATATATACATACAATATATATATACATATAAAATACATATATATATAAAATATACATACACACATATATATAAAATACACATATACACTTATATATATATACATAAAATAAACACATATACACATATAAGATATATACATATATACATATAATATATATATATATATATATATATATATATATATATATATATATATATATATATATATATATATAAAATCAGGTTCAATAAAACCTTGTTTTGATAACTCCTATCCAGTAGAGGATCCGGTGGACCATCCACCATAGGGACCACACACTATGGCCGGTTGTTGTTGTCCATTGGTCATTGGTACGGGGTGTAGGGGACCTACAGGGGGGGGGAGGCCTCAACCGGGATTTATCCATAAAGCTTGAGGAAAGTTGCCGTCCTTAGGTGTCTGCAGGCACCGAATAAGTCGGCCCTTCCGTTTAATAGTTTCGTTCCGCCATGAAGTATCTCGAGTGTCTCACTAGACAGAGCTTGCAAATACCAGACGCACCTCTGTCTGGGGGAACCTTTCTAGCCACGGACCAGACCAAGTTTGAGCTCCCAGATCAATTCAGAAAGGGCCGTACATTTTCTCTTATCTATTCTGTTAAAGGAATGGCGATTGTTATACAACCGATCTTTGAAGCTCATCGCTGTGGATCCTATGTAGTGGTGCTCCGAGTTAGGGGTTGTGACCTTGCACCTGTAGATTACATTGTTCGTCATGCATTCATTACTAAGGGGGCATAGTGGTGGGTCTCTACAATTACATGACTTCTTAAGCCCCACCACATGTACCACGTGGTTACCATCACTCGGGGTTGGCCGGGTAGCCTCCACAATCAGCACAGAGTCGTTGGGTTCCGGTGTGCTAGTTGGGCATGTCTCGTTTCCGGTGCGTCCCGCGTGCTAGTCCTGTTGGGTGGCTCCGGGGATTACGGTGGTATTAGAGGCAGTGAGCCTATTCCTATTTATGCCAGCTATGTGCTGGGCTACGGTGCGTGCGGTTGAGTAGGAAAGCTTCACCGTGTGCCTGTTGAATATTTTATGGTACTTGTGGGCCCTAGGGAAACATTTCTCCAGTACTCTAAAAATGTTCTAGCCAGGCTGGTACGTAGACCCACCGAGTACGGAGGATTATACCATGTGACCTTCCTGGTCCTATTCTTGCGGGGTTGTTGGGTGTCCGCCGTGGTCCATAGCGTGGTTGTGCACAGATCAGGTCGAGCTCGGTTGGTGTCACTCAGGTGTGCGAAGCGGTCACTATCATGAGGGTTATATTGGCCCACTCTGGGGCTATAAACCTGCGAGGTGCGGCCTCCCTGCTCAATTAGGGTACGGCGGGTGGTGGGACCAGTGCAGGGGTGCCTATGCTCCGTAGCAGTGTGGTCTTCAGCGTCGTACGTATTAGACCGGTGGGGTATGCGGTATCTTCTACCCGGGGTTGATAACGGATAGGGGTCTGGGAGTGTTACTACAGGTCACCGAGGTATTAGTTGGGCGACTCATGGCCCTGAGGGTATTGGTCCGGAGTATCCTTGGGTCATCTAGATCATGTCCCTTAGGGTTGTAGCTGATCCTGTGGCTGTGGGACGCCTTGGCTAGCGCTGAGTTATAGTAATCAGCGTTACTATTGAAGATCTCTTTATTGGCCGACAAGTTAGAGATCCTACAGCCTTAACTATAGATCTAGAGTGATTGGACCCAGCGTTGATATACACCAGCTTCTCATTGGGTTTATGATATGGGTGGTGTAGCTTGGTGATGAGGTTGAATGTGGTGTCCAGGAAAGTCACTACTTTTCTATTGGCTTCCATCTCTACTTTAAGTCCTACCTCGCTAAAGAAGTGCCTAATTCCCCTCTTCATATGTTCTACCATTGTGGTGCTGTTGTCCACTACGGTGAAGAGTGCGTCGTCTCGATACAGGCCCCCTCTCGGGTTGGGTATTTCTCTCCTGATCTCGTAGAGTATGTATATCCCAATCAAGTCCTTTAGCTGCGCGGAGTCACTGGAGCTCATTGTAATGTCAATATGATTTGGCCAGTCGCTCCGGTTCCATATGTCTCCACCGAATCGGATCAGGGTCTTTCTGGCGGCATGTATGATTCGGACCTCGTTGTATGTTAGGTCTGTCCTATTCATCGCGAATATGAGTGCCTTGTTCAGGACTATGGGCGAGATAGAGGAGTAGTAATTGTTGATGTCTAGTTGTATGAATCTAGTCCTATGTTTGTCAGGTAAACATGTAAACCAGTCCAGCACCGGACTGGTGCAGGACCAGAGTGGTAACCTTATTTTACTCTTAACTGTGGGCAGAATCCTATCTAAAATACTTTTGCTAATAACCCCGGGATGGGCTATCAGTCTGACCGGCAGGTTAGACTCGAAGTTTTGTTTGTGGTCCTTAATGGTAATCCTCGGCTCCCTTGGTTGGTATGGGGCCGTCCTATCATCTATACCAAGACCAGATACTATCTCATAAGCCTTGATGTTGATATCCTCCAGGGTAGCCTCGGGCGGTTTTTTGTAGCTATTTCTCAATTCCCAGAGGATTAGCTCATGGTAAAGTTGAACGTCCATGGTGTAAAGGTTGTTGGTTTCGTCGGCATGGACGAGTATTCCTGTAGATTCCTTAAGCTCGGTAATTCCATTATCCAGTCGTCTAATGTACTCTCGACCCCGGTATGGTTGGTCGGAAAATTTGATGTTGGAAATGATGCCAATCATTTCGTTCTCGAACTCTTCCAATAGTCTGTTGTGTGTGTGTGTGTGTGTGTGTTTATTTCTTGATCTGAAGAAGCACTCCATGTTTTTTTGGTTATTAATATTGTGGTTTCCTCTATCAAAGTGGTAAGCCCTCCACCTCATCCTGCGTATTTAAGAGTCAGTACTCTTAGTGGGATTCCTGATGTATTCTCTTTTACCCGGAAATGGGATGTCCTTCAGTGATGCCAGCGTGGTGAGTTTATTCATATTGGCTGCGGTCCGCTACTGTATGAAGCGCTCAACAGGGTGTGGAGCATGGGGTCAGCAAGAAAGTAAGTGTTGGTAAAATACTTCTTATATATATATATATATATATATATATATATATATATATATATATATATATATATATATATATATATATATATATATATATATATATACATATATATATATATATATATATATATATATATATATATATATATATATATATATATGAAGTATTTCCGTCAGAAAGGTACAGGAAAAAGGAGAGCTCTATATGGGTTACAGAGCTTATTAGTTACGTCATAAACAACATAAGATAATTATTTCATTTATCAGTGGTTTCTTGAAGACAGATCTTGTGTCTGTCTTCAGTCGTCAGCATGAATAAAAACATTGTGTATTTATTAAATATGGATCTCCATATTTAATAAATACACCTTGTTTTTAATTCATTCTGACGACTGAAGGCAGACACAAGATCTGTCTTCATGAAACCTCTGGTAAATGAAATAATTATCTCATGTTGTTTATTACATAACTCTATATATATATATATATATATATATATATATATATATATATATATATATATATATATATATATATATCACTCAGGAATACTGTCATTCAATGTTCCGAATTTTCTTGGCCGTCTTTCTATCAATCTCATTAACAAGTTTGATTCCCAGTCAGCCCCTGCACTGTTCTCTCTCTCTCTCTCTCTCTCTCTCTCTCTCTCTCTCTCTCTCTCTCTCTCTCTCTCTCTCTCTCTCTCTCTCTCTCTCTCTTTCTCTCTCTCTCTCTCTGTCTCTCTCTCTCTCTCATTATCTCTCTATCTTTCACTCTCTCTCTCTCTCGGTATCTCTCTATCACTCTCTCCGTTCTCTCTTCCCCCCTTTTACTCTTGTTTAGAGTCTTTCCCTACAACATATACATACACACGCACACAATCACACACACACACACGCACACAATCACACACACACACACACACACACACACACACACACACACACATACACACACACACACACATATATATATATACCTAACGCCATTAGTAACTGTACTCCTTGTTGTTATTTACTTTTACAATATACATATATATATATATAACGAAGTAAGTGTGGTAAGGAATAAGATGAACCATAAGGAATAAGATGGACCATAACGCACGAGGATACTCATTACATAGGGTAGTTGAGTGGATAATAGGAAAATGTTTAACCCCGACGGCAGAGCTCAAGTCGTTTCGACGGCTATTTTCTGGGCTGAATTAGCCGTCGAAACTGCTCGAGATCTGCCGTCGGGGTTAAACATTTGCCTATATATATACAGTGTGTATATATATATATATATATATATATATATATATATATATATATATATATATATATATATATATATATATATATATAAATATAATTATATATGTATATATATATATAAATATTGATACACGGGTGTGTATGATTGTGTATAGAAGATTATATTAATAAAAGGAATTCCAACTTTGTGTGATTTACTTTCACTTGAAAATTGCAAACTTGACTGTCACCACGGAATATGAACCTGAAGATTGCGAAAGCATGAACGTACTTGTTCAATTAGCACTTAACATTTAATATTCTACCATACTGTTTCATTATAATACGATTATAATTTTAAAGGATTGTAAATAAAATGAATAAATTAGTCAAAGCTGGGATTCCTTTTATCAATATATATATATATATATATATGTATATATTTAAAGGTTAAACGAGGTTCCATGAATAAATCAGAGAATTAGTTTTACAATAGATTAGAAGCACTCAACAGTTTGGTTTTCCGGAGATATTAATATTCATTCAAAATATTAACAAAAATAGAACTTCATTGTGATCAAGTATATGTTATACATATTTCAGAGGTACATAGCTCAGTACCTCTGAAATATGTAAAATATACTTGATCACAATGAAGTTCTACTTTTGTTAATCTTTTGAATGAGTATATATATATATATATATATATATATATATATATATATATATATATATATATATATATATATATATATATATATATATATATGTATATATATATGTATATATATATATATATATATATATATATATATATATATATATATATTTATATATATATATATATTTATATATATATATATATATATATATATATATATACTATATATATATATATATATATATATATGTGTCCTCCTTATAATTTCACACACTCACACTCACACACACACACACACACACACACACACACACCACATATACATACACTCTCACACAGAGTCACACTCACACCCACACAGACATATCTCCATTTCCATCTCTGTCAACGTCTATCTCTTGTCTCTTTTTCCACATATCTTCGCATAGCATGACATAACATTCAAACACGAACACACATACACATCAGTGCACATACACGCGCATCTCTCTCTGTCACAGTCACACAGTAGCACACACACACACACACATCTCTCTCTGTCACAGTCACACAGTAGCACACACACACACACACATCTCTCTATGTTACAGTCACACAGTAGCACACACACACGCGCATCTCTCTCTGTCACAGTCACACAGTAGCACACACACACACACACTCCCACACACACACACACTTTCACACATATCACTCTCTGTCACCGTCACACAGTAACACAGTAGCACACACAAACACACACACACATACACACATCTCTCTATGTTACAGTCACACAGTAGCACACACACACACACACATCTCTCTCTGTCACAGTCACACAGTAGCACACACACACACACACATCTCTCTATGTTACAGTCACACAGTAGCACACACACACACACGTCTCTCTCTGTCACAGTCACACAGTAGCACACACACACACACTCACACACACACACACACACACTTTCACACATATCACTCTCTGTCACAGTCACACAGTAACACAGTAGCACACACACACACACACACACATACACACATCTCTCTATGTTACAGTCACACAGTAGCACACACACACACATCTCTCTCTGTCACAGTCACACAGTAGCACACACACACACACACACACATCTCTATGTTACAGTCACACAGTAGCACACACACACACACATCTCTCTCTGTTACAGTCACACAGTAGCACACACACACACACATCTCTCTCTGTCACAGTCACACAGTAGCACATACACACACACATCTCTCTCTGTTACAGTCACACAGTAGCACATACACACACACATCTCTCTCTGTTACAGTCACACAGTAGCACACACACACACACACACATCTCTCTCTGTTACAGTCACACAGTAGCACACACACACACACACTCACACACACACAGACACACACACTTTCACACATCTCTCTCTGTCACAGTCACACAGTAGCACACACACACACATCTCTCTCTCTGTCACAGTCACACACTAGCACACACACACACACACACACATCTCTCTCTGTCACAGTCACACAGTAGCACACACACACACACACATTTCTCTTTGTTACACTCACACAGTAGCACACACACACACACACACACACACACACACACCTCTCTCTGTCACAGTCACACAGTAGCACACACACACATCTCTCTCTGTCACAGTCACACAGTAGCACACACACACATCTCTCTCTGTCACAGTCACACAGTAGCACACACACACACACACACACACATTTCTCTCTGTCACCGTCACACAGTAGGACACACACACACACACACATCTCTCTCTGTCACCGTCACACAGTAGCACACACACATTTTTCTATGTCACAGTCACACAGTAGCACACACACACACATCTCTCTCTGTCACAGGCATACAATAACACACACACACACACACCTATCTATCTATATCACAGTCAAACCGTAACACACACACGCACATCTCGCTCTGTCGCAGTCACACGGTAGCACACACACACATGTCTCTGTGTCACAGTCACACAGTAACACACACACATACACACATCTCTTTCTGTCACTCTAGCACAGTAACACACACACACATCTCTCTCTGTCAGAGTCATACAGTAACACACACACATACTCACACACATCTTTCTCTGTCACATTCACACCGTAACACACACACACACACACATCTCTCTCTGTCACAGTCACACAATAACAGACACACATCTCTTTCTGTCACAGTTACACAGTAACACACACACACACACATCTCTCTATGTCACAGTTACACAGTAACAGACACACATATCTATCTGTCACAGTTACACAGTAACACACAGACACACATATCTCTCTGTCACTGTGGCACCGTACCACACACACACATCTCTCTCTGTCACAATCACTCAGTAACCAACACACACCCATCTCTCTCTGTCACAGTAGAACACCCACACATCTCTCTCTGTCTCTGTAGCACCGTAACACACACACACACATCTCTCTCTCTGTCACACTCACACCGTAACACACACCCACATCTCTCTCTGTCACACAGTAACACACACACACACATATCTCCCCGTCACAGTCACACAGTAGCACACACACACACACGTCTCTCGCTGTCACAATTACACAGTAACACACACACACACATCTATCTATGTCACTGTAGCACCGTAACACGCACACACACACACGCATCTCTCTGCCACACTCACACAGTAACACACACACACACACACATCTATCTCTCTGTCACAGTCACACAGTAACACACATACATCTCTCCGTCACAGTCACACAGTAACACAAACACACACATCTCTCTCTGTCACAGTAGAACACACACATCTCTCTCTGTCACAGTAGAACACACACATCTCTCTCTGTCAGAGTAGAACACACACATCTCTCTCTGTCACTGTAGCACCGTAACACACACACATACACACATACACACACATCTCTCTCTCTGTCAGAGTCACACAGTAACACACACACACATCTCTCTCTGTCACAGTCAAACAGTACTACACACACACACATATATATATATCCCTCTGTTACATTCACACTGTAGCACGCACCCACACACATATATATGTTTAACTGTAGATAGCTTCCTATCTGTTATGAACATAACTCTGTTGAATACTTATCAGCAAAGCATATGACTCATCGTTTATATATATATAGTTATGTAATAAACAACATAAGGCAATTATTCCGGTTACAGAAGGTTTCACGAAGGCAGACGAGTTCGGCATAGACGTCTGTAATCGTTCATCAGAATGAAATATATATATTTATAAATTTAATTGTGACGAACGATTTCAGACGTATGTGCCGAACTCGTCTGTCTT
>OZ024742.1:352049862-352052362 GCA_964016885.1 Eledone cirrhosa
CGGTTCAACGGAGACGATAAAAACAAATAACGAAACGAAATTAAATTTCGTTTCGTTTGTAACTCACATTTGTATGACTGACGCTTAAACAATTAAGTTAAAAATGTACATCCATATATGTATACTGAAATACTAGTATGCATATGAATACACACACGTATACATATATAGATGTACCAAGTCTTTCACTGGTTACTTTACTGTGAGTATCCAGCTATTCTGTATGTAAACACACAGACAAACCGGTTTTTAGATTCATACTGGTTTTTGAGGAAACACCTTTCCTTTATTCTCCAGAAAGCCAGACAAGGAATATTGAACTAGTTTCGTTGTTGTTACAACTCATCAGCAATATTTACCTATCTACCGGCCCTTCTGGAGAATCATAAAAGCACATATCTTTGTATGCTTTTTCTATGAAAATTAGTAGTGGGCAGACTAATTTGCATAGAGTGTGAGTACGTACCGGTTCAACGGAGACGATAAAAACAAATAACGAAACGAAATTAAAGGCCGGTAGATGGGTAAATATTGCTGATGAGTTGTAACAAAAACGAAACTAGTTCAATATTCCTTGTCTGGCTTTCTGGAGAATAGAGGAAAGGTGTTTCCTCAAAAACTAGTATGACTCTAAAAAACCGGTTTGTCTGTGTGTTTACATACAGAATAGCTGGCCACTCACAGTAAAGTGACCAGTGAGAGACTTGGTACATCTACATATGTATACGTGTGTGTATTCATATGCATACTAGTATTTCAGTATACATATGTGGATGTACATATTTAACTTAATTGTTTAAGCGTCAGTCATACAAAAGTGGGTTACAAACGAAACGAAATTTAATTTCGTTTCGTTATTTGTTTTTATCGTCTCCGTTGAACCGGTACGTACTCACACTCTATGCAAATTAGTCTGCCCACTACTAATTTTCATAGAAAAAGCATATAACGATATGTGCTTTTACGATTCTCCAGAAAGGCCGGTAGATAGGTAAATATGGCTGATGAGTTGTAAAAACAACGAAACTAGTTCAATATTCCTTGTCTGGCTTTCTGGAGAATAGAGGAAAGGTGTTTCCTCAAAAACCAGTATGACTCTAAAAACCGGTTTGTCTGTGTGTTTACATACAGAATAGCTGGCCACTCACAGTAAAGTGACCAGTGAAAGACTTGGTACATCTACATATGTATACGTGTGTGTATTCATATGCATACTAGTATTTCAGTACACATATGTGGATGTACATTTTTAACTTAATTGTTTAAGCGTCAGTCATACAAAAGTGAGTTACAAACGAAACGAAATTTAATTTCGTTTCGTTATTTGTTTTTATATATATATATATATATATATATATATATCAACCAAAAGCAGTAAGCTTATTTGTTGTTATTTTATTACTGTTGTTAATGTGGTTTTTGTTGCTGCTATTGCTCTTGATGCTGATATCTTCGTTCCTGTTGTGATTGGTGATGGTGTGTGTGATTTGGTAAATAACAAAATGTCTAACTTGCTATTTTCACAGGTCTTAGGATGTTCGTTGTTGTCAAGAGCTAATGAAATGCATTTTCTGTGTGAAATATAGATTTTCTGAACAAATATCTTTCCAATAGCGATAGTACTTTCACATTTTGTGGAAGACCGAAACGGTTCATATTTGAAAGACATTTTCTTCATTTTATTTTCCTCTCTTTTTAATGTTATGTTATATTTCTTTGTGTTATTGCAAGCAATATTATACACAGCCCCATTTCCAGACACACTGCCGAGGCTCTAGCAACTCAGAATGTCACTATTTACAAACGAAATAACGTAATATACAGAATAAGTAATCATTGAATAGGAAGAATAGTGGAATAAGAAATGTTATTTAACATAAGATATTGACAATTCACATAATGTTGCAAAAGACAGGACATGTTAATAAACAACAACTACAACAACAATGACAAAGAACAACAACAAATTCAGTATCATGTTTTGCAAATGAAGAAAATAACAGTCATTTTTTTCGTATTAGTTCCCTTGCGAGTGTCTTTCAACATGGACAAGACTCAAACCAAATGGAAGTAATGGCAAATCTACATCAGCAATGTTTCCTTTACAGAAGAATCGGTTCAGAACCGATGCAATAAAAGGCTTAACAAACATTGACAGAACAAGGAGGAACAGGTTTGGTTTTAATATAATCTCACAGGTTGAACTGAGTATAAACTTTTTGAGTTTTGATAAGAAGTGTTTTATTTTCTGACAGAGTTTATTCCAACGGAATATATAAGTATAATAAGCTACAGTCATCGGTAGCTTTGGAACTGATCATGGCTAAGTGGTGAGGGTTGAGGCTACGAAAAATATAAATTGTGTGGTCAGTATGTATATAGATAACATATACCTTAAAACTCCAAAAATATGTAGCCATTTATGTGTTATGTCTCCTCATGAATATAAAGCTAAATATGGAGAATAACGTTACAGTAAAAATAGCTTATGAATTTTAAT
>OZ024742.1:352057362-352074862 GCA_964016885.1 Eledone cirrhosa
TATAGATAGATAGATAGATGCAAATATATGGACACACACACGCACATATACGCACGCACACACACACGCACACACATATATATGTATATATATATATATATATATATGTATCCCTCTCTGCCTGATAGATGATAGAGAGAGAGAGATACGTGTGTAGAGAAATAATAATTGTAACACGGTAAAATATGTATTGAGAGGCAAGAAGATGAGATTGATAAATAGCTATATAAATTGATATTGCCAACACTCTCTGTAAACAGGCAGCTAGTTGAAACGACAACAGCAATAGTAAACTCTATTGCTGAACAAGTGAACATTTTTTTAAAACTTGATTTTAATAATTGTATAAATATATTCATCTGTATGATTAATTATGCTGTCCACAATACATTGCACTGACAAACTAAATACTATTTCTCATATATCCATATATGGACAAATTATGTACTGAATCTGTTAAATCAATTCACTCTCCATCTTTCTTCTTATCTTTCTCATTTATACAATGACACACGCACGCTCACATACAGACGGAATCCAATTATTCGAAAATCAGAAACGCATAGAGTAAAGCACAACACTGATAAATACACACACACACACAGCACACAAATCTGGACAAATGGCCCTTTCAGATTGAAATTATTAGACAGAAACATCCGCGAGGAATCAAAGACTGATTGGTAATCGTTTAGATGAAAGTCTAAACACAACGCACAGGGAACATTTGACACAAATACATCTAAAGCAAATAATTATTATATTAGTTGATCATTGTAAATAATAGTTGCATGGTCGGCTAAAACATATCAAATGTTGTCCTTACATCAGTGCGTCTAACAATGTACGTGTGTATGGTCACATACCTCCCGAGCAAGTCCTAGGGGCAAGGTAGTAACATAGGGTGTGTCTATGTCCTTTCTTAAATCTAACGGAGTCAATCTCCTCTTCAAGTCTCTGAATACAGCAAATGGATATAGAGGAAGAAACGATCCCAGTAATTGACTGGTGATATTTTATCAACCACGAAACGATCAAAGGCAAAGTTGACCTTGTCAGGATTTGAACTCAGAGAGCAGAAATGAATTCACAAAGCATTTTATCCGACGTTCTAACGTCCCAACAAATCGCAGCCTCTCTTCTGAAAATTACAAACGCAACAATATAATGTTACTAACTCTTAAAGTACTCAGATTTGGTAGATGCTAGCAGCGTTTATAGATTGAAGCTAAGCAAATATCGTTGTTTGTTAAAAATAAAAGTAATCAAATTTCAGGTTCTTGTAAATAACTATATATTTATGTCTGAGGTTTCTAATAAATTTGTGGATTTCAAAATGTTCTTACGTCTAGTTGAAATATTGCCTAGTGCAGCGATACAACGGGATGTTTAATAAAAAACTATAATTTACTCAAGAGGTAGTTGACAATAGATCGACATATAACAGACCTGTGTCTTGGTGGATTTGATGACACTATAAAATGCCATGCGCATAACATCTGATAATTTACTTAACGCTGTCATTTATTATCTCAAACCATATTCTCTCACACACACACACAAACGCATATATATATATATAGACTATATAAATACATTATATATATATATATATGCATATATATACATACATATATATTCATATATATATATATATATATGAGGTAAAACAAAAACAAAAACAATAACGAAGATTGCAGTATATGTATATATATATATATATATATATATATATATATATATATATATATATATATATATATATATATATATATATATATATATATATATATATATAGTAATAATAATAAATGTGAAGACTAAAATCCAAAGAGGGCTCGATAAGGATAAATATATATCAAATATATAAGAACCCTAGAGCAAATATTTAATAAAATAACAGAACGGTATCTTCAAAGTTTGAAAATCCCGTTAAGGGTGAAAGCAGCGATTGTCTGGTGACATTTTAATCTGTTATTTCAATATATATACATATATAAAATGTGTAAGTTAAATATGTAAAATGTGGCCTCGTTTATTACAAATATAGCTGGTTAGTGGCGAAAAGGGTCATATAGTGTTAATGACATCTAACATCATGAGGCATGGATGACTATGGACAATATATTAGAATAGCTGTTGTCTTCATTACAAATTATAGATATACTTCTATATATATTTCGGTTTATATTTACAAAGATCATCATACAGCTATATATATATATATATATATATATATATATATATATATATATATATATATATAAATAAATGTTTACATATATATATATACATACATATACATATACGTGCTTTGCAACTGGTCACTTTGTGGCTCAATGAAAAATTAATAAATTAAACAATCAGAGCTATATATCATAAAACATGTCTATAGAATCACAAGATAAAATATATACTATTTCCTCTCCAAATTAGCATAATTAATCATTTAAAAAATCGAATAGACCAGGCTATAAGAATGAGGCTCGTATGAACAAATCTCCGACAAATAACCGAAACTAGCGCTTCGCGTCTGCCGCAGCGGAATATTTATCGAATATTTCGAGAGCGTAATCGCCCAGATATAGTCAACTAAACAGAATTAGGTGTAAAACAAACCAGGAGAAAATAGAATTTAAATGTATTCTATTTTCTCCTGGTTTGTTTTACACCTAATTCTGTTTAGTTGACTATATCTGGGCGATTACGCTGTCGAAATATTCGATAAATATTCCGCTGCGGCCGACGCGAAGCGCTAGTTTCGGTTATTTGTCGGAGATTTGTTCATACGAGCCTCATTCTTATAGCCTGGTCTATTCGATTTTTTATATGGTTAATTATGCTAATTGGGAGAGGAAATAGTATATATTTTATCTTGTAATTCTATAGACATGTTTTATGATATATATATGTATATATATAGAGAAATTTTGAGTATATGTTGGTTGTGTACCGACACGTCAGTATGCAGATTGGAGCACTCGACGAACTACGCAAGTTGGTTTGTTTACTCCGGAGTAATGTAAAATAATTAAGTCAAATATGTAAAATTTGGCTTCGTTTATTACAAATTATAGATATAGTGCTATATATATTTTGGTGACAGCTATCATTGTGACCTCTTCAGGCAGTCCTAATTGGTGTGGTAGAGACAGGTACACATGTTGTTGAAGTGTGTTTTACTCCGTCAATACCCCGATATGTCCAGCTCCTGGTTGAGTTGTTATTTCTCTTAGGAACTGGAATCATAACATATGATTCCAGTTCCTAAGAAAAATAACAAGACTACCAGGAGCTGGATATATCGATGGATTGACAGAGTAAAACACACTTCAACAGCATGTGTACCTGTCTTTCCCACACTAATTCGGACAGCCTGAAGATGTAACAGCCAATGATAGCTGTCACCAAAATATATATAGCACTATATCTATAATTTGTAATAAACGAAGCCAACATTTTACATATTTGACTTAATTATTTTACATTATTCCGGAGTAAACAAACCAACTTGCGTAGTTCGTCAAGTGCTCCAATCTGCCTACTGAGGTGTCGGTACACAACCAACATATACTCAAAATGTATATATATATCTATATATATATATATATATATATATATATATATATATATATATATATATATATATATATATATATATATATATATATATATATATATATATATATATATACATATATATATATATATATATATATATATATATAGCTGTATGAGGATCTTTGAAAATATAAACATTTGCATAAATATTCAGAGGGAAAAGTAAATTTTGTGTTAAATTGATGACCTGTTTGCAGAGAATCAGGAACGACAACTATTGGTAAAGCCACTGTAAGTACAGAACGCATGGTCATGATTCAAACAGGAAATTGTCTTCTTCCTGTCATTAATATTTATAGTGTGGAATAATAAACTATTCTTTAACTGGCACTGCGTTGAAGAATCTACGCCGTAAATCCTTCCTGCATATATATATATATATATAAATATATATACACGCACACACATACATATATATATATATATATATATATATATATATATATATATATATATATATATATATATATATATATATATATATATATATATATATATATATAAGCATATATATAAATATATATATATATATATATTGATATATGTATGTATTTATATATACGTATATATGTGGGTGTGCCTATATATATATGTGTGTGTGTGTGTGTGTGCGTGTGTGTGTTTACATATAAACATATATATATAAGTATATTTGCATATATGTATATATATATATATATATATATATATATATATATATATATGTGTGCGTGTGTGTGTTTGTGTGTGTGGTTGTGTGTGTATAAATATATACGACCAAAATTAGATTAAAGACGCCATGTCTGAAAATATCAGACATGCGCCATATGACCTGGGGAATAAGCTAAACTATTCCATGTAATAAATCCGAGTATTTATTAACATCATATTTAAATGAACACACCAAATAATTACAGAGATAACTTGTAAACAGTGCAAACACACACATTTAAATATGAATTCGTCTTCGATTCTCTCAGAACCGGAGACAAATTCATGTAAAGCATATCTGAAGATATTTCGATTACAGAGTCAGGTTCGATAGTGGAACATATGTAATATGTTTCTAAATATGTTATGATGGAACATTGAATCCTTGTTCCTTATCCTTATATTATACTATATTTATATATATATATACACGCACACACATATAAATATATATGAAAAAAGGAAAAGAATGACTTCACATGTGGTTCTAAATAATTTGATTTAATTTTATAGTTTAATATTATGAGTTGGTAGATCTAGTAAGTTCTGTGTTAACTTCAGTGGGAAGAATTTTAAAGATTCCTGGTTAGGACTAACCGCATGTGACTTCAAGACCCTGCTATACCAACACAGACATACCTTTCGAAACCCGGCCCGGCGTCACGCCACTACACTTTCGGGCCACATATGGGACCTCAATTACAACAACATCACCTATGATCTCACTTGGAGATTACTGTCCAGAGCCAATTCTTACACGGGAGGACACCGTCCGTGCAATTTATGCTCGGAGGAAACTTTACAAATGCTGTTTTCGACGGACCAACTCCTAAACAAGAAATATGAACTGGTTACTGCATGTAAACATAGATTGCGTAGGACTTACCTCGCCCTCAAACCCCGTAATGACCTGGGAGAGGGTAGACTATGGATATAACACCCCACTTGCCGATTTTGCAATGGGTAACCCCTGCTTGCCAAGGGAGACGTAAGATCTTTTTATTCTTTTATCACTTCCTTTATTTCCTTCTTCCCCCATCCATCCTTAGTCCTTCTACCCCAGCTCTTCTTCTTTGTCAGCGTCTTTTCTAGCCCACCCGAGGCTGCCCTTTGGCCTCCTGTAGCCTCAGTAACCCCCTCCACCTAGTCTATGATAGATTTGGCGGACTCCGCTTTTTATAGCAGCTGCTTTAGACCCCGGATACTTGCCCCCCTTTTCAGACCGCTCCCACTATTTTCCGTGCCTTCTATATTTCTTAGTGGCACTTATGCCTTATTTTCTCGTTTCAGTATTTCTTTCTTCGCTTTTCTTTTAGGCGGGATGGATTCTGAATTTATTTTTCCGTATTCTACCTTTACTTCGTACGAACTTTCATGTAGCTTGCATAAGATCTTTTAGAGTTAGCATTAGTATATATTTTTTTCGGGACTCAGAATTATTATCTCGTACTAGTTTACTTTGCTGCACTGGGTGGTTGCTGGCATTGTGCCCGGGATAGAAACCTTTATTATTTATTTCGTGGTAGTCTCTGTAGTATTTTGGCCCCATTTGTTGACCCGTCACCGTATTATTTACGTACTTATACCTCTTAAAAGGGTGCTTGCCTATTCCGTCCCACCTAGTTCATTTACTTATTTCGTTACTTCTTTATTTATTTCTTTACTTCTTTATTTATTTATTTATTTATTTATCTAGCCTAACAATAGCTAGAGACTTAGGTCGTAGTACTTGCTTTACTTTTTTCTTTACACTTATTCGCTTTTCTTTACTCTCAGTATTTTTTCTTTCTTATATATTTTTACCCCTCATTGTTCTACCTACCCATCCGACTTCCTCCCCCTCCCCATCCCCAGTATCCTCTTTGACCTCATGCCCAGCTGTAGCTGGCACTACCAATGCTTGATTGGGTCTACTCCACCCCCTCCACTCTTTCTCCTACTGGCAGGTTTAGCCACCATCTCCCCTACTAATTTGCAATCACAGAATTACTACTGACTTTTGACAATCACTTTGACCATATATGGAATTACCCCTTGAGAAGATCGGCTATTTAAATACCAGGATAAATTTTCATTTAGTCCAGAATTAGCCGTCGAAACGGCTTGAGCTCAGCCGTCGGGGTTTCACTGGTTCCTATATATATATATATATATATATATATATATATATATATATATATATATATATATATATATATATATATATATATAAATATATATATATATATAAATATATAAATATATATATGAATATATATATATATATACACACACATGAATATATATATATATATATATATGAATATATATATATATATATATTGACGTAATAGTCACTTATCTGTATGAAATACTATTGGCTTCTTGCTCACATTAATTTCTTTATTTTCATTTATATTTATACTCGGAATTTTTGCTAGAGTGCTTAAATTATTTCTGACTAATCCCGGGTTTTCTTTTTAAACCGCGATAATATTGCTTTATGCTGAACTCCATAACTTTTGTTGATTTTTTTTCGGAATGTTGTGACTGCTGTATCTTATAAACAGTCATTCGTCTCATTCTGATGTCACTAGCCCTGTTCTCCATGTGTGTTTATTATCTTAATTCCAAACGAAATGTAACTAGCCTGCTTTTAAATTCCCTTTCTGGCATATTTTAGCAGTGGATTTTGGTTATCATGTTTGAGCTCTTCTGATGAACGACTCCAACCGTCACTAACGTCACTGAAAAGTTTCGTGAATAGTCTTTTTAAGACTATATTGAGCATTTGTAGATTTTTCCAAATTGAAGGATAAGTATTTTCTCTTAATTTTATTCCGAGTTAAGATTATATTGGTTGTTTCCCTGGATTACACAAAATCTGTGGATAAAGTCATTGTCTTGACTCTTTTTGAATTGGGATTGAATTATCTTCCCATATCTTACGTTAAATATTTTCCATCTTGACGTAATAAATACTTATATGTATGAATTACTGTTGACTTCTTGCTCACATTAATTTCTCTAGTTACATTTATATATATATAAATATATATATATATATATTAGAAATATATATATATATATATATATATATATATATATATATATATATATATATATTTATATATATATATATATATATATATATATTAGAAAGTGAGGTTTTTTTTACAAAACGAAAAATAACCGAGGTGTCCTACACGAGTGAAAGTATAAAGAAAAAAGATGAAATCGAAAATGCAACTGTAGTCTTATTTTTTTTTAAATATATATATTTATTAAAAAATATGACTCCAGTTGCATTTTTGATTTCATGTTTCTCCCCCTCTCTCTCTCTCTCTCTCTCTCTCTCTCTCTCTCTCTCTCTCTATATATATATATATATATATATATATATATATATATATACATAGAAGTGGTTACTCAACAGTTGTTCATCATACCGAGAACAATTGTTTTACCTTAGCGGATCCTCAGCTTGGAATGGGCATGGTTATAGGAACAGGAAAGACAACCGTACGAACACGCATGCGCAGAAACCCGGTCACTTCACACAGGCAATACTAGAATGCGTGCGAGAGCTGTAAGGGAGATAACTGTGGAAGTCCGAAAAGCTTTTAGTTGAAAAATAAAATTACTAAGAATCAGTCCGGAGCTTTGTAGTTATGCAATAGGTGTTTGGACGTGTGGACAACCTGTGAATAATTCATATTTCATATTTAGGCACCCACTATTGACTAATCTGTTTAGAATAGTTATTCGTTTGTCAATACATGAGCCACACGTTGGATTTACCCTTGCGTTTGGCTTGGACTTAGTGATGGCTTTCCATTGAATGGAGGATCCGCTAAGGTGAAACAATTGTTCTCGGTATGATAAACTAACTGTTGTGTAACCACTTCTACCTAACTCGTCCCATGGACTGAGTGCTCTACCACTATGGATATTACCTCCATGTTCCACCATATATATATATATATATATATATATATATATATATATATGTATATATATATATATATATATATGTATATATATATAAATCTCTCTATATATATATATATATCGAATGTGTTTGTGTGAGAGATAGATAGATAGAGAGAGAGAGAGTGCGAGAGAGAGGGACGATGAAAGATCGAGGTAGGGGTATGAGTGAAAATATGTATATATTATTATGTCCGTCTGAGTGTATATGTGTGTGTCTGTCTCTCTGTGATTGTATAACGTAGATATTTAAAATCCTCGCTATGCACAAATGTATAAACGATTATCGGTAAGAATATCCACCTTTTATTTTGACAAAAGGATTCCGTTACAATCAACATGATATTTCGAATGCAATTCATCTCGTATATTTAACCATGACATTCCGATACGTACGGTGTAATGGTTCGCTTTTAATGCGTGAAACGAACAGAATATTGTCTAGTGTATATAGATTAAGACTCCCTGAGAAAATATTCTAATGGAATTAACGTTACACCGTATTCTACAGTTTGTGTGTGTGTGTATGTGTGTGTGTGGGTATGCGAGTCTGTATGTATGTGTTTGTGTGTGTATGCATGTGTGTATGTATGTGTTTGTGTGTGTATATGTATGTGTGTAGGTGTGTATGTGTGTATGTGTGTATATGCGTATGCATGTGTGTATGTATGTGTTTGTGTGTGTATGCGTGTGTGTATATATGTGTATGTGTGTGTATGGGAGTGTGTGTGCATGTGTTTCTGTGTGTATGCGAGTGTGTAGGTATGTTTGTGTGTGTATGCGTGTGTGTATGTGTTTCTGTGTGTATGTTTATGTGTGTGTATGTGTTTGGGTGTGTCTGTTTATCTGTATGCATGTGTGTGTGTGTATGCGTGTGTGTATGTATATGTTTGTGTGTGTATGCTTGTGCATGTGTTTCTGTGTGTATGCGTGTGTGTATGTGTTTCTGTGGGTAAGTGTTTGTGCATGCTTGTGTTTCTGTGTGTATGCGTGTGTGTATGTGTTTCTGTGTGTATGTTTGTGTGTATATGTTTCTGTGTGTATGTTTGTGTGTATGTATGTGTTTGTGTGTGTATGCTTGTGTGTATGTATGTGTGTGTGTGTGTATGCGTGTGTGTGTGTAGGTGTTTTGTGTGTATGTATGTGTCTGTGTGTGTATGCGTGTATGTATGTATGTGTGTGTGTGTGTGTGTGTGTGTGCGTGTGTGTATGCATGTCTTTGTGTGTGTATGCGTGTGTGAATGTATGTGTTTGTGTGTATGTATTTGATTGTCAATCAGTCTAACATATAAGTTTTGAAATATATACAACTATTTATTTTTCAGATGAATGGATGTTTAATCTTCTAATCCCTGATAGTGTAATATATATTCAATTCTATATGAAACAAACTGAGAAATACAGAATCTTTATATAAATATGATAAAATAAACGTTACGTAAGAGTCACAAGAACTGGGAACGAAAATATTAATGTGCTAGAGATCAAGGACAAAGAGAAGGTGGAGTAATCATAAATGTTGAACCTAGCAGCGTTTTATGTGTTTTTCAAAGAAGAGGAAAGTGTCAGTATATCCATCAGGAGGTGTGTATTATAAATAAAACTGTAACGCAGATAGGCAGATTTGAAAAAGAAATGATGTACACACATATATACATACATTTACACATACACTTATATATATATATATATATATATATATATATATATATATATATATATATATATATATATATATATATATGTATCTATATATATATATATATATATACACATACACACACACACACACACACATATGTATATATATATATATATATATACATATATATATACACACATATTAAATTGAATGGCTAACGTGTTTGTTTTTCTTGATTACTTTTTCTAATTTACTTGGGCAATATGCTGTGACTAATTGATTTTCATTATTCTCATCATTGAGCAAAACTGTTAATGTTTAGAATCTATCACATCTATGACTCTACTTGTAAATATATATCCTGCCTTCTGTTGTTAATTTAATGTATATATATATATATATATATATATATATATATATATATACATATACACACTAATGTATATATATATATATATATATATATATATATATATATATATATATAGTAAGGTGTACTACTGGTTGTGTCAAACGGTCCAATCCATTCATGGGAACAGCGGAAATCACACATACTGACACTTTAACCCAAATACCCAACCCTACACAGATCCCCTTGGTGGCCTACATAGCGGTTACTTGTACGCACAGATTTGGGGACTCAGATTCTCAATGGGACAACGGGACATACTGAGTGCGATATGAGCTGAATACTTGCTCTTCACATGGATGTGTATGTGCCAAAACATGCACTTTTTTGGACGATACGGATGTGTATATACCATAACATACACTATTCGAAGATATGGATGTTACAAGTCTATCTATACACGTATAGCAGAACAATGAACTGAACTTACTTGCGTGTGTATAGGGTTGCGGTTGACCCAATGTTTCCAATTTATATCGTCAAATTGGGATTTGACCAATATAACATTTGTTGTTTTGTAAACTAACTTTCGGTGAATACTATGTTGGTATATTTATATTTTTTCTTTGACCTCACGTCGGTGTGTGAATGTCTGTGTACTCACTAACACTAACTGTGACCGTCTTATAGTCCTACATATTTGATGCTATGTTGGTATATGTATATATTTCTTCTTTGACCTCGCGCTTATGTGTGTGAGTGTGTGTGTACCCACTCACATTAACTGTGACCGACTGTAATTCTACAGATTGGATTGATGTCCAGCGACTTTTACAGCTATTGGGAGACAAACACTTGATAGTTTTATGACACTAACTGAGGACGATAGCAGCCGCCATGTTTTGACTGCTTGATCTTCAAATGAGGGACTAAACTCTGTGAGTGAACACCGTTAATTTTCTCCCTCATATCAAGGATTTGAAGACAATTCATGTTCACCTGACGAGTTCAGTGATAATCGATCATGGCTACACGATCGATCTATCTCTTATTAGAACATGTGTCGTGATTAAAATGATTGGACATTTATACCTCGCCTTCGGATCTTTATTTTGATATACACAGACACACACACACACACATATATATATATATTTATATATATGTATATATATATATATATATATATATGTGTGTATGTATATATATTTCGTTTCTGAATTTGTATAGCAAGATTGTTTATCTGAAAACGTGTGTTCAAACTGATATTGTTATGCTTCTTGCATGTTGCCAATAAGTAACACACGCACCCGTTGCGTTAACTCCAATATTATAGATTAAATTTATAAATATAGAAATTTATAAATTTCCGGTTGGTTGGCTGGTTCCATAAACGCACGGTTCTTCATATATTGTCAAAGTTCTTTCGTCACACATTATGTGACCTATTCAGTGACTGGGTTTTTTTCTTTCTGTTGTGCCTCTCCTTTGTTCTGTCCTACGCTATCTTGTTTGTGTGTGTGTTGTGTGCTTAGTTTGCCATGTGTTACATCCGGGTGTATGTGTGTGTTTTTATTTGTTTATTTACATGTTACTGGTTGGTTGTTTGTTCTATGTGCGTGTATGTTTTCATTTTGTCCTTAATTGTAAGTTGTGATGTTGCTATTCCATTCATGTTTTCTATTTAATTTTGATTGGAGTTCATTTATGTTTATTGCCTCTCTGATTTGTCTAAACATTGCGTGTTTTCTGTGTGTAGATTCTATTTTTATTTATATGTTCTCTAATTTGCCCTTGTGTTCTATTTTAGCATGTTGGTGGAGTATTGATGATTCTATTCTATCTTGAAGTGCTCGTCGGTGTTCATTTAACCGTTCTACTATACTACGATATGTCTCTCCTATGTACGCTATATTCTTATCTTTACATTGTCCTTCAGTACATCTTATGCTATATACTACAATTTTAGTTTTACAGTTAATATGGGGGCTTAGTTTACAGATTATGCATTTCTTATCTATAGAGGGAGGTCTTTGAAAACGGTATGTATTGCTAATAAGTGTTTTTTTATGGAGGTACATGGTCATTCTAATATATTAGAGGTCACTGAATGTGTGACGAAAGAAATTTGACAATATATGAACAACCCTCCGGTTATGGAACCAACCAACCAACCGGCAATTTATAAATTCTGAAATTTATGAATTTTATTTATTATAAATTGCAGTGAAAGCAACTGGTGCGTGTGTTCTTATTGGCAACATGACCTCCCAAAGCATAACAATATGTATATATATATATATATATATATTTATATATATAAACTATAGAGTAAAGTATGTCCAGAGAATTATTTGATAATATATATACATCATCTCTACTCCACAATCAGTAAAATTAACCACACAAAAAATCAATTAGACCAGGCTATAAGAATAAAAGGCATCTAAGAAGAAACAGTAAATAAATACCCTATTATATACTTACCAGGATTAATCCTGGTATGTATGTAAGCATTTCTAACATTAATTTTTACCTGATTATGTATGGTTGACCGTATATTTAATTCATTTCCACGTGCTATTGAAATGTTGGTTAAATATTCTATAGCGGTTGCACGCGAAAACGCAGCCATAGCGTCTTTATTACTGTTTCTTCATAGATGCCTTTTATTCTTATAGCCTGGTATTATTGATTTTTTGTGTGGTTAATTATGCTGATTGGGAGTAGAGATGATGTATATATATTATCAAATAATTTTCTGGACATATTTTACTCTATAGTATTTTCCTCTGATTATTTAATTTATTAATTCTCCATTGAGCCATATCGTGAAAAGAAGCCAAATCACATATATACCTGTGACTTTGTTTAATTAGTGTATGTGTAAATATTTATATTATATATATATATATATATATATATATATATATATATATATATATATATATATATATAGTGAAAGAATGAAGAGTAACATGGCTGGCTGTACAATAAGGGGCTATATTTCAACTACTGACAATTGTTTCGTTGATCAGGTGAGTCTAGAGATCGCTAATCGCTTTAAGTTGCGTCACTCGACATCCAATACATTATTTACCTCTGGTCAACACACACATACACACACACACACACACACTCGCGCGCACACACACGCACACACACACACACACACACACACACACACACACACACACACACACACACACACACACACACACATATATATATATATATATATATATATATATATATATATATATATATATATATATATAACAAAATAAGATGCTGAGGTTACATATATCGTTTAATCAATGTAATTTGAATTGGCAGTATCGGTAGAGGGTTGGACGCCATGTTTTCTAGCATTGTCACCTCCTTTTACACGCTGAGTTGAAATTCCGCCGAGGTTAACTTTGCCTTTCATCCTTACGGGGTCGATAAAATAAAGTACCAGTAATGTATTTGCTGGCCTTCTGCCTAAAGTAGAAACAATTATAATTATTTCCTTGGTTCTCCATGCAATCGAGATGTCCTTCATGCATTTGCGGTTGATGAAAATCGATATGTTTGATATGTCGCTGGCTGGAAAACACACATCCTAATGCCTGTGTACCCATCATATATATATATATATATATATATATATAACGAAGGAAATCTGATAAGTACTCAATACTTAGGGTAGTAGAGTGGGTAATAGGAACGAGTAGTACCCCGACGGCTGAGCTCAAGCCCTTTCAACGGCTAATTCTGGACTAAATAAAAATTGTTATCCTGCTACATGAATAGCCGAGCTTCTCAGGGGGTAATTCCATATATGGTAAAAGTGATTGGAACAAGGATTGGTCAAAAGTTTGTTGTTTAGACACATAATTCTATCATGACATTTTGTGGAAGGATGGGGTAGCTGAACTTGCCAGTAGAAGAAAGAGGGAGAGAGAGTGGAGGAAAGCCAGTCGTGCGTTGAAAGTGCCAACTACAGCAGAATCCTAAGGATAAGAGGTCAAGAAAAGTATACTAGGGAAGGGGAGGGGGAGGAAGTTGAAACAATAAGTAAATATCTATGGAGTAAATAAATTGAAACATATAAAAAATATTAAAAATATAAAGAAAAAACAATTTCTGGTTACTATTCCCCTACCGCAATCATCAAGTGTCTCACTGGTACTGCTAAACTATAGAAACCTTTAATAGGTGGGACGGAATACTAAATACGAGATTGTAGTGAAATAATTTCATTAGTTAGTAGTAATCGGCCAAATCTATCTTACAATGACAGGTCAATATGGACAAGGATAAAAATGTTCATTTAGTCCAGAATTAGCCGTCGAAACGGCTTCAGCTCAACCGTCGGGGTCCTACTCGTCCACTCTCTCTCTCTCTCTCTCTCTTTCTCTCTCTCTCTCTCTCTCTCTCTCTCTCTCTATATATATATATATATATATATATATATATAACGAAGGAATTGTGGTAAGGAACCAGGTGGACCATAACGCACTAGAGTACTCAATGCTTAGAGTAGTAGAGTAGTCGATAATAAGAAAAGGTATGACCCCGACGGCAGAGCTCAAGCCGTTTTGACGGCTATTTTTGGACTCAGAATAGCCGTCGACACAGCTTGAGCTCTCCCGTCGGGGTCATACCTTTTCCTATATATATGTATATATATATATATATATATATATATATATATATATATATATATATATATATATATATATATATATATATATATATATATGTGTGTGGGGAGGGGGGTCTGTGTGGGTGTGTGTGTCTGTGTGTGTACATATATATATATATATATATGATGGTTGCAAACTCTGCTAAGAGTATTGCAATCGCTTGTTAGATGATAGAGTTTTGTCCAATTTTTTGGCAACGGCCGGACACACGAAACTAACATATACTGAACAAGCAGTGACTGTACTTTTAACGTTGTTTAAATGACGAAAGGCCTTGCACTCGACCAACCCCACTCTCTGAGTATGTAAAACACTACCTGAAAACGAGAACTGGTCAACCTCATCGGATACTTGAAGCCGCAGGTTTTTTTTCAGAGTTTCGCACTCCTAGGTAGGTATTGTGACAACCATTGGGAGCCTTTCACTCGCAAGTGAAAAAAACGAGTTACTCGTCCAAGTACAGGGAGTTGTATTTTATACTACACGGTCTCCAATTATCACCACTCCCAAGCAAGCCTGTTGGGGTAGCCGGTTTACTCGCCGAGAACGCGACCATGAGGCAGGTTGTAATGGGTTACATGTTAACAGTAGTAATCGAGAGTAACCTCTCTCTCACACACATATATACGTACATATACATACATATATATATATATATATATATATATATATATGTAAATAATTATATATATATATATATATATATATATATATATATATATATATATATATATATATATATATATATATATATATATATATATATATATGAAAGACGAAAAATAAGAAAATTATAAAAATTAAATTACTTACTAAAATTTCACTACAACTAATTAGATTCTGAAAGGGAATAAACATGGTTTCCGAATGGAACGCATGGAGAAGGCCTTTCGTCATCAGCAAGACTATTCTCAGCTAAATTCCCAGGCGATGCGTGGACACAGGGAACTTATACAAAAATAATTCAGTGGATGGAAAAATGCAAGCTTGGACTAAATTCCAAGTCATTGAAAAAATCACTGCCTACTTAGACGGTGGCAAATTCAAAAGAATCAATCACGTGACATCGAGGTTAATCAGTGAGGAGTGGGGTGTTAAGAAGACAGTAGCCGAACTATTACTATGAACTATAGTAGCAGTTTTGGCAAATTTTTGCTCAACAAAATAATTTGGAGATAATTACAAAGAATTAGTATATCTACCTACATATATATACAGATGCATACCTATGCTAGCAAATATATAGGTTTTGTCATAGTAACTTTGTGGTTCAATGCAAGGGGATGCAGAACAATTATATGAAAGACGTAAAATAATTGTTCTGCATCCCCTTGCATTGAACCACATAGTTACTAAGACAAAATCTATATATTTGCTAGCATAAGTATGCATCTGTATATATATGTTGGTAGATATACTAATTCTTTATAATTATCTCCAAATTAATTTGTTGAGCCAAAATTGGCCAAAACTGCTACTATAGTTCATAGTAATAGGTTCGGCTACTGTCTTCTTAACACCCCACTCCTCACTGATTAACCTCGATGTCACGTGATTGATTCTTTTGAATTTGCCACCGACCAAGTAGGCAGTGATTTTTTCAATGTCTTGGAATTTAGTCCTCGCTTGCTTTTTTCCATCCACGGAATTATTTTTGTATAAGTTCCCTGTGTCCACACATCGCCTGGGAACTTAGCTGAGAATTGACTTCCTGATGACGAAAGGCCTTCTTCATGCGTTCCATTCGGAACCCATGTTTATTCCCTTTCATAAACTAATTAGTTGTAGTGAAATTTTAGTAAGTAAGTTAATTTTTATAATTTTCTAGTTTTACGTCTTTCATATAATTGTTTGTTCTGCATCCCGTTGCATTGAATCACAAAGTTACTAAGACAAAACCTATATTTTGCTAGCATAGTTATGCATCTGTATATATATGTTGGTAGATATACTAATTATTTACATATATATATATATATATATATATATATATATATATATATATATATATATATATATATATATATATATATATATATATATACCGATATATATATATATATATATATTATGGAATCCCCAAGAAGATAGTGGACCTGATATCACTGCTCTACACCAACACCAACGCCCAAGTCATTACACCTGATGGGATGACAGAGTTCTTTGAGATACTGGTTGGAGTGCTCCAGGGAGATAGATTGGCTCCCTACCTTTTTATCATCGTAGTCGACTATTGTATGCGCCTTGCACTGGAGAAACACCAGGACTCTGGCTTTACTGTGGCAACGGCTCAGAGCAGGAGAGTTAGGGCGAAAAAGGTATAAGATGCTGAATTTGCCGACGACATAGTTTGCGTGACAAATACAGTGAAGGATGCGGAGGATTTGATGCGGGAGGTTGAGACTGTGTCGATAAGTGTGGGGCTGAGAATGAATGAGACTAAAACAAAATATCTGGTAGAGAATGTTGAGAAGCCAGAGGGGATCACAAATGTAGGCGGGAAGCCGCTAGAATTGTTTGAGGGCTTCCTGTATTTGG
>OZ024742.1:352079862-352099862 GCA_964016885.1 Eledone cirrhosa
ATGCACGGGAAAAATGCGAGGATAATATGTCGTTATGTGGATCGTTAAGAACAATATCATGCAATGACAAGATCAAGCTTATGGTATAAATGGAGTCGTTAGACTAATATTCTATTTAAAATAACAGAATGATTTCCAGCGCCGGATTTTAAGAATGATGTAAATAAAATTGAAAACGAAAATGACAGAGGTTATTAAAATAATAAAAGTAAATAGTGAATATTTAGGTCAGTACATACGTATGCCCGACGGACATACACATACATACGCACACACAAATATATACCCCCCACACACACACACTCACAACACACACACACACACACACACACACACATGCGAACGCACGCCCGTGTGTATAAACCTGATGCATTTCTACAGTATTTTCACCAAACTTAAGACATAGGTTACTTATGTACTCAGGATGGTCATGGGCACTGTCATTTTCCAGATATTGGGTAGGGGACCCCTGGGGGCAGGAACACCCTTTTGGAAAAAGCCGATGATATTGTAAAAGTATAGTTTTCGAAACAGCACTGAAGTATTGATATAAATGGTATGCACAACTACTATTTAATATCCGAGCAACGCCTGGTACCTCTGCTAGTATATATATATATTTTTAAATAACAGATTAAAGTTTAAGCAAAGAATCGCTGCTTTCACCCTTAACGGGATCTTCTGAAACTAAATAATTCAATATGTGAACGCAGAAGTAAATATTTCAAAAAATGTTGCAACCGGAGGAAGACAGGAAGATGATACTTTAGTTCGTAAGAAACGTTCCCTGAAAAAGAACGGAAAAAATGAAGATAATACGTCATTATTTGGAGCGGCGAAAACAGTTACACGCAAAGACAAAACCGCGTTTATGGTATAAATGAAGTCGTAGACTGAAATTCTATTAGGTGGGTCATGGAGACGTTCTCTGGCAATGAACAGAAAAACGAAAATAATATGTCATTATGTGGAGCGGCGAGAACAACTGCACGTAAAGACAAAATCACGTAAATGGTATAACTGAAGTCGTAGACTAACATTCTAACTAGGAAACCGAATGATTCTCGGATTCAGAGTAAATAAAGTAAATAAAATACAGAGGTATTTGAAATTAAATAAATACATACACACAACCATGCGTGTATGTATTTATTTAACAGAAAGAAAATATATATAAATGTTTTGAGTACGTATATAAAGGATTACATATGTAGAAGGGCGTAATTTGCATAATTACCAAAACATGAAGATAAGAGGAAATTATAAGCCGGCCAGAGGCATGTTGTACGAGATTTAACTTAAAGATGAGCGTACCGAATTTGAGAGATACTAATTTGGTAATTTATTGAAATGACGCTCACGGACAGTGAATAAAAACCAAAAAGCAACACCCACACAAATCTTCATATATATATATATATATATATATATATATATATATATACACACACACACACATATATATATATATATATAACAATGGAATTGTGGTAAGGAACCAGATGGACAATAACGCGCCAGATTACTCAATACTTAGCGTAGTAGTGTGGGTAATAGGAAAAAGTATGACCCCGACGGCAGAGCTCAAGCCGTTTCGACGGCTATTTCTGGACTAAATTAGAATTTTTAGCCTGGTAAATAAATACCCGAACATGTCAAGGGGTACTTCCTTATATGGGAAGATTGTAGTTGTCGAGAGGATTGGTCAAAATTTGTTCTAAACACAAATAAGTCTATCATGGCATTTGGTGGGAGGTAATGTGGCTGAACTTACCTGTAGAACAATGAGGGAGTGAGTGGAGCCGGTCAAAACGTTGAAAGGGAAATATATACAGCAGATTTGACTTACCTATTCTATAACCTCCCTACTCTATTTTCTCCAGAAAACTTTTTCGTCTTTTCATACACTATCCTTAGAATCAGCTGTATAGATTTCACTTTCAACGCTTGACCGGCTCTACTCACTCCCTAATTGTTCTACAGGCAAGTTCAGCCACCCCTACCTCACACCAAATGCCATGATAGACTTATTTGTGTTTACAACAAATTTTGACCAATCCCCTCGACAACTACAATCTTCCCATATAAGGAAGTGCCCATTGACAAGTTCGGCTATTTATTTACCATGCTAAACATTCTAGTTTAGTCCAGATTTAGCCGTCGAAACGGCTTGAGCACTGCCGTCGGGGTCATTCTTTTCCTATATATATATGGTATAAATGGAGTCGTTAGACTAATATTCTATTTAAAATAACAGAATGATTTCCAGCGCCGGATTTTAAGAATGATGTAAATAAAATTGAAAACGAAAATGACAGAGGTTATTAAAATAATAAAAGTAAATAGTGAATATTTAGGTCAGTACATACGTATGCCCGACGGACATACACATACATACGCACACACAAATATATACCCCCCCCACACACACACTCACAGCACACACACACACACACACACACACACACACACACACATATATATATATATATATATATATATATATATATATATACGGTAAATTTCTTTGAGTCGTCTGGAAGCCTCGACAATGCAGATGGGTAAATCTCCGCGTAACAAGATCTGGTGGTCGAGAGAGAGATGTAAGTGGGTGTACGTAGAGATGCGTGGCGTGTATAAGACTGTAGCGTGTAGAGAAATGAAGGAAAGAGCGTAAAGGATAAAAATAAAAATAAAAATAACAACACGAGATAGAGTAACCTTGGGAGAGATTTAATTGTCCCTATATATTACGAATTCACATCCATCAACTGGGTTTGTTTCCGGGGTGGGTGGGTGTCTGTCGGAAAGTTGCGTAACGTGTCCTCCGCTGTTCGTTGTTATATATATATATATATATATATATATATATATATAGAGAGAGAGAGAGAGAGAGAGAGAGAGGAAGAGAGAGAGAGAGATTTATAACTATGTTCTCTCTCTCTCTATATATATATTTATATATATATATGTATTTATATATATATATATATATACATATATATACACATATATATATATACACACACACACACACATATATATATATATATATATATATATATATATATATATATATATATATATATATATATATATAAATCATTTGTCATGTGTGTATGTGAATGCGGAGATTAGAATATGTCATGTTCCAATAAGCAGGAGCTAACTAGAAGTAAGGAACCATGATAAGCTATATCATTAGTATTTAGATAAATGACATCACTAAGTCTTTATGTATTTAATTCTGTTATCTATATAAAAAAAAGCGTCATTGATTAATGTTATGTTTTTTGTCGAATCATTTATGGGTTGCTCTGTTCGTTATTTAATTCTCATACCTTAAGTTTCCTATAACTCAGTTAAATGTTATGCAGGTCGAGTCCTGATCATATTCATATCTATGATTAATTAAGATTTCTATGTTATTATAGATATGAATATATATATATAAGCGTCTGTATGTATATGTGTGTGTGGGGGGGGGGGGGTGCGCTTATATTATAGAAAATGTATGTTGTGTCATTTCTCTTACTACAATTGCAACACAGAAGTATTTAAAAATAAATATCTATGCAACAAAGTTTTATATATATATATATATATATATATATATATATATATATAACGAAGGAAATCTGGTAAGGAACCAGATGGACCATACGCAACAACGTACTCAATACTTAGGGTAGTAGAGTAGGTAATAGGAACGAGTATGACTCCGACGGCTGAGCTCAAGCCGTTTCGACGGCTAATTCTGTCCAGAATTAGCCGTCGAAACGGCTTGAGCTCAGCCGTCGGGGTCCTACTCCTTCCACTAAATATATATATATAGGGTTTGTAACTTAGAGCTACTGTAGGTTCACTCGGGTTAGCACTCGATGTTTGGGTTCAAGGGGTCTGACGAGCAACGGATTACTGAGTCGGGTTAGATCGATACAGATCGAACCTTCAGCAGATCAGTGGCGAAACGCGTATCACAAACCATTAAACATAATGAAGGAGTAACCAATCGTACTTGTTATTTTATGTCATTATATGCGGTGGATTGGCAGTATCGGTAAGGGTCGGACGCCATGCTTTGAAGCATAGAGTTACCTCCCTTTATGATCTGAGTTCAAATCCCGCCGAGGTTAACTTTGCCTTTCATCCTTACGGGGTCGATAAAATAAAGTACCAGTAATGCACTGGAATAATTGCTGGCCTTGTGCCAAAAGTAGAAACAATTATATATATATATATAAACATTAGAATTGGCGCTCTGAAATAGCTTTATATATATATATGAATGTATATATAGTGTAAGTTGCAATACACTATATGCTTAATTAAAAGCATTTCGAAGACCTTATGCTATTATTTTAGAGTAGTGACAGTCTCACTTACTTTAAATTTTCAGCAAACAGGGGGAGATAAACCTGACAGAGCTATGTTTCGTACTGATTGGTACTTATCAAAGCCAAGTACCCCACCTATCTGCTGAAAATCTTGAATGTTTGATTCTTATAGCATTTCTAGTAATAATCAGGAACTGATTATACAGAGCGGTTGCCGGTCAAGCAGAAATTGAAAATTAGAATTGGCGCTCTGAAATAGCTATATATATATATATGAATGTATATATAGTGTATTTTGCAATAAACTGTATGCTTAATTAAAAGCATTTCGAAGACCTTATGCTATTGTTTTAGAGTAGTGACAGTCTAAAACAATAGCATAAGATCTTCGAAATGCTTTTAATTAAGCATACAGTGTATTGCAAAAATGTAAAGTAAGTGAGACTGTCACTACACTAAAACAATAGCATAAGGTCTTCGAAATGCTTTTAATTAAGCATACAGTTTATTGCAAAATACAGTATATATACATTCATATATATATAGCTATTGCAGAGCGCCAATTCTAATTTTCAATTTCTGCTTGACCGGCAACCATTCTGTATAACCAGTTCCTGATTATTACTAGAAATTCTATAAGAATCAAACATTCATGATTTTCAGCAGACAGGTGGGGTACAGGGCTTTGATAAGTACTAATCAGTACGAAACATAGCTCTATCAGCTTTATCTCCCCCTGTTTGTTGAAAATTTAAAGTAAGTGAGACTGTCTCTACTCTAAAACAAGAGCATAAGGTCTTCGAAATGCTTTTAATTAAACATACACTGTATTGCAAAATACACTATATATACATTCATATATATACATATTTTTTTAGGCACCACCTGCTTTAATTTGGTCGCTCTGGTGGGTCAGACTGGTATTTTTGTGTACAATGTGAGGAAATATAGAGAAGACCTGAACATCACTGATGATGGATTTCCCGTTGGTCTTGAAAATGTTTATTACAAAATATCGATAATTGGTGATTGATACCAATCATTAAAATCGATTGTGAATACGTTATTTATTTGTTGTTCTCTCTCTCTCTCTCTCTCTCTCTCTCTCTCTCTCTCTCTCTCTCTCTCTCTCTCTCTCTCTCTCTCTCTCGTTCTCTTTATTTCTCTTTCTCTCTCCGCCTCTCTGTCTCTCTCTCTCTCTGTCTCTCTCTGTATATCTATATAATTCTTGATTTTGATTCTCAACTTGATATATGAAAATTAATTTTTCTTATATCATATATAAATGTAATTATACACGGCAAATTACTAAAACAAACTTCCATATATCACTAAGCTTAAGAGACTGATCAAAGGATTACTGGACCAGCATTCGACAAAATCCCAAGTTGATGTGCCACAACATATTCAAATATAATATTTTCAAGACTTCACGTCGGATGTTCCTATTATCCGAAACATTCTCCCTTCTACATTTACTCTCTATTCAATTGTATAATTTTGTCCGAAATTGTTTCTCGGCACAACACAATATATTGGAAGAAATAGAGTAACTGATCGTCGTAAGACAAATACACACAACGATGTTTCCTCTACGTCTACGCTCATTGGTCGTAATAATCTTAGATGTTTCTTTTAATCTCTGGAATTACCCTTTGAATTTATTCGATGACTGTTATACCGAAATTTAGAACTTCTATATAAAATGTGGAAGAATATATAAATCCTATATATCTAATCCAATATATTTAATCCCAGACTACCAAATATATTTAGTAGCATTAATGCAAACATCGCAGCTTTATTCCAAAGTTCGCAAATCATAGATTTTGCGAAATATATCTCCATTATCAAAACTAAAGTTCAACAAATGATCAGAAGAATATATTTAAAAAAACAATGACCACAATTACATAAAAATACATCTTCAAATTTGCCCTTAAAAGCTGTTGATCTAATATAAGTTGTATATGTTGTACTGATGTCTGTAATATTGGAGAAATCTTTATGAGAAAAATTTAAATAAAACTATTTCAGTCCTTTAATATAAATTCAGAAAAAACTGTTAACCAGAAAATATAAAAGAATTTATAGACTGTAACAGCTGCAAAAAGTGTTGCATTTGCCAGAAGAGTAACGTTTAGAATAACTAGTCACATGACATGAGCAAGAGATATGAAAACCGGAAAGGCAGAATCCAACTGGGTGAATATTTAAATATTTGCGCAAAAAGGAATTTCCATATATAGAGATATTTTTAATAAATGTTTATGAAATAATCACGTGGTAGAATTGGAGACATCTTTCTTTTAACCCGTTTATTCCTGAGATGATCGATGGGAGTGAGTCCTCAAACACGCCTTCCTGAGGGAGATGCAGGTGTAGGCGGTTGGATTCGGTCGGATAAGTTGGAGACGGTTGCTTCTGACAGACCCACTGGAAAAGAGATGGAGTCATATTTTATAGAAAATAATTCAATACGACGATAAACAATAACATTTCGTGTAAAAAAGATAGGAAAAAACTCACAGGGAAATATATCATTGGGTACCATTTGTATAACAATGAAATTTACATATTGATAATTCTTGTGAAAGAGGAACATGTTAGATTCAATTATTAATACGGTTTGTTACTGGCGTAAAATATATATTATTCATGCCCCAACTCACTTTCACAGGAGCACACACACACAGGCACACGCACACACACACACACACACACAGACAAACACACACACACACACACACACATATATATATATATATATATATATATATACATATATATATATATATATATATATATATATATATATATATATATATATATATATATATATATATATATATATATATAAATATATATGTATATATATATATCGTTTCTTAATTTGTCTAGCAAGCTTCTTTGTCTGAAAACGTGTGTTGAAACCGATATTGTTATACTTTGGGAGGGTCATGTTTCCAATAAGAAACGCACGCACCATGCTTTGACTCCAATTTATTATAACATAAAAAAATATTTTTTAAATTTATAAATTTCCGGTTGGTTGGTTGGTTACACAACCGGACGGTTGTTCATATATTGTCAAAGTTCTTTCATCACATATTTATGAACTCTTCATTGACTGAGGATTCTTTTATTTTATTTGTTTTCTACCTCTCCTTTGTTCTGTCCTACGCCACTTTGTTTTTGTGTGTGTTGTGTGCTTAGTTTGCGCATGTGTTCTACACATGCGAAAAAACTAAGCACACAACACACACAACATCTAGTTAAGTCACTATTGGCTTCCCAGATAATATTCTTTTGACAATGTTTTAATATAGTTGTGTTTGAATTTTGTAATCTACTCTGATGTTTACTGCCTTCTGTTAGGATGAAACGATCGTAAGTGGTTAAATGTTTTAAACACTCTTTGATTGTCATTTCATTTTGCATATATATATATATATATCTATATCTATATATATATATATATATATATATATATATATATATATATATATATATATATATATATATAAAAGGACCTATATATATATATATATATATATATTCGTTTTCCCAATAACTTATCCAGGTATTGACGCCCTGGTGTGAAGTGGTATCTTGTGTTTAAAGCGTATAAATATCCTAGACCCCAGTAGACAACTGTTCTTGCTTTCTTCGTATTCTCACTGTGTTTTAAGTTACCCTAAATAGCAACTACACAGTCATTTCTATTCTCCATATATTTCATTGTATGTATATATATATATATATTAAAGTGTTAAAGAATATTCAATGATTATGTCAAAGAATGAGCTTTACGGTAGATTGGAAGCACTTTACATATATGCATTTGTACGTATATATATATACATATATATATATATATATATATATATATATATATATATATATATATATATATATATATATATATATATATATATACATACAAATGCATATATGTAAAGTTATAAAATTAATATGGATCTGTTTACAATGCCAGACAGTTATCGTGAGTTTTTTAACTGCTGTGTCGTTTGATTCTTGTTGTAGATGGTGTGTTTTGTTTACAATAGTTGTCATATCATTTGATAATATTGTACTTTAGCATAAGGTCAGTATCAGTAGTTCCGAGGGAGCAGATCCTTGATGAAATATATCCCGCGTCCAATATCTCAGCTCTCATCTTGTGTCAAGGACTATATATATGATGCGGCATATCCTTAATATGATGGTTGTAATGACTAGCGCTGGCTGTTATAATGCGTGTGTAGATTTCTAGAATGAATTGGATCTAGATATTTGTGTCTGTGTGTATGCGATAGAGAGAAAGTGAAAGAGAACGATGGGAAGAGAGAGAAGGAGGGCGAAAGAGAGAGAGAGAGTGAGAAAGAGACAGAGAGAGTGAGAGTGAAACAGTGTGTATATTTATATATATATGTATATATATATATATATTGAAAGCGAGAGAGAGAGAGAGAGGGTGAGAGTGTGTGAGAGTGAAACAGTGTGTGTGTGTTTATATATATATATATACATATATATATATATATATATATATATATATATATATATATATATTAATTCGGGATGTTTGTTTACAAACACACCGAGCATTATAATAAATGTTCGGTGAATCCATACGTACATATATATATATATATGTGTGCATGTATGTATATATATATATAAATACTACTGTACGTCTGTATACATATATGTAAATACGTATACATACTTATATTTAAGTAACAGCCGTACTAAGAGTGAGAAATGAAATTTCGTTTCATTTTTTTCCGTTTATATATATATGTGTATATATATATATATATATATATATATGTATGTATATATATATATATATATATATATATATATATATATATATATATATATATATGTGTGTGTGTGTGTGTGTGTGTGTGTGTGTGCGTGTGTGTGTGTGTGTGTGTGTGTGTGTGTGTGTGTGTGTATGTATTGTGTGTGGTCTCCAAGGCGTATATGCATGTATATACTGGTGTGTGAGAGTTGAATATAAATATATTAATGTATATCTATGAAAATCTCTATTACAATGTTATGTGTACACATTATAATGTGCAGCTGTGTGTATATGAATGTGAGTCTTTGTGGAAGTGTGTAAACAGGAATACTTATGTTGATGTGTGTTTAAGTTCATATCAACGTTTGTAAATTTTACATTAATTAATGCGAATATTTTACCGCGCTGCTGTTACTGGGATTCCCTTTCTGTGTCTGTGTGTTCGAGTGTTGTTGTGACATACGTGTGTGTCTCTGTTGAAAGCCAAATAAACTAATGTAAATAAGTGATTCACTGGATATTATTTCATGTATGGTAACTTACTCTTTATCGAATTTGTGTACGTATGTAGGAATGCATTTATTTATGCATGAATATATGTATGTTTTTATATTTGTATGCAGGAATATATCTATGTTTGTATATAAATGTATATAAATGTTATAATTATTTATAACTCATATATAAGTATAAATAATTGTTTCTACTTTTGGCACGTATAAATAATAATATTAGAATTATGTTTGTATATATGCATGTAAGTATGTGTGCCTGCATGCATGTATGTATATATATATGTAAGTATGTTTGTGTGTTTATATGTACATATGTAAGTATGTACGTATGTATGCATATATATATATATATATATATATTTTCGAATGTACGTATGTCTTTTGTGTGTGTATGTATGCATGCATGTATATATGTATACTTTCCGCGATAACTACTGAGTAAAGCTATTTCCAAATAACCGTATACTGCTATTCATCATAGCAGGAAGGCTGCGAAATGACCCTCTAATCATAATTGGCCACCACAAATAAACGGCCGACAATTTCGATAACGCTGTCCTTTATTTTTCTCTCCCTCTCCCCATATCTCTCTCTTTCTTTCTCTCTGACTCTCTCTCTCTCTCCCTCTCTCTCTCTATATATATATATATGTATATATATATATATATATATATATATATATATATATATATATATATATATATATATATATATATGTAGTGACCTACATTCCGCGGGCTCACATACATGCTCTGTGCGTGATTTGGCTCAGTTCAGCCAATCAGCGCCAGTAGAAGAGGATGTATCCCTACGCGCCCTGGGAAAGAAATTCCCCGAGAAGATTTGAAGAATCTTCCTCTTGTACCGAAACTTCAAGCCAGCAACACGCATAATGTAACGGTGAGATATTGCACCCTAGCCTCGCTGGCTTAACGGCGCAATGGCACATTCCCTTTTGTAACCTCTTTTTATTTGTAACTTCAACCATATAAGTTAACAAACATTGTTTGTGCTAAATCAAAAATAAACATACATTTCATCTCTAATTACTGCTGTTGAAATCATTATTATATTACTCGTGTCTCAATAACATCTATAATCCATGCTGCTGGAATTGGCGACCTGACGAAAGGAATATTGTAAATAGATCGAGGGACCTTCCCTCACGTCTATGTCAACAAGATACTCCAACGAGGATACTATCACTTACCACACTGGCAACTAACGACCATCAATACTTCAACCCTGCTAAAGTGGTGACCGACGTAAGAATTTAACGCAGCCCTTCTTATTCATTCAGTTGAACTTGTATTGCCACGTTGCCAACCTTTTTCGCAACTTGCGAAAATACAATATATTCTTTAAAAATTTTTTGAAAAATTAGCAGTATTTCAAAAAATTTCAAGATGGCTACCGACAAGTCCTGGATACACTCGACGACAACAACGACAGCAGAAGCGACAGCGTTGTTTAACCACTGACCAATACAAGGAACAGTGAGTGGCAGCTTCATAGCCTTACCGACGCAAACCACCACACATCGGAAATTTCAAAACGGCTTGTAGCTTTACCGACGCAACCACCATACCTTCTGTCTCGTTACCACAGGGACTCGAGTAATTGAGACAGTAGTTTTCTCACCATTATGGCGTCAGACGTGGCTGCCATATTTGGTGACTGCTACTCTACAGAAGATTCTTTGACTTTGCTTTAACAATAAGCAACACAAATTTATGCCACACAAGATGGCCACGAAAACTCACAAAAACACCATACATCTAACCCCTAACGGCATTAACAAACTTCTTTTTCAGTTTTCATATAGAACTAGTGTCTGTACACTGGTGATGTGTGAACTATTTGACTTTGAAAAACTTTGAACTTATTGAGCAATTTCTCTGCTCCCTTAGATTGACTTTGAATTATCAGTTTGTTACATTCACATATTTCTTTGTGGAATGCATTTACTTGTTTTGTGCTCTTTTGCTATTTGCTTGCTAATGGTTTTTGTTCATTCACATTCTTTGCTGTTTTACATGCCTGCATATGCACACATTTTTTTATCACACACCAACATGTTGTTCTTGGTATATGTTCTTCAAACGTAATATTCTGCGAGTCCCTTTTCACCTGGTTGACGTGCTGTCACATGCTAGCATCTCACAGAGCTTAATCCACTGGATTCAAACAGGCACCGCAACACGAGAATACTAATTGCAGCTGAACTCAAACAGCTTCGCACCTCGTTGCACACTGATCGTCCATGACGGCCATCCGTCTTGTTGTTTTTGCCCGACTCGCTGGGAAAGCAACAAATTGAACTGGACTTGTCAGCATTTCGGCCACTTCTGTGGATTCGCCCGAATTATGGAATTTACACTGCAACCCACCTACAGATTAAACTTGCCTTTTTTTTCTTTACAAAGAGCAATCAGCCATTTTTTTCCTGGCTCCCTAGCACAGGTGCAGCACTTGCCATTGACATTTAATGCAAGAACAGCAACTTCGCCCATGTCAGACTTTATCCGTTTTTTGTTAGACCTTTGGCGGTCACGTATAAACAACAAAACAACTGGTCATTTGACACAGCGGCTCAACATGTCCCGTAGCGCCTCATTTTTTCTTGCATACAGCCTTCTGCTCAATTGTTTTGTCACTGATGTGCTCTTTCAGCCTTTGTTCTATCTGATTTATAATCTGTATAGACTGCCGTCTAGAATGGGGGTATTTTAGTGACCTACATTCCGCGGGCTCACATACATTCTCTGTGCGTGATTTGTCTCAGTTCAGCCAATCAGCGCCAATAGAAGAGGATGTATCCCTACGCGCCCTGGGAAAGAAATTCCCCGAGAAGATTTGAAGAATCTTCCTCTTGTACCGGAAACTTCAAGCCAGCAACACGCATAATGTAACGGTGAGATATTGCACCCTAGCCTCGCTGGCTTAACGGCGCAATGGCACATTCCCTTTTGTAACCTCTTTTTATTTGTAACTTCAACCATATAAGTTAACAAACATTGTTTGTGCTAAATCAAAAATAAACATACATTTCATCTCTAATTACTGCTGTTGAAATCATTATTATATTACTCGTGTCTCAATAACATCTATAATCCATGCTGCTGGAATTGGCGACCTGACGAAAGGAATATTGTAAATAGATCGAGGGACCTTCCCTCACGTCTATGTCAACAAGATAATCCAACGAGGATACTATCACTTACCACACTGGCAACTAAAGACCATCAATACTTCAGCCCTGCTAAATATATATATATAAGTTAATACAGAAAACAAACGCAATAACGAATAGTGCAGTAAAAACAGTGTTGGTATTAGGTTCACGCTTGTGAGTGGGGGTAAGGGGCCAGTTTTCGGACATAAGTCCTTCATCCGGTGAAAAGTGGTAAGGAAAAGAGTTTCGATGATGTGAGGATACTAGTGAAAAGACATTAAAAGTGTGTATATATATATATATATATATATATATATATATATATATATATATATATATATATATATATATATACATTTATATATATATATACATTTGACACTGTGTCAGTGTGGAACAAAAAGGTGACGTGGTTGCCTAAACACTGTGCGGCGAAATTCGGGCTGTTTGTTTGTTTACAAACAAACCGAGCATTATAATAAATGTTCGGTAAACGGGCATATATATCTGTGCATGTACTTATATATATACATACTACTGTACGTCTGTATACATATATGTATGTAAGTATACATACATGCATACTTGCATTTAAGTAACTGCCGTACTAAGAGTGAGAAATGAAATTTCCTTTCATTCTATTCCATTTATATATATATATATATATATATATATATATATATATATATATATATATATATATATATATATATATATATATAATAGTATTGAAGTGTATTATATATATATCTCAATATATATATAATAATCTTCAACACGATGTTGTGAGATGACACTCGACTTTTCCTGGATTATAACCGCCAACGATGGCATTTCTGCTCTTATTACGGAGAGTAGCCTAAGGACTAGTGGGCTGGGGCTGCTTAACTATACACTGCGCAAATATGACAGGCTAGTGGTGTATTGCACTTACGATCATGATGTCGAGGGTTCGATTCCTGGACCGGCGTATGTGTTGTGTTTTGGGTCAAAACCCTGTAATTCATATTTGCTCTGGTGGTTTAATGTGTGATGAAGAGACTTCCTGTTAAAGGGTGATACATATAGCTTTACCCCACGAAACTTAGGTAAGCACCGACCTGACGAGCCTCATGACTTCATACACATTCTTTTTTTAATAACCAAAACGTGGCAAATCAAAGATTTGTATAGGGAAGCGTAAAAAACATACGAGGCCCCGCAATAATATTTCTATTTTAACGCTTTAGGATTTAATTTACAATATATTTACTATTGTATTTTCACAGAAAAGGCTTTATTTCTCTTAATTATCTCACATAGTATCAAACCTATGAGATTCTGATATAATTTATTTTGAAAACAATATCTTAACATCAGTATGAGTGGCTAGATACAGCCGGTTTGAATAGAGAAAGGTGATAGAAATCTGGCCGCATACGGCCGGTTTAAATGCTAAAGAGTTGAAGCTTAGAATATATCGCACATGTCTCGTATTCTCCCTGCTATTGAGTTACAAAGACATGCACGCACACACACACCCGCGTCCACGCGCGTGCGGTGCGTGCGGCGCGGTCGCAAACATGTTCATACGAAGATTCAGTGCATGAGTATCAGTGGAAATGTGTAAAATGCTACCCTTTATACTCCACTCCCGCCGTCACTGAATTATATCATATATTTTATAGTTTCACATTGTTTATATATAAATAAATAAATATATATATATATATATATATATATATATATATATATATATATATATATATATATATATATATAAATATAAAATATAGAAAATACATGAATCAAAGTTCTGTTTAAATCATTTATTTGCTTACAATTGTTTCTTCCAAACCGAGGTTTGGATTCTTCGGACCAATTTTTCAATGATTTTTTACATCCTTGACCACATTCCAACACAAGAGACATATAGAAACATATGTATATATTGATACACGGTGGATTGACATCCATTATAAATTGCGTTTCCTGGATTGTGAAAATGGTTTTAATATTTTTGATATCTCTCTACACACAGACTTCTATATCATACATATATATATAAAAAAATACTTTACCAATACAACCCCCATAAAACTGTTGATTGCCCGCTTAAACTGCTTGTATTAGATGTAACACCCTGCCGCACTATTATCTTATATAAATAAGACACACGTGCATGCCCCACGTGTAACTATTGCATACACTAACTACTTCAAACTATCCTCTTGCTTTATCTTCGTAAACTGCCAATGTTGTATTTTAACTTTAATTTTGTCCTTTAATATGTCTCTAATCTTTGTATGTATATTGACATGCTATAATATTATAATGGATGTCAACTCACTGTGTATCAATATATACATATGTTTCTATATGTCTCTTGTGTTGGAATCTGGTCAAGGATGTAAAAAATCATTGAAAAATTGCTCCGAAGTCTCCAAACTTTGGTTTGGAAGAAACAATTGTAAGCAAATAAATGATTTAAACGGAACTTTGATTCATGTATTTTCTATATTTTCTATATAACTGCTCTGTAGAACTACTGATGTTGTTACATTGAGCTATTTATCTTACTGGTATTAAGGTAGTAATAAATTAATGTCTTTCACTATTTAGGGTTTAAAATATATATAACTATAAAAGGTTTTAGTATATACATGACAATAAATAGTATCCTTAATACTATATATATATATATATAGTAGTGAAAGAGTGAAGAATAACAGAGCCGGCTGTACAAAAATGGTTTATTTACAGTATTAACAGTTGTTTCATTGATCAGGTGAGCCTAAAGGCCGCTGATGTCTCTAAGATGCGTCACTGGATCTTAAATACAGTGTGTGTCTCTGATCAAATCCTCGGATTACACCAGTATTCAAGAAACTCCATCAGTCAGGACCTAAATTTCAAAATTGATCACCGTTAGTAAAGAATTCAAAATGGGTGATAAACATCACGTGGCTAGCGGTCAAGAGAGCAATATTGTGAAGGGTAGGCCGGTGGCAAGTAAATTCATTGCTAGAAGAAGCTGTTAGTTACCGCCTAAGGTTTACTCAACCGTAAGGGAGTATAGAGAATAAAAACATATATGTATAAACATATATGTATAAACATTGTTAAATATGCATATATGCATATATGAGTGTTGACTAACTTGAAAGCTAACAGATTTAGAAGGGCTCTAGACAAACTAAAAATAATCTTAAGATAAGTGAAATACCAGTATTCGCATAAAATTGCTAATCAGTAAAATATATATGTTTCAAAGAACACCCTGCATTGATAGGAAATGTCTGCAAATTAAGCCCACAATCTAACTGTAAAACAAGGAACTTAGCATAGGGCATAAGATGTACTGAGAGAACATGTAAGAATAAGACTAAAAAGCATACATAGGTGAGACTGTCCATAGCATAGAATTAAGAATATATGAGCACTGACGAGTAGTCCAGGATTGGAAAAGCTCATCAGTTCTCCACCAACAGGCCAACATGGTATTAGAGAGCATAGAAATTAAAATTATATCCACAGTCAGGAAAGATGCAATGCTCAGACAAATCAGAGAGGCATCATAAATAAACGATCTCCAACTAAAATTAAACAGAAAACATGAGTGGTATAACAACTTTAAAAAAGAGAGACATACAAAACCTCAAGTAATAAAACAAACAAGACACACACATATATATAAAAAAACAACAAGTAAATAAGTACAAATAAATCAATAAACACACACACACAGGTGTAACGAATGTCCAAACCAAGAAACAGCACACAAAACCAAGATGGTGTAGGACAGAACAAAGGGAAACACATAGAAAACCAAGATGGCGTAGGACAGAACAATGGAGAGACACAGCATAAGAATTCAGTCACTGAGGAGGTCAGAGTTCTACATTCTTTAAATTAATAGATAATCACTTTCCTACACTATACAAATACCATAAAATATTTGATAGAAAAAATATAAAAATGTCCTACTCTAATGCAGCCAACATAGAATCGCACATACGTAAGATCAACCACAGATATATATCTAAAGAAATTAACCTACCAACATGTACCATAGCACCAAATACTAAATGCAAACACATAACAACATCACAACCACAAGCGCATCAGAACGAATCAAAACAAAACACTAATAGGCCTAAATCACAACCCACCCACAACAATTTAAAAAACCGCAACGATGAATCTGCACAATGTAAAACCTCAAATTGTAATTGCCACCTACCGTATAAGTGCCCACTACGGAATAGATGCCTGGATTCGAGTATGGTATACCTGTGTACTGTAAATTAAGGCAATGCTACTTGGCACTACATAGGTTCCACGGCTGTGGAGTTCAAGAAAAGGTGATACATCCACAGACACTCCATGAAGAACCTTGGCCTGGAGAAATCTACGATGCTCTCCAATAAAATCTGGCTGCTTAAGACAAAAAACAAGAATATAAGATTAGCTGGTCAAAATTATCGGTAGCAAAAGCATGAAGCAACGGAATGTCCCACTGAGGGCTTTGTAATTTGGAACTACTACATATTTTAAGGTACGATGGGATGCTGCTTAACAGCAAACTAGAAAGGTCAATTTTCTGTAGCACAACATAGCTACTAGATTGACAAACTTCGAACCACCATGATTTGTACCAGCAATCCCAAAATTAGTACTGAACCACCTAGATTTTAACATATAGAATACACACCATCGCACTACTATTGGCTATCAAATGGCCAACCGTTCGATGGATCATAAATCTCTGAACATTTATTTCACCCTCACTCCCTGAAACAGCATCAACCCCATTAAGATAGAACAATCAACAAAACATTTACAACAAGAGTTTATCAAATGTCCCGTCATTCCTAGCCCATAAATATAATATATGTACCCACGAATTAATCTCTAATTTATTATCTTCTCTTTTATCGGACCCTCTACACATATCTGTGTACATCTCTTATTTGGTGTCCCATGTTCGCACTAAACCCACCAACGAATCCTTATATGGACACTTACTCAAAAACTACTACTAACAAAGTATGTACTTACACGCTCTGACTTATTTATTTCTATATATTTTCCATTTTATCATTTTCTTATTTTTCAATGTACCCTATCTTATATTTTATGTTTTACTTTTTACATCTGTAACTTTTCTACCTATTTACCATTGATGTTTTTGTTTTGATTATACGCTATTTTATTGTTGATGTTATTGTTTTGATTATACGCTATTGTTCTATATAATTCTTGCCTCGAGTGAATTACTTTCATATCTACGTATGTGTTGACCAGAGGTAAATAATGTATTGGAGATCGAATGACGCAACCTCAAGCGATTAGCGAACTCTAGACTCACCTGATCAAAGAAACAATTGTCAGTACTTTAAATAAAGCCGTTATTGAACAGCGAACCATGTTACTCTTTATTCTTTAACTATTATTACTCCAAGTATAACCTGCATAGAAATTAGCGCGAACTCGCTGCATAACTATGGAAGCGACTTGTTAAATCAAACAAAGCCGTACGTTAAAACTATCTACGACGCCGAGTACTCACAACCTCTTAGTGCATTAACTATAACGATAACTTGTTATGCCATATATACATATATATATATATAAGAAAGTAAGTCCATAGAATCATTTGATAAAATATATACAGTATTTCTCCTCCCAATCAGCAAAATTGACGACACAAAAAAATCAACTAAATGAGGCTTTAAGTTTAAAATGTACCTATGAAGATACAATATATAAATTTTATCAGCGATCAACAGCCAGAGAAGATTTACCTAGTATTTGTAATAGCCCGTACAAATTGATTAGACAACCATACACAATTAGGTAGAAAATCAAAGTTAGAAGAAAAAATGTACATAAACATACCAATATATATATATATATTTGAATACAACGGGCTTTTTATTCTCCCCTTTATTTTACCCTTTCCTTTTTCTTTATTTCCCTTATTTTCTCTCCGCATCTTTCCTATTTTTTTCTGATCTTTATTTCCCTTCCTTTTCCTCTCTGCATCTTCACTTTTCTTCTTTTACTGATTTTTTTCTTCACATCTTCCCTTTCAACTCCCCTTCTTTATTTTTACCTTGTTTTACGTTCTCTTCTTCTCTAAGTTTATCATAGTATTTGCAGTAGAAATATGTTGACGGTTGGTGAAATAAATCACTACCACGACAGGAATTGAATAATCAAAACCGTAGCGGTATGTAGCATATCCAATCTCTCATATATTTTATTAGATGAAAACGTACTGAAACACCATTGTACCTTTGACATATGTATTATAAAATATATATTTTGATTATGAAAATATTTTTCATTTGTTGATATTTTGAATAATATATATATATATATATATATATATATATATATATATATATATATATATATATATATATATATATATATATATATATATATATATACATATATATATATATATATATATATATATATATATGCTTCTCATTTACATATTGATATTGTTGTTCATCACTTCAGAAGTAAGAAGTAAGAAGAAGTAAGAAGAAGAAGAAGAAGTAAGAAGAAGTGAGAAGAAGAAGTAAGGAGAAGAAGAAGAAGAAGAAGAAGAAGAAGAAGAAGAAGAGGAGGAGGAGGAGGAGGAGGAGGAGGAAGATGGGAAGGAGGAGGAGGAGGAGGAGAAGGAGGAGGAGGAGGGGGAGGAGAAGGAGGAGGATGAGGAGGAGTAGGAGGATGGTGAGGAGGAGGAGGAGGAGGAGGAGGAGTAGGAGGAGAAGAAGAAGAAGAAGAAGAAGAAGAAGAAGAAGAAGAAGAAGAAGAAGAAGAAGAAGAAGAGGAAGAAGAAGAGGAGGAGGAGGAGGAGGAGGATGGGAAGGAGGAGGACGAGGAGGAGAAGGAGGAGGAGGAGGAGGAGGAGGAGAAGGAGGAGGATGAGGAGGAGGAGGAGGAGGAGGAGGAGGAGGAGGAGGAGGAGGAGGAGTAGGAGGAGAAGAAGAAGAAGAAGAAGAAGAAGAAGAAGAAGAAGAAGAAGAAGAAGAAGAAGAAGAAGAAGAAGAAGAAGAAGAAGAAGAAGAAGAAGAGGAAGAGGAAGAAGAAGAAGAAGAAGAAGAAGAAGAAGAAGAAGAAGAAGAAGAAGAAGAAGAAGAAGATTCATAAAATGTAAC
>OZ024742.1:352104862-352197362 GCA_964016885.1 Eledone cirrhosa
TGCAATTAGGCAAACAAGCCTCATTTTTAAAGCCATGTCAGTAGAATGACCCCCTCGAATCGAATATTATTACTGATATTCAAAAAACTGAGATTACATTCATTTTATTCATCCATGTAGAGCGACATTTTTTTTATTATTATAATATATATATATATATGGAAGTAGTTCAACAACATTTTGTTCACTATTACTGAGAACAATTGTTTCACATGATTCGGATCATCAGCTCTGTCTACTCGGAATTATTTCTACCAGATTCGTCCCATGGGCTGAGTGCTCTACTACTACGAATATAATACACCGTCAACTACATGAAAGTGAACGTAAATATATACGTAGTGCGTAAATAATACACGCAGAAAAAAAGCCAACAATAAACATATATATATGTATACATATATCTATATAACCAAAATTATATTAAGGATGTCATGTTTGAGAAACATACGCTAACACCTCTATAGAATAAGCTCAAAACCTCTAAGGGAAAGATCCGAGTATGTATAAGCGTTCAATTAAAAATCTAAGTATGTATACGTACATTAGTATGTATATATATACATACATGCACACATATATATATGTACGTATGGCTTTACCGAACATTTATTATAATGTTCGGTTTGTTTGTAAACAGACAGCACGTATTAAGCCGTACAGTGTTCGGCAACCATCGTGGCCCTTTTCTTCAACACTGACCAAGGAACGATGAAGTAGTTTCAAGCTTATTAGCTATCGTCAGCATCGTATACCCTCCTCTCAGATGATTGAACGTTTGAAAGTATATACTTTTCTTATGATTATTAACGGCTGAGCCGCCTAATTTGCATATCGAGTGAGTTAGTCGGTCGGGCGTACCGAAAACGACATATGGAAAAGAATGAAACGAAATTTCATTTCTCACTCTTAGTACGGCTATTACTTAAATATAAGTATGTATACGTACATACATATATGTATACAGACATACATATATGTATACACTGTACGGCATAAATCGGGCTGTTTCTTTACAAAGAAACCGAACATTATAATGAATGTTCGGTAAACCCATACGTACATATATATATGTGTGCATGTATGTATATATATACATACTACTGTACGTCTGTATATATGTATGTGTGTACGTATACATACTTACATTTAAGTATCAGCCGTACTAAGATTGATAATTGAAATTTCGTTTCATTCTTTTTCCAATTAAAAATTGATTGACACACACACACACATATATATATATATATGTGTGTGTCATATACATACACATATATATATATATATATATATATATATATATATATATATATATATATATATATATATATATATATATATATATATATATGTATATATATATATATATATATATATATATATATATATATATAATATATAATATAAACACATCAAACAATCACAGGGGATAATTTGTAAAGAGCGTAAGCACACATAGTTACGTAGGTAACAAATTATAATTTAACGAGAACTTCAAATATTGATACCTTTCAATAATGATTAATCCCATTTCAATATATTTCATTAAATAAAGAAATATATTTCACCATTAATCGATAAAACACAGTATTGAAATCCTGATCATCAACATACATACACACTCATACACATACATATCATATATGTATATGAATATATTTATAGATACCAATATATATTTATATATACATATATATGCAGACATACATACATATATATATATATATATATATATATATATATATATATATATATATATATATATATATATATATATATATATATTTATATATAGGAACGTGTGTGACCCCGACGGTAGAGCTCAAGCCGTTTCGAGGGTTATTTCTGGACATATATATATATAAATATATATATATATATATATAAGTATATATATATATATATATATATATATATATATATATATATATATATATATATATATATATATATATATATATATATATATATATATATATATATATATATATATATGTGTGTGTGTGTGTTTGTGTGTGCACGTGTGTGTGTGTTTATGTATGTGTGTGTATATGTGTGTGTTATACGGTGTGATTGTGTGCCTATATATACATTTTGATCGTAGATATATTTCATCAGATGAAATTCCTATTTTCAGTTGAAGGCATTTAAATCCAAGAATGTCCTCCTGTCCTTCAATATTTCATTCGTGTCCTATATTTCATTATCCTATCGCAGCTAGAAAATCAAACTAAATGGCAATTCATTTTGAATATTGCTATAGAACCCTCTTATATTGGAATCAATAAATGTCTACGAAATAGTTAAGAACTCACTCACTCAGAGTGAAGTTTCTTGCTTTTGTACAGTCTCGCTTCCTTCTTTTATTCTGACACGCGATCACGATTAGGCTTCTATTTTAGATAATGTACACGTTTGAAATGTAGATTATAAATATCTAAATGTTACATGACCGAGAGCTGCAAGATGGTCTTTTGTTTCTTCACTTGAATTGTCGAAACTTTTCTAAGTAGCTTGGCCTCCTTCAAATGATATTAACAAAGACGTATTGTGTAAAATATATCAGAGCTAATTAGTTTTTTCATATGTTTCTTCGTGTTTTAATTCTCACTAAGATTGTATAAGCTTTATATTTCTTTGTAGCAATATCGTCTATTTACTATATTTAACATTTTCTGTCTGGGTAAGTGGTTGTAATACTGCGATGAAGAGCCCACCAATCCCTTCAAATATTATCCAGACTAAACTAATAAATTGTTATCGGTACTGTAATCTGAATGGGAATTTATATAACATGAACTAGGTAGATTTAAAGCGTTCCATATTAAGAACATTTCAGTACTGGGGTCTGAATCCATCTGACTGATAAGATGACAAGTCAGTCAATCATATTGGTGGCCTCCCCACAGCCCCGGCGGACAGAATAGAGAAGGCGTTTCGCCGGAGTACGGCAAGGGAGACGCGCTGGAAAAGCCACTACAAATCGCGGGGCTCACACCTGCGACTGGCCAGCTCAGCGCCTATGGTGGTGAGTAGGGAGGTAGCCCTAGTCCCTAGAATAACAGAAATCTCCACTGCCAAGGGTACATTTTAATTAAATGAAGAGTATTTCCTCGTGAATCAATTGATTCTTGATCAGTTGAACACCTCTTCCACTAACACCACACCCGCTGTCATAAAGAAAAGTTATATAAACATAGATTTTGAGAGGTTTTCTCATTTTCTAACTTTTCAATGAATATGAGAAAACTATTGTTCATGTTCTATATGATTGACGGAATAATTGAAACTGGCAATATTTTACAAAACTTGTATCCCATTAAGATAAAAAATATATATATTGTGTAGATTAAAGGCAACAATAATCTGTAAATAAACCACTACGCTAGAAAAAAAGCAATCTATATATTTATATATGTACATACACACATATAGATATATATATTATATATATATATATATATATATATATATATATATATATATATATATATATATATATATATATATATATATATGGGTGTGTGTGTGTATGTTGGTCGGATCCCGACTGAAATTGGGGGTAGCCACAGTTTAAAGGAAGTCAATTCTTAACACTTAACGTAAATTTGGATAGTTATCAAGGGAGCAGAATATATCCATTAATAACATTTAAAGGGGTACAATATAATTGTTGACCCTTTGGATAAAAGATGTTGTCACCAATTTAGCGGAGAAGTATTTAGAGAGTTGTAATGTCGCCACGAGGAACCAGGTTTGGTAGAAAGATATGATAGGAATATCGACAACGACTTTAGCTTGGTTTTACATTATTTATTAACAGAGGTTGAGCTGGCATGCCAAGAGAAATAAAACAAATCAATTAAGATTACAAGAGAAAATACGGTCGACTGGCTGAGGCGTTTAGCCAATTCCGTAGTAAAAGTGTTGTGTCGTTACATATTGTTTGTGCCGGCGGAGCAAAAGAACAAGTGGTGTTTACCTTAGCACGGTCTAGGTGGAAGTGATAGCGTCCTCAAATCTTTGCGGGCTATTTCTCCCTCAGAACGCGTAGGGATAAATCCTCTTCTACTGGCGCTGATTGGCTGAGCTGAGCCAAATCACGCACAGATAATGTATGTGAGCCCGCGGAATGTAGGTTACTACAACCTTATAAAAGATATGAGAAATAAAAAAAATAGTAATATGATTTCTGGGATGAATTTGTATAATGTAGTCATCTCCCGAATTCAAATAGCACATAACACGTGTGCATGAGTGCGGGTATCTGTGAATGTTGTATCCCAATTTGTAGAAAATATTGCCTTTTAAGGTAATACGTGCGACCACCAGGTAGTAATAGTAATAACTGTTTCTAATTTTTGGCACAAGCCAGCAATTTCAGTACATTACTGGTAATTTATTTTATCGACCCCATAAGGATGAAAGGCAAAGTTAACATCGGCGGGATTTGACCTCAGATCATAAAGGGACATAACTATGCTAGAAAGCATGGCGTCGTACTAGTAATAACAATGTATTTTAAATGTAGACAAGCAATTTTAGTAAAATATGCTCATTCAAGAGTCAGTGTATGGGTATCTTAAATAGAATATGTACCAAAGTTATCTACAATGCTCTTCTACTATGGAGAATTCCAACACTATTAGGTCTCTCACACCATGTGTACTAAACTGTTTACACGTCTATTCCGTGTAACCAATGCCCTGATCACATCAGACAGTTTCTTACATAATATGGTTGCGTTCTCGAGGCGAAGGCTTCAAGGACATAGTGTCGGTCCGTTCCCTTTTCGTTTGAATTTGGATTGTGTCAGAAGGTAACCTTATTATATAAGAAGCTGTTGGATGAGATATTGCCACTGGAAGAGCGGAATCGCGAGGACAATAACGTCATTGAAATACATATCACAACATTATCAATAAATGTTTTTAACATCTGAAGCTACTTTACATTTCCTTATTATAAATACACTCCGTCATTCTTCTTGAATTGCATCAATGTTACAATAAGTATATATATATATATATATATGTGTGTGTGTGTGTGTGTGTGTGCGTGCGCGTGTGTGTATGTGCGCGGGCGCGCGCCAAATGGAAAAACAAAAAATTCGCATACATGGAGAATGATGAATAACGCAAAAATCCATCATAATAAGAAGCTATCCGTCGAAGAAGATCTCATTGAAGAAGAGGATTGAACAGAATTCCTTTCATTTCTAAAATCTGGATAATTGTAATAAATCAGGTATAAATTAGTATGTGTTATGGTTCCTTTCTTCATTTGCTTTATTTCTTCCGTGATTTTCAATACATTGTGTAAACATCATTATTTAATATAGAAATTGCTTCAACAGGAATAGAACTTTTTCATTCGTATGAAATCAACTCTAATGTCTTGAGGATTTCATACGAATGAAACTGTTTAATCCTGTAGAATCGATTTCTAGGTTAAATCAGGATATTATCTTGACCTGCCAATGACCTTATAGTCCGACGGCAATTTAGCTTCTCTTTGGTTGCATACCAATCGGCGAAACTGAGCAGCAGGTGGTTTGAAGAATTGAAGAAAAATTTTGTATATTTTGTCTATTTACTATGCACAGGTATAATATATATATATATATATATATATATATATATATATATATATATATATATATATATATATATATATATATATATATATACGTATATATGTATGTATATATATAGAGATAGAGATAGAGAGAGAGAAAGAAAGAGAGAGATAAAGAGAGAATGAGTGGGTAGGTAGATTGCATATAGAATCAAAAAAACATTTTCGGTAAATGCGATCGAAAAAACCATGTAAATCGACGACGATATATACATTATATTTGTCTATTGTTAAACTGTGTTGATAATGCAAGCTATCATGTGCGTAGGACAGCTTCTGGAGGCAATATACGAGCAAACAATATATATTCCTCTTGTTCTTAAAATCTAGTATAGAAACTTACACAAATTATATTATTAAACATAAAACACAGATGCTATTAATTCGGCATCAATTTCTGAGTTAGCCGTTGAGACACAATGGAGGAAAACGAGTGAAGAGATACTCAACCCTTTAAAAGTCTCTCATGCTGCTAAGAAAAACTGCAAAGAGCAAAGCCACCAACAAGGAAAGGACGTGTATCGGTAGAGGGTCGGACGCCATGCTTTCCAGCATAGTTACGTCCCTTTACGATCTGAGTTCAAATCCCGCCGAGGTTGACTTTGCCTTTCATCCTTACGGGATCGATAAAATAAAGTACCAGTAATACACTGGATAATTGCTGGCCTTGTGCCTAAAGTAGAAACAATTAATTAGTATAAGGATGAGAGGTTAACTTTGCATTTCATCCTTACGGGGTCGATAAAATAAAGTACCAGTAATACACTGGATAATTGCTGGCCTTGTGCCAAACGTAGAAACAATTAATTAGTATTGGCAGAGGGCCGGATGCCCTGCTTTGACGCATAGAGTTATGTCCCTTGCCATTCTGAGTTCAAATCCCGCCGATGTAAACTTTGCCTTTCATCCTTATGGGGTTGATAAAATAAAGTACCAGTGATGCACTGGGTAATTGCTGGCCGTGTGTCAAATGTAGAAACAATTAATTAGTATATGCAAGGCAAGGTATACACTACCAAAGCCTGTTTAGTCTGTATAAATATACGTAATTAGGGAGACCAATTGCATGTATATGTCGTATACCTTAAGTACCTCTTAGATATTTAACGATGTTGATAATATGTATGAAATGACTATTTCGCATAATGGTTAAAACTCTTTCGTTTATTATGCAATTTACATTGTGATTAATAGTGTAAATATCACACTTTCTGATTTACAATATGAAAGTAGATCTAAATTAATTGATTGCGAACAGAATTCAGCAGTATTCAATTCTACTTAATTCAAGCAATCATGACACACTTTCAACAATTAAATAACATAAATAATATTGGTTTCTGATTGTGACATGAAGGCAATAATTTGGGGAAATGGAAAGTCGATTAATTCTACGCCAGTGCATTACTGGTACTTTATTCTATTGACCCCGTAAGGATGAAAGGCAAAGCTAGCCTCGGCAGAATTTGAAAGCAGAACATAAAGGGGGTAACTCTATGCCCTAAAGCTTTTTGTGAGTCGCTTCACTGACACTGCCAAACCATAATATTTTTCATGTAGAATCATTTTTGGTTACTAATGGCTGAGGATGAGAACAATGGGAGATGAAAAGAATGCATAGAATATATTTATTTCACTAATGAATTAAATTAAAAAAAATTAAAATACAAGAGCCAGATATATGTTATTTTTTTACTTTTGAGGCAGGTGTTTAAAATATTCTGTATATTTGGAGTGTAACCAACACATATATACACAATTTGATTACCTGTACAGCCAACATTTTTCAGAATTCTGTAGAAGTGTGTATACATTTTTGGAAGCACAGTGAATGCTTAAATAAATTAAATGTAAAGATTTATTCATAATTTGTTTCAATCTAAAAGATACACCTCATCAAAACTGTCCGGGTGATTGGCAAACCCTACTGTATGTAGTTAGTACTCATTTCACCTTAGCGAATCTGGTCCCTTACGATTTGAACACATATATGTATATGTCTGTGTTCGATTTTCTTTTTCGTTCAGTTATATATATATATAATTATACAACGTCGAAATATAAACTGTTTCCTAAGTATTGAGTTCCAGTTATTGAAGTGATAAAATGTTAGCTTCCACAAATAATTTGAATACACAATCTGTACAATATAATATATGTGAAAACCATAACCACTATCGAATATATACGGTAAAAGTTGCACATAGGTTTTATATATAATTGTTTCTACTTTTGGCACAAGGCCAGCAATAAACCAGTGCATTACTGGTACTTAATTTTATCGACACCGTAAGGATGAAAAGCAGAGTTAAGCACAGCAGGATTTGAACTCAGAATGGCAGGCGCCGTAACTCTATGCGTCAAAGCAGGCCTCCGACCCTCTACTGCCAATCCACTGCCTTTATATACGTTTTAATAAATTAGGTTATATTTTTCTTCTGAATTATTGTTCATTTAAATGTAAGAATATAATATAAATATATATATATATATATGTATATATGTGTGTGCGTGGGGCGGGGCGTGTTTTGCATATGTGTGTGTGTCTCTTTAAATGTGCGTGTTCGCTGTATATTTATATATATATATATATATATATATATATATATATATATGTGTGTGTGTGTGTGTGTGTGCGTGTGTGTGTGTGTGTGTGTGTGTGTGTGTGTGTGTGTGTGTGTGTGTGGGCGCGCGCGTGTGTGTGTGTGTGTGTGTGTCTGTGTCTGTCTATGTGTGTGTGTGTGTGTGTGTATCTGTCTGTGTCGATATACAAACATAACATACACACGACAATTGGTGTGTTTATATTATATATGTGTGTGCGCCGGTGTATATGTGTGTAAAGTATTATTTATTCCTTGGAAAGGAACAGAAATATTCCTAAATTATATTTAAATTTATGGTCTGCTTCTTTCTCCAAAGAATTATGGCTGCTTTCTATCTATGTAGATCACAGAATATTATCCGTCTTGCATGTCATGCATGAAGAACCAATTTGTGGTTTTAGGCATGTATCTCATATTTGATGTGGATTCTCCTTATTGTAACTTTCAACAAACCGTTATATGATCTGGATGCATACTGTATATATGGAAGACTGAGGTTAGCTGGACATGGTCACCGACTTTTAGAATTGACACTGAATTAAACAGACATACGAGAAGAAGGAGACTGAGGTTGACATATAGTGATGTCCTAAGGACAAAGACATGAATCTTGGAGACGGAGGACATGGCAGCGATGATGAGTAGGAGAGACCGCTGGATCTCGGGAATTTTACCAGCCCTAGATAGATAGATATATAAGTATCCTCTCTATCTTTACTAATGCGTATGTATAAGCACACACACGTGCACACACACACATTTATATATATATATATAAATATATATATAAATGAAAATAGAGAAATTAATGTAAGCAAAACGCCGACTATAATTCAGACATATACGTGACTATAACATCAAGATGGAAAGTTATATATATATATATATATATATATATATATATATATATATATAGGTTATATTTAATTTGTTGGGATACAACAAACAAATATTTTTGTAACTAATATAAAGCACTCAGCAAATTGTTGGAGTAAATATCCAGGAGATTCCAACCAGAATGGTTGCATTTTTTCAGGGTATGTCAATATTTATTTATAAACTAACCTATATTATATTTTATCTGATAAAAGCGCACCATAGTTTGCCTTTGTGTACCTTGAAATATGTATAATGAAATAAATATGGTTTTATTAATATAGTTTCCATTTGTTAATATATTTTATATATATATATATATATATATATATATATATATATATATATATTCATTTATATATACACATGTATTTATATATATATATATATTTATATACATACACACACACACATACATATATATATACATATATATATATATATATATATATATATATATATATATATATATATATTATTATTATTATTATTATTATATATATATATATATTATTATAATATTATCATAACATATATAAGTATATATACGTACATACTTATATGTATACATACGTACAGTAGTATGTATATATATATACATACATGCACACATAAATATATGTACGTATGGATTCGCCGAACATTTATTATAATGTTCGGTGTGTTTGAAAACAAACATACCGAATTAAGCCGTACAGTGTCTAGCAACCATCGTTGCTCATTTGTTCAACACTGATAAAGCGACGCTGTAGTAGTTTCAAGCTTATTAGTTATCGTCAGCAACGTAAACCTTCCTTCCAGATGGTTGAACGTCTGAAAGTATATACTTTCCTTATGCATATTAACGGCTGAGCAGCCTAATTTGCATATCGATTAAGTTAATCGGCCGGGCGCACCGAAAACGATAAACGGAAAAAATGAAACGAAATTTCATTTCTCACTCTTAGTACGGCTGTTACTTAAATATAAGTATGTATACATACATATATGTATACAGACGTACAGTAGTATATATATATATTTATACACATATAAATATATATGTATTAATAAGATAATAATAATAATATTATTTATACTTATACACTAGCAAAGTTTAGACATATAATTAACTTCCTATTCCACAGAACAATCAAAACGATACAGTGATATTAGTGTGTTAATCATGTAAAGACGCAGCTTGAATCTATTGGCGCTTAACACTATGTAGGCTCTACGGTACGTGGGTGTTTCGAGCTTATATATGTAGACAATGTTACTGGAGAGGCATTTCCCGGATTGAGAGCAGTCAAGCAGATTCCTACAATTACAGTTAGTACTAGCTCCAGTGTTGAACGTGTTCCTACGGCTAGGTAATTTAGCTAAATTTGAAGCAGTGACGTTATGTGCAAGGTTAGGAGTAGTAGAGTACGATATTTTAATGGTATTATTATATGGGGCTAAAGTTAGCTCTACATAAGGAGCAGTGATACTATTAATAATGAGTTCAAAACTCAGGCAGTCCTTTACAATGAAATAGCTCAAAGAGAGAAGTATTTCCGAGCCGTGTAATACAAATTAATATGAATTAATATATTTGATAAACACAAATACCAACATATCCGTGTTTGTATTGTAAATGACTAAGTTAGCTAGATTGAAAAATACTAATGTGCGTTAAACAGTCTTTTTAAAATATTTTGAAGTGAAACATACCAATTTTTCTAATGCTTGCTGAGGAGATCTAAATGCAGTATTTTTCACTTTTTCATTCTTCGAAACTTATTTGGATTTTAAGGTTTAAACCTGCTCACGGAACAGGTTTGATTTTGAAATTTAAATTTGTCCAAGCATTTGCCAATATGCTTTGTTTTTATTGATTTATTATTTTAAATGGAGACAGGCAAACTGTATTATTATAATTAGTATTTTTCAATCTAGCTAACTTAGTCGTTTACAATACAAACACGGATATGTTGGTATTTGTATTTATCAAATATATTAATTCATATTAACTTGTATTACACGGCTCGGAAATACTTCTTTCTTTGAGCTAATTCATTGTAAAGGACTGCCTGAGCTTTCAACTCATTATTAATAGTATATATATATATATATATATATATATATATATATATATATATATATATATATATATATATATATATATATATATATATATATATATATATATATATATATATATTTGTGTCCATAATTCTTTCTCAACAGAGGCTATGAACATATTCACTAATGGATACTGTGAGGCAGTCACTGTATTCAGTCAAACCAACAACCTATTAGTAGTTGGGCTCTATAGGCCACCCCAAACGCCTGTACCATGCTTCAAGGAATGCCTCAACAGCATAAAGTGTTTCATCCAAGAGAGTCACCCTGACAACATCTTAATGATGGGGGACTTCAACCTCCCCGGAGTTGACTGGTCCACAAACAGCCTGCCACCAGGTTCTTCTGCCTCAACCTCTGACAGGGAAGCTGTGGAATCGCTTCTTGACTTCATGGATGATTTCTTCCTATCCCAACTGGTGCTCGAACCAACGAGGTGCCACAAAAACGTCCTAGACTTAATTTTCAGCAATCACACTGACAATATCCACAATATTGCAGTGGAGAAAACTCTACTCTCTGATCATGACATGGTTCTCTGTGATCTGAGATTCCACCGTCCAATATACAAACCCAATGTCATCTCTCCTGTCCATCCGTTTGACGCTATGGATTTCCACAATGCAAACTGGGAAGCGATCAGTCATGATCTTGCACATGTCGACTGGTCCTTCACGCACACTCATACACCCACTAACATCAAAAAGTCCTGGCAGACATTTGTGGACACTGTTACAAACATATGTGCTAAACACACCCCATTAAGAACTATAAACAAATCTAAGAGCAGAATCCATAGAAATAGAAAAACGCTCATCAGAAAAATTAAGAGAACGAACAAACAAATCAACAAGCTGAAATACTGTCAGCAGCAACACATCAACTTGACTGCCATTTCATGACTAGAGATTAAAAAACATAACCTCCAAAACAACATAATGTCCCTCATCAACAATCAGAGAAGAGCTGAAGAGGCCTGGGCCATTGAGAAGATCAAACACAATCCCAAAGTGTTCTTTTCATTTGCAAAAAAACACAAAATCACTGGCTCTACTGTTGGCCCTCTAATTGATGAAAATGGCACTCTTCAAGACAATGCTAAAACCATGGGTGAGATACTGCAGAAACAATACTGCTCTGTTTTCAGCAATCCTGATATGGCCGATCTGGGCTGTATCGGCGATGTTACTCCCCATTACACCTTATCGGACATAACGTTTGGCGCCCCTGATGTCTTGGCGGCAATAAAGGAAATCAAGCATAATTCAGCAGTAGGTCCCGATAGGTTCCCTGCTTGTGTCTTGAAGGCGTGTCAACACCAACTTGCATCTCCTCTTGCCAATCTGTGGCGGAACTCACTGGATGCTGGATATGTGCCAGAAAACCTTCTATCTGAGTCTGTTGTCCCAGTTTTCAAAAAGGGAAACAAATCCCTTGCCGTGAATTACCGTCCAATCTCACTCACCTCTCATATCATTAAGGTATTTGAGAGAGTGGTGAGATCGCGAATGACCCACTTCCTTGAGAGTAACAATATGCTGAACTCCAACCAGCATGGATTCCGTAATGGAAGGGATTGCCTGACGCAGCTACTGCATCACTTTGATGACATTTTGAGAGCCTTGGGAGAGGGTTCCAACACTGATGTTATCTACCTTGATTTCAGCAAGGCCTTTGACAGGGTTGATCATAACATTCTACTGAGAAAGCTGTCCAATATTGGTGTCACTGGAAAGCTGCTGCAGTGGATCAAGAGCTTCCTGTCAAACAGAACCCAACATGTTGTAGTTGAGGGAGTCAAATCCAGCCCAGCCAAAGTCAGTAGTGGGGTCCCACAAGGCACTGTGTTGGGCCCACTTCTCTTCATCATCTATATTAATGACATCACTGACATCATCAAACACAGCAACATTAAAATTTTCGCTGATGATTCCAAGCTCCAAAAGGTCATCAATGGCGTGGATGACCGGATAAGCCTTCAGTCAGACCTACTGGCTGTTACCCAATGGGCGGAAAAGAACAACATGTTACTGAACGAAGACAAATTCGAACTGATCCACTTTGGAAAAGAGGATGCTCTGAAACTCCCGTACTCCCTTCCCTCCGGGGAAACTCTCGTGGCATCTAACAACATCAGAGACTTGGGAGTAACCGTGGACAGCAACATAAGCTGGACCACGCATATAAGCAGCAAAGTTGACATGGCCCGCAGAATGTGTTCCTGGATCCTCAGAACCTTCCAGTCGAGAGATTCCCGCACCATTATCCTTCTCTTCTCTACTTTTGCCCGACCACACCTTGAATACTGTTGTCCACTGTGGTCTCCCCACACGAAACAAAGTATCATGAAACTTGAAGCTCCTCAAAGGGCAATCACGAAAAAGATAGATGGCATGTCAGACCTTGACTACTGGGGTCGATTAGAAAACCTGAAACTTTACTCACTCCAACGTCGCCGTGAGCGTTATATTATCTGCATGATGTGGAAAATGTTCCATCATCAGTGCCCAAATGATGTTGGCATCGCCTTCAAGATACCCCCAAGGCTTGGGCCCCGTGCTATCCGTCCCATTCAAAAATCTAAATCGCAACTCATAACAACAATACGGCACAATTATTTCACCTCAATCGGCCCTGCTCTCTTCAACATCACACCAGGACACGTCAAAACAGAAACTGACCACACAAAATTCAAGAAGCCTTTGGACAAATTCCTCCAAGTAATCCTGGACAAACCACCCACACCCGGATATGTCTTCGCAAACAGTAATTCTCTTCTCGAATGGGCCATGGTGCCCAAATCCTGAATTGAAAGACTTCGCCAGGTGGTGCTATTAAGTTAGACATGGCCTGGGCCAATACTGGCCAAAACATTTCAAAGTTATTCAAAGTTGTATATATATATATATATATATATATATATATATATATTTATATATATATATATATATATATATATATATATATATATATATATATATATATATATATATATATATATATATATATATATATATATATATATATATATATATATATATTAGGTATAGGATTATCCAAGATGTAGTGATGGTTAATTACTACACTGGATATGGTTGACGTACGGTAAGAGGTTACTCTACGAGTTATGGAAGAATTGTTCAAGAAACTTAGTTCCTGGTCCTTCAGTATTCCGGAGTGTATATAAAGAATGAATAATAACAGGTAGACATCATAAAAAGGTAATTTATTCCGTGTGCTTACAAGTGTTTCCGCGGTGGTACTGCAGCCTAGTTCCGCTACGTGCAAATTCACAAGTACTTGCAGAACTCGAATATCCAATGCTGTGACCACTGTTTCCTCAGAGCAGAATGGTAAATGTACAATGTAAAAACCCTTAAGTGGGGTTGTTGGGGAAGATAGAGTGGAACAGGAAGAGATAAAAGTAGGGAAGAAGGAGAGAGAAGGAAAGATATGCAGGGGTTGGAGAAGTAGGAGATAGTGGCTTGTAGATATCTTAATCAAAATGTTATGGTAGGGGTTTTATTGTTTACTTTTGGAGAGATGCGTAGATAGTTGGGGTCGGAATTATTTATTGCCCCAGAGGGCAGGTTCATAGATGTTGAGAGGGAGGTAGGTCAAAGGTGAGAGAGAGAGAGTGTAATGGATGTAGAGAGAGATATATAGGTAGAGAGGGCACAGATAAAGTATGTGTGGTGAGTGAACTTTTGGTTTTGTAGTAGTAGTCTAGGAATTGTACTGAGTTACCATGTATAGTGATAAGCAGTGTATTGTCTTGTAGTGTGGGGGGAGGAGAAGGTTGTTAGCTAGAAAGTGGTGTTGTAGTTACGGGTTCGAATGTTAAGTTATTTTATAGTGAGAGAATTTAGCTTTTAGTTTGTGGTTGCAGTATAATGATCGTTCAATTCTATCGTTAAGTAGTTTGTTTTTGGATTTTAGTATGTAAAATAGCTCAAGGTTACATAACCTGCAGTACTTCAATCCACTCCGATATGCATTTGCGCTGGAAAGTATATCCCATTTTAAGGTGAACTGTTGGTTGTGTTCACGGAGTTGCCAGGTCTTGTTGGTGAGCGTGGTCACAAAACGGAGATTCGGATGTTTGATTGAGAATCGATGACGGTACCAGCGAGATTTAAACGATGTGGTGGTAGATCCGATATAATACCATTTATGGTCGCTCGATTCAACCGTGCATTGTTAAACAATGTTGGACTTTAGGCATTCATTCTGCAATGGACATCTTTCAGGTAGATGGCAGTTACATTCTTTGTTGTGGGTAGCGGGTATACCATGGATAGGTTGTGATAGCGGTACAGGTGGGTTGTGCAATACCCGTCTCCCATTTAGTGGTTGGGAGGCAGATATTGCGTTCTGCCCATCTGTTACTAAAATGTTTTGTTTTGTAGAGTTGTTTAATTGCCTTAAGTTAAGTTTTTTTATGTATGCTTCAAGGTTTGGTGCCGTGGAGTGGTCACAGCATTGGATATTCGAGTTCTGCAAATACTTGTGAATTTGCACGTAGCGGAACTAGGCTGCAGTACCACCGTGGAAACACTTGTAAGCACACGGAATAAATTACCTTTTTATGATGTCTACCTGTTATTATTCATTCTTTATATATATATATATATATATATATAATTTGCATACTTTTTGATGTCTATAGATATAAATGTGCCGACACACACACACACATATACGCACACATGCATTGCACACTGATGGGCACATTCATATTTGTACACAATTATTCCAATACGGCAAGGCCTAATGGATTCCCCTTCCAGTACGCACAATCTGTACACTCACACACACCTTGGTATTATGCATATACTATATATCATTTCACACCATTTATTATTAAGGTTTTTGATGTTCTATTGAGAGAATCGTTTTTACTGAACATATCGAATAATGTACTCCATTTTTACCAGTATCACAAAAATACTCGTTCACCCACACACACACACACATTCTCACACACACGCACACACACATACACACACACATATATACACACACACTTACACACGCGTAAATTAACATACACAGAGGCATATACACACACACACACACACACAAACACTTCTCCGTATAAGACAAGAGCTGAAAAATATCTTGTAACATGTTAAAATATCCCCCACACACGTACAGACACATTCCTAATGACCATTCCTCTACCACGAATTACTCTGCTACATACACACACACACACACACACTTGTCTTAATAGGCATTTGAACTGTCAACATGCTGCGGCTCGCACACACATTCCTGCTGACCATTATCACAACAATGAACCTATTTACTACCACTACTACACACACACACACATATTTACTTGAAAGACTTATTTTTCAGTGATTTCTCAATCAGCCGAGACATACCTACATTTGGCGTAAAATCAATTTTCAACATTCACATGACCTCTACCGACCAATCAAATTGTTTTGACCACAATAATTTTTTCATACATCCGGAGCCACTTTTTTTACATAAAACAGTTAGAATTTCCAAAACTAATCAGATTAGAGCAAACATCACGGGCGCTCTATCTGAACATTATTTTTGAAAAGCATTACAAATGCGCAATCGGTAAGTCATAAAACCAAAACTGAATGCTAAACAATATTATTACTAATTTTTACTCAATCCTAATTAAACAATTGTCAGCATTTTCTTTTCCTTTTACCAATATATATATATATATATAAATATGTATATATATATGTATATATATATATATATATATATATATATATATATATATATATATTTATATATATATATATATGTATATATATATATATATATATATATATATATATATATATATATATATATATATATATATATATATATATATATATATATATATATATATATATAAATATATATATATATATATATATATATATATATATATATATATATATATATATATATATATATATATATATATATATATATATACACATATATATATATACATATACATAGAACGGTTAAGATCTCGTTCCCTGATATGTCAATATTTATAAAACAAACCTTGTATTTTATCTGATGAGTTTTGTTAACCTTGATATATATATATAGTAGAATAAATATGGTTTTATAAATATAGTTTCCATTTATTAATATATATATATATATATATATATATATATATATATATATATATATATATATATATATATATATATATATATATATATATATATATATATATATATATATATGGATATATATATATTCATATATATATATATATATATATATATATACACATATATATGTATATATATATACATTATGAAGAGAGAAGAAACATTTAGATATAATTAGTAATAAAATCTATCATACCTAAACTGTTCCTAAATTCCTCGACTACGTAGTTTCGTGGCATAAACAAAAACAATATATCAAAGATATAGAGTCCTTGCGAGGTCTGCCGACTTATCAAGAGGATACCTCATTTTACTAGTCTCAAGAACGCGTCTACACGACGTGAGAAAGAATCCCAAAAGGCGGAGGGGGAGACAGTCACGCGATATAACGGTCGAGAAACAGAGCTAAGCCTCTTATAACCACGAAGAAAATACCACGGAGGCGGAGGGGGTATTCATATCGAGGCCGTAGAAGAGGTAGTGAAGAAGGCGAGAAGTATGAGTAATGGAAGCTTTCCAGTTGTCCCCACACTTCAAAGATTGCTCGACCAGAGGGAGTTATTAATATATTTAGAAACACACAGATACATGCGGACACACACATATATACATGAATGCATCCGCACCCAACTGTGAGTTAAGGGTGCCAACTTCACCGATGTTGCTCAATGAATGACTGGGACAGACCAATTCAGTTTGAACCAGACTGAACGAGTATCAGAGATTACTAATTATATCTAAATGTTTCTTCTCTCTTCATAATGTATTTTTAACTCTGATACTGGTTCAGTCTGGTTCAAACTGAATTGGTCTGTCCCAGTCATTCATTGAGCAACATCGGTGAAGTTGGCACCCTTAACTCACAGTTGGGTGCGGACGCATTCATGTATATATGTGTGTGTCCGCATGTATCTGTGTGTTTCTAAATATATTAATAACTCCCTCTGGTCGAGCAATATTTGAAGTGTGGGGACAACTGGAAAGCTTCCATTACTCATACTTCTCGCCTTCTTCACTACCTCTTCTACGGCCTCGATATGAATACCCCCTCCGCCTCCGTGGTATTTTCTTCGTGGTTATAAGAGGCTTAGCTCTGTTTCTCGACCGTTATATCGCGTGACTGTCTCCCCCTCCGCCTTTTGGGATTCTTTCTCACGTCGTGTAGACGCGTTCTTGAGACTAGTAAAATGAGGTATCCTCTTGATAAGTCGGCAGACCTCGCAAGGACTCTATATCTTTGATATATTGTTTTTGTTTATGCCACGAAACTACGTAGTCGAGGAATTTAGGAACAGTTTAGGTATGATAGATTTTATTACTAATTATATCTAAATGTTTCTTCTCTCTTCATAATGTATTTTTAACTCTGATACTGGTTCAGTCTGGTTCAAACTGAATTGGTCTGTCCCAGTCATTCATTGAGCAACATCGGTGAAGTTGGCACCCTTAACTCACAGATGGGTGCGGATGCATTCATGTATATATGTGTGTGTCCGCATGTATCTGTGTGTTTCTAAATATGTATATATATATATATATTTCCTCAGAGAAATAACGACCCAGCCAGGAGGTGGACATATAGGAGTAGTGACGGAGTAAAACACTTTAACAACATGTGTACCTGTCTCTACTACACCAATTCGAACTGCCCGAAGAGGTCACAGACAATGATAGCTGTCAACGAAATATATATAGCAGTACATCTTTAATAAACGAGGCCAAATCTTAAATATTTGACTTAATTACTTTATTTTGTATATATATATATATATATATAGTAGAATAATCGAGAATCGGAAAAACAGCCTAAGAATTAACGATAAACAAATCCGATATGTGTGGCAGAGGGCTCAATAATTTGGATAAATCAGAGCTATAACCATCGTTAAATTACCAACACATAGAGGTCATGCCTAAAATCACCCATACAGCCGAAAAAGAACGACCAGGAAGATTCGGGTCACTCAAATAAAATATCAATAAATCAATAAATTAAATGAATGTAAAAAACTTACACGGACCCGCTAGAAGGATGTTAAAGTCTCCACAAGAAATGCAAGAAAAATTATATATATATAGATGAAGGTAATACAATAGAAATATAAATTATAAAATATGTAAAAAAATATTTTAAGAAATATATTTAGGTATGTGTATATGTATGTAAATACACTCACAGATATACATATGTATGTATGTACAAATGCGTGTGTATAGTGAAAATGTGTGCGTAAATATATGTATGAGGGCGAGTATATCTGTGTATATGTAACTATAGACACACACATGATATGAGTGTCTGGTTGACAGGTATACAGAGAAAACAGGGTGTTAGATACATTATAAGAATATGAAGGTACGCGTATAAACACACACGCACGCGCGTACACTTATATGCGGCAGAAAAAGAGGTAAGGGAATGTAATAGTAAAAAGAAATTATCATTCTCGATATAATTATAAAAATAAATTTGCAAAGTAAAGAAAAGAAAACAAACAAGGTGCACGCACACATATATCTAAAAGAAACATATATCTATAAAAAAAAATATATATATATATACACGCAAACGGTGCAGACAAAAGCGTCTGCAAGCGTACATACACACACAGGATGCACATATATATATATACATAGACATCGCCCCGTGTATATCTAATACGCATACGGACGCGACTGTATACACACACAACACATACACACACATATATATATATATATATATATATATATATATACATACACACACATACATATCCATATATGCAGTACGTACACACTCACACACACACACATACATACACTTACGCACGTTGACCCGCTAACATGCACACACATAAAAATAAGAATGTACAAAAACATAGATGTAAAGACACAGATATAAAAACACACATACAAACACACACATATATATATATACACGCACGCGCGCGTACATACGGAGGCGTTCGTGTACATATACAGAAAGTATATACACGTAAAGACGCTCAGACACATGGATACAGGGTGTAAAAACAGCCTTGTGAATGAGTGAGTGCAAATATAAAAATATAAAACTGGCTGCGAAATAACAGAAAATATCTGGAGTGGAAAACGCAAGTGACCTCTGTAATCAGGTAGTGAAGAAAATAGGGAAGTAAAAGGTGGAAAGTGAAGATATTAGGTAAGTGAATCGGAGAGTAAAGGGGGGGGGGGTTAGTGGTGGATGTGAAGTAAAAATAAAAATAAAAATAAAAATAAAAATAAAAATAAAAATAAAAATAAAAATAAAAATAAAAATAAAAATAAAAATAAAAATAAAATAAAATTAATAATAAGGTTAAAAATGAAAGTAAATCAGAAAAGGTTGTCTTAAAGAGAATAATTTGAGTGAAGAATAAGAGCTTATGGAGGATAAGTATCTGAAAGTGTGTTAAGTTTATATGAGATGGAAAGCAGGTGTGATTTCATGTGTGGGCAACTGGTGAAAATTTCTGTCTTTGTGTTTAGGCAGGTCTTTGGTGATTTAAGGTTTTGCAAAATCCAATATTGTTCGTTTATGCAGAGCGTGCATTTTCCATTCTTCTTGCATATTATTTCGATTGGTTCAAAATTGACCACTCCAATTTATATTGGATACCTTGGTCTTTCAAATCCCATATTCTGCTAGCCAGAGCTGTTGTAAATCTTTTTTCTGGATGTCGAAAGGATGCGACATGTGAGTTATAACGCGTTTTGAAGTTGTCTTGCGTCATACACACATATCGTTATAGATAGATTTTGAGTATATGTTGGTTGTATACCAACACCTAGTATGCAGGCTGGAGCACTAGACGAAGTGCGCAGGTTGGTTTGGTTACTCAGGAGTATTGTAAAATAAAGTTAGATAAAAAGTCAAATGTTTCAAATTTAGCTTCGTTTATTACTGCTATAAATATTTCAGTGACAGCCATCTTTGGCTGTGACGCCTTCAGGCAGTCCGAATTAGGGTGGTATAGACAAGTACATATGTTGTTGAGGTGTATAATTTTGTCAATACTCTGATATGCCCAGTTCCTGGTTGGGCTGTTATTCACTGAGGAACTGGATTCATATGAATTCAAACAAACGAATTTCAGTGTTAAAGGGCCTCTTCTCCTCTCATTGGACAGTTGTTAGAACATTCTTCATTGAAAGTGTTGTTATTGTTGGAGTTAGCTTAAAAAGTTGATAAAGTGGTAGAAGGAACAAGGTGGTAAAGGAACAAAATGACAAAAAAAGTGTCAAACTACCCATTGGTCAGTTTAGAGAGCATTCCTCTGTCAGAGTCTATATAATTCTTTCTGGGGTGAGGCTGACTCTAGTGTTTGTGTTTGCCAGTGTTAAGTACATTTGACCTCTACAATTATTTCGCTAGTGTTGTTGGTGTTCTTGCTGCTGCTGACAATTTCGGAGTATCTGTGTGTGTTTTTCTACATCCCTCCCGCCACGATCTCTCATAGTGGTGGTGGCGGTGGTGGGGGGTGGGGGTTATTAGATGTATATGGAGAAATATAAGGCAATAAATGAAGAAAACAGAAAATAAATAATAAATAGAGAATAAAGAATAAAGAATAAATGAAAAAATTGGTGAAAAATTAAATGAAAATGTATATGTAGAAGTGAAAAATGAAATGAAGATTCAAATAAAGTAGGATAAAGTGTGTGTGTGCTATAACCAATCTCAAGGTCAGAAATATGTTGGATAGATTGGTATGAGGCACAAGATGTTAAAATAAGATAATGAAACAAAATGTGTTTGTGTTATAGTCAATCTCAACTTAAAAATAAATATAAGGTGATACAGTGAAGAGAACAGAAAACAAATAACAAATTAATAAAGAGAAATCAAGATTTAAAATTGTAACTTGAAAATCAGAAATCAAGTAAATTGAAATGTGTTTGTGTTATATAGATGTTGGCCGAATTATAATGGCTGTGGTGTCCGATTCAATCTCTAGGTTATCATGGTGTCCGCTCAGCCTGGGTGGTTCCCTATGGCTTGAGGGAAGTTCTCAACCTAGGGTGTTGTTACTGCCCATATAGCTTGAGGGATGTCTGGCCGAGAGGTGTCTACATGTTCTGTAGAAGTCCCTATATCTTCAGAGGAGTTCACATCTTCTTGTGTTGCTACTGTCCATATATCTTGAGGAAGGTCCCGGCTCTAAGGTGTCTGCATGTCCCGAAGAAGTCAGTGCTGAGGTTTATCAGGCCGCTTCCACCTCTTATTATCTCGATGGTCTCGTTCGGGCATAGTTTGCATATGCAAGATCCCCCTCTATCGGGTGGTACTTTCCTGATTATGTACCAGGCCAGAGAGTACGGGGTCCTGTCCAGCTTAAGCTTCCAGATCAGGTCGGAGAGAGCCGTGCTTTTCCTTTTGGCCTCCTTATTGAATGAATGGCGATGGTTGTACCAGCGGTCTTTAAAGCTTGTTGATGTGGCTCCTATGTAGAGGTGTTCGGAGTTGGTGGTTTTAACCCTACAACCGTATATTAGGTTCTTCTTAAGGCATTCATTACCAAGGGGGCATGATTCGGGGTTATGCAGTTTCAGAGGGTGGTCGACCTCTGCGTGCCTAGATTAGGGTTCCCGTTATGTGCTACATGGTGGTCTTCCCCCAGGCACGGTGGGGGGTCCCCGGGTCTGTTTGGGTTTCTTGGATGGGCTCTGGGTACCCCCTTCCCTCCTTTCACATGGTACTGGTGAGTGCTTGTATTGCCATCTGCTGGTTGTGTGTGGTTTTTAAGCCTACTCCTGTTGATGCTAGCTATGTGTTGGGCCAGATTTCTCGTGGTGGAATACAAGAGCTTCACAGTGTGTCTGTTGAAGATCCTGTGGTATATATGGTCCCTCGGGAAGCATTTATCGAGTGCTCCAAAGAATGATCGGGCTAAGCTGTTCTTTAGGGCCGCTGAGTAGGGTGGGTTGTACGAGGTGATTTTTCGGTGTCTCCTCCCATATCTGTGGGTCGGGGGCGTCGTGATTTGTTGGAGATTTGTTGGGTTGCTGGTGGTTCCCGCACTGTTGCTTCCACTTTGGGCGCTATGCGTTTTGTTATCTTCACGGTCCGAATCTGTGGGGTGGCCGTTGCCCGCGCTGGGAGATCTATCGTGGGGTAGTCCCCCACTACGTGTCCTGCGGTTGGGATCTTCGGTCCTGGGGTGGTTAGCGTCACTCCCGAGACTGCTACTCATATTGTGTTTCATCTCGTGGTTAAGCGTAGTAGTCACCGCCGCCCGTGTAGTGGTGTCGGGCACATGGTTCCCACTTGTTTCTGCTATGCCTGTATTGTTAGGGTTCGCCCCCCCCGACCCTGGAAAACGCAGGTGTGGGTGTCTGTTGGGCTATCCCCATCCCGTCGTTTCGGACTATATGTTATATTTTGGCCATGTGCCGCCCTCTTTAGAGCTGTGTTGTAATATTCCGCGTAGTTATTGAATATTTCCTTACTTGCGGACAGGCTGGAGATCCTGCCCGAGACACTCTTCACCACTGCCTTCGTTATGGATCTAGTGTGGTTTGATTTGGCGTTAACATATACGAGTTTCTCGATGGGCTTGTGGTAGGGGTAGTATTGTTCGGTGTTCAGGTTTAGGGTGGTGTCTAGGAAGTTAACTACCTTCCTATTTGGGTCTAGTTCTATACTGAGCCCCTGATTCTTAAATAAATGGCGAATACGCCTCCTCATTTCCTCCTCCAACATATTGGTGCTGTGGTCATATACTGTGAATCGAGGATCGTCAAGATATAATCCGCCGCCTAGGCAGGGAATTTGATCTTTTATCTGCTTCAGCAGGTAGAGCCCAACCAGGTCCGTTACCTGTGCTGAGTCGCTGGAGCCCATCGTGATGTCAAAGTTATTTGGCTAATCAATCCTGGTCCAAAGGTCTCCATCGAAACGGATTAAAGTCTTTCTTGCAGCGTGGATGATACTCAACAGCTCTCGGGTTAGGACTGTATTCGACATCGCTAAAAAAAGGGCCATATTAAGTACTATGGGTGAGATTGAGGAGTAGTAGCTTGCGATGTCCAGTTGTATAAAGCTGATCCTACTTTTCTCATGCAGTACCTTAAACCATTCTATTACTTCTCCCGTGCATGACCATTGCTGTAATTTAGTTTTCTTTCGAAGCTTGGGCAAAATCCTATCCATTAGCAACACAAGAAGATGTGAACTCCCCTCCACATATAGGGACTTCTACAGAACATGTAGACACCTTTCTGCCAGGCATCCCTCAAGCGATATGGGCATTTTATCCTACTTTATTTGAATCTTGATTTTATTTTACTCTTCTCCATATTCATTTTCATTACTTTTTCACCAATTTTTCATTTATTCTTTATTCTTTATTCTTTATTCTCTATTTATTATTTATTTCCTGTTTTCTTCATTTATTGCCTTATATTTCTCCATATACTTGGAAGAACCCCCCTCCCCACCACCACCACCACCACTATGAGAGATGGTGGCGGGAGGGATGAAGAAAAAACACACACAGATACTCCTAAATTGTCAGCAGCAGCAATAACACCAACAACACTAGTGAAATAATGGTAGAGGTGAAATGTACTTAACAATGGCAAACACAAACACTAGAGGGAGCCCAACACCAGAAAGAATTCTATAGACTTCTGACTGAGGAATGCTCTCTAAACTGACCAATTGGTAGTTTGACACTATTTTTGTTATTTTGTTCCTTTACCACCTTGTTCCTTCTACCACTTTATCAACTTATTAAGCTAACTACAACAATAACAACACTTTTAATGAGGAATGTACTAACAACTGACAACTGAGAGGGGAAGAGGCCCTTTGACACTGAAATTCGTTTGTTTGAATTCATATGATTCCAGTTCCTCAGTGAAATAACAACCCAACCAGGAACTGGGTATATCAGGGTATTGACAAAATTATACACCTCAACAACATATTTACTTGTCTATACCACACTAATTCGGACTGCCTGAAGAGGTCACAGTCAAAGATGGCTCTCACTGAAATATATATAGCAGTAATAAACGAAGCTAAATTTTAAACATTTAACTTTTTATTTAACTTTATTTTATATATATATATATATATATATATATATATATATATATATATATATATATATATATATATATATATATATATATATATATATATATATATATATTTATATATATATATATATATATTTATATATATATATATATATATATAAAATAAAGTTAAATATATAATTGTGTATAGTGCTAACTATGGTGCTTCCGAAGTCGGTATGCCAAAATTACCACTCGATATTTATCAGAGTAGAATGTAGATATTATAAAGAAAACGAAAAATCAGTGATGCATCTGGACTTAGTTTAATTCGTGTTACAAATGTTTCGCCAGCATGTAGCTCGCGTCATGGTCATTGTATGGATCTGGCTGATTCTACTACTGCGTGTTCTTTCAGACACGGGTGTTATGTCAGGAGCAAAATTTGCTAATATTGCTAGAAATAATGTCAGAACACACTCACTGTTCGGTTGGTCTTCATTTTCAATTCTGCATCTTTTATACCTGCACAGTTAATTCATTTGCCAATCAAATTTTATCACTGACTGACCACCGGTCAAACATACAGATATAAATATATATAGTCTAAAAAGATGTTTTCGTTGCACATCTGCAACATCATGAGTGGTACTATTATCATATTTGCCCTGCTGTATTGTATTGTATTGAAATGTCTTCGCCATTTTTCATGAAAAATGGCGAAGACATTATAATACATACAAGAACAAACATATATATATATAAGTATAGCAATGTATATGAGTATAACAATATATATATATATATATATATATATATATATAAAGAATGAATAATAACAGGTAGACATCATAAAAAGGTAGTTTATTCCGTGTGCTTACAAGTGTTTCCACGGTGGTACTGCAGCCTAGTTCCGCTACGTGCAAATTCACAAGTATTTGCAGAAGTCGAATATCCAATGCTGTGACCACTGTTTCCTCAGAGCAGAATGGTAAATATACAACGTAAAAACCCTTAAGTGGTGTTGTTGGGGAAGATAGAGTGGAACAGGAAGAGAGAAAAAGTATGGAAGATGGAGAGAGAAGGAAAGATATGCAGGGGTTGGAGAAGTAGGAGAGAGTGGCTTGTAGATATCTTAATCAAAATGTTATGGTAGGGGTTTTATTAGTTACTTTTGGAGAGATGCGTAGATAGTTGAGGTCGGAATTATTTATTGCCCCAGAGGTCAAGTTCATAGATGTTGCACCACTGCATCTTGGATAATCCTATACCTAATATATATATATATATATATATATATATATATGAAATACGTCCCTTCACGCACAAGGCGTCAAGGTACGCATATATTGTCCAACCAAGTGCCAATGTGGTTCAATGGCGGGTTAATAAATTAACGAGCCAGAACAAATATAAACAAGGTTTAGTAAATAATGAAAAACTTTCAAAATAAATTAAAAAAAAATTGACTTTACCTACTATAGTTACCTTTACCGATCGGTTTCGAATCCCAAAAATAAAACGGAGACCAGTTTTTGCAACGAAGGCCGTATGGTCTCCGTTTTATTTTGGGGATTCGAAACCGATCGGTAAAGGTAACTATAGTAGGTAAAGTCAATTTTTTAAAATTTATTTTGAAACTTTTTCATTATTTACTAAACCTTGTTTATATATATATATATATATATATATATATATATATATATATATATATATATATATATATATATATATATATACATATACATATTTTTATATATATATATATATATATATATATATATATATATATATATATACTTAGAAACATAGTTAAGACCATTAGGACCAAGTCCACCCTGCCCCAGTGGAAGAACAGCGACTCCGTAATTAAGTGGTTTAACTCCTTAAAATCCCAAAACCGAAGTTCACACAGTTTGACATTCTCGATTTTTACCCGTCGATCTCAGAGACCCTGTTAAGTAAAGCGTTGGACTTCGCTACCATTTATACGCACCGTCGATTGTTTAGACAGGGAAATCATCGCTCACTGCCGGAAAACCACCCTCCTCTTCAACGATGGAGTAGCCTGGGCAAAGTAGTCTTCATCTTCACACCTATTCGACGTCTCCATGGGATCGTTTGACGGTGTTGCGTATGTGACTTGGTTGGACTTTTTATCTTAGACATATTACGTGTTAGATTCCCAGACTTCCACACGGGAATATACCGTGACGATGGACAGATTTTATCGAGCCATAAAAGTGGTCACGACCTCAACCGGTTTAAACAAGACCTAGCTTCTACCTTCAATGAGTTAGGACTTAGGATAACAGTAGCCACCAACCTCTCTAGCGTAGATTTCTTAGACATTAATTTAGACCTTCGCGCACTAACCCACAGAACCTTCTATAAGCTAAAGGAGAAACTTAATTACATTCACAAGGACTCATTCCACCCTCCCACTGTTTTTAGAAACTTCGTTAAGAATATCAGTAATAGAATCTCAAACCTCTCCTCTAATAAGGCTATCTTCGACAGGGCGGCACCCTACTATAACAGCGGCTTCCACTAGCAACAAGACCATTAAGAAAAGTAAGCGCAACAATAGACAAACTATATGGTTCTCTCCTCCCTTCTCACTCAACGTTAAAACCAATGTAGGAAAAAAAGTTCTAGCCCTCTTAGATAGACACGACCCCATAAGTCATAAATACCGCTCCATCTTTAACCGACACAAATTAAACTAGGATAAACCTCCGCTAAGAACATGAAGGCCCCCATCACCAGCAGCCCTAGGAGCAATACCCCACCAGGGTGCTCTTGACGTAAGCCTGGAACTTGGCCCCTTCAACATCAAAGCAACAGACCAGTTGTAATCTATGAAGATGTGGTCAGTTCCAACCAACCAAACGAACCACAGGAGGTCAAATCCTATGTGTGCATGGCGGAGGGCCGATTCAAGGAACGTTTACTGAACCACCAGTGTACCTTCAGGTACCCGGACAGACGTTCATACACGAAACTCGCGAGACACCTATGGTCCCTCAACGACTCAGGTATAGACTACTCCATTCAATGGAAACCCGACGTGTGGCTTATGTATTGACGAACGAATAATTATTCTAAAGAGATTATGCAATAGTAATTTCCTAAACACGAGAAGTGCATTTTTCACACGTTGTCCACACGTCGCCAAACACCTATTGCATAATTACAAAGCTCTGGCCTGATTCATTGTAATTTTATTTTCAACCTCAAAACTAATCGGACTTTGGCAGTTATCTCGCTTATACTTCTAGCACGCAGTCTACTATTGCCTGTGTGAAATGACCGGGTTTCTGCGCATGCGCGTTCGTGCGGTTGTCCTTCCTGTTCCTATAACCATGCCTATTCCGAGCTGAGGATCCGCTAAGGTGAAACAATTGTTCTCGGTATGGTGAACTAACTGTTGTCTAACCACTTCTATATGTATATGTATATATATATATATATATATATATATATATATATATATATATATATATATATATATATATATATAGTAGTATTAATATCCTGTTTGCCCTGCTGTATTGTATTGTATTGTAATGGCGAAGACATTACAATACTTACATATATATATATAAGTATAGCAATGTATATGAGTATAACAATATATATATATATATATATATATATATATATATATATATATATATATATATATATATATATATATATATAATAATTGTTTCTACTTTAGGCACAAGGCCAGCAATCACCCAGTGCATTACTGGTACTTTATGTTATCGACCCCGTAAGGATGAAAGGCAAAGTCAACCTCGGCAATAAATTTGAAGACTAAAATCCAAAGAGGGCTCGATAAGGATGAATATATATCAAATATATAAGAACAGTAGAGCAAATATTTTTTAAAATAACAGATTAAAGTTTAAGCAAAGAATAACTGCTTTCACCCTTAACGATTCTTTGCTTAAACTTTAATGTGTTATTTTAATAAATATATATATATATATATATATATTGATGGATGATCGCATTTAAAGTCCGTTAAAGGTTCTTGGCACTACCATTGTTACAATCGCTTTCCTCTAGCCATGTGGCTTGGAGACAAGAACCGAATGCTACCATTCTATTTTATATCAATGTGAACTGCTATTTCTAATAGCCATCTTTTCACCCCTTGATAATTTGTGTGTGAGACACGTAGGCTGAGTGCTTCTAACAGGAACTAATAGATTGATTCTTTTTAGCTTCCCATCCCCACGTACAATTTGTAAATCAGTGGCTACTTTAGAGATAAAGTCCTATCGGTTGCCAGTTAATAGCTTTACCGTGTCGGTTGTCACAAACAGTTATGACCATCATGGGCCGGTGTTTGGATTATGTCGTTCGATTGATTATTGATTAGGCGATACCCGCTGATGAAGCCTCATAAGCCGATTGTGCATTGTTGCATAATATATGCAGACAGATGTTGCAGTGAACCTTACTGTTGCATTAGTACTGCAGAAACTCGAGTCCGGTAACCTTATAGGCACCCGCTTTACGTCTGTTGTGTTCAGGCAAATAACTTTGTGTATACTCTGGTAATGTATCTTACATTGCCCATTGAGTGCGTTGAGATACAACCGGTACTGGCATTGATAAATATGCTTTGTCCGTCAACACTTATTATTATGTATATATATATATATATATATATATATATATATATATATATATATATATATATATATATATAAATATATATATATATACGTACATCTATAAATGTGTGTCTACTTTTGTGTATTATAAATATTCAAAAATAGGCAAACGCATACACACTCACACACAGACATATATACACACATATACGTATATATATATACATATATAGTGGTAGAACACTGGAAGGTAATATCCGTAGTAGTAGAGCTCTCAGTCTATGGGGCGAGTTAGGTAGAAGTGGTTACACAACAGTTAGTTCACCATACCGAGAACAATTGTTTCACCTGACGGATCCTCAGCTCGTAATGGACATGGTTATACGTAACATGAAGCATGTATAACCATGTCCATTACGAGCTGAGGATCCGCTAAGCTTAAACAATTGTTCTCGGTATGGTGAACTAACTGTTGTGTAACCACTCCTATATATATATATATATATATATATATATATATATATAGTAATAATAATAAATTTGAAAACTAAAATCCGAAGAAGGCTCGATAAGGATAAATATATATCAAATATATAAGAACCGTGGAGCAAATATTTATTAACATAACAGATTAGATTTTAAGCAAAGAATCGCTGCTTTCACGCCTAACGGGATCTTCTGAAAATAACAAAGTCATTCTGTGAACGCAGAAGTGAATATTTCAAAATTTTGAAATATTCACTTCTGCGTTCACAGATTGGCTTTGTTAGTTTTAGAAGATCCCGTTAAGGGTGATAGCAGCGATTCTTTGCTTAAAATTAAATTTTTTGTTTTAATAAATATATATATATATATATATAAATATATATATATATACATATAACATTTGCACTATATATATATATATATATATATATATATATATATATATATATATATATATATGGGATAACAAGTTATCGTTATAGGTAATCCAGTCAGAGGTTGTGAGTACTCTGTGTTGTGGATAGATTTAACGTACGGCTTTGTTTGATTCAAAAATATGTTTCGATAGTTAGGTAGCGAGTTCGCGGTAATTCTAAAGTAGGTTATACTTGGAGTAATAATAGTGAAAGAATGAGGAGTAACATGGTTTGCTATACAACAAGGAGCTTTATTTCAGGTATTGACAATTGTTTCATTCATCAGGTGAGTTTAGAGGTCGCTAATCGCTCGCAGTAGCGTCACTCGATACCCATTAATTATTTACCTATGACCAACTCATCAGATTATGATTAGCGACATCTAGACTCACCTGGTCAATGAAATAATTGTCAATATCTGAAATAAAACCTCTTGTTGTACAGACAACCATGTTACTCTTCATTCTTTCACTAAATATTTATGTATATATATATATATATATATATATATATATATATATATATATATATATATATATATATATATATTCATCCTGGAGAGGCATGGGATCTCGCATGGTTTAAAAAACAAGTGAGAAGACAATTAAAAGAAGGTCGCATTTACGAATACAGTAGAAGTTAGTTGCACTTCTAGTTATACATATACTGGTGTGTGGCTTAGATTTAAAAACAGTGGATACACAGTTGGTTGGGAGCTTGATGTGGTCCATTACATTGGTTCGCCCATATCTGAGAAAGATATGTTTATATATATATATATATATATATATATATATATATATATATATGTGTGTGTGTGTGTGTGTATATGTGTGTGTGTGTGTGTGTGTGTTTGTGTATATATGTATATATATATATATATATATATATATAAACACACACGCACATATATATATATATATATATAAATATATATATATTTCGTTTCTTATTGGCAACATGAACCTCCCAAAGCAAAGCAATATATATCTATATATATATAGTTTTAATATAGATGAGATTCTACAGGTTTAGAACATTTCATTCTTTAGAAATCATCAGGAATCAGAGATTCCTGATGATTTCTAAAGAAATCTCTCTCTCACACAGTCTATCTCTATCTATCTATCTATCTATATATATATATATATATATATATATATATATATATATATATATATATATATATATATATATGTGTGTGTGTGTGTGTGTGTATGCATTTATATAAAAATATATACGTCTAATCACACACATACACATATATAAGTGTATATATATATATATATATATATATATATATATATATATATATATATATATATATATATATATATATAAATAAGGAAAACAGATGAAATCGAAAATGCAACTTGAGTACTTTTAAAAAATATATATATATATTTGTTTCCTCTACCGGTTTCGCAGTTCTTATGCTTTTCAAAAGTAGAGTTGAGTTGGAGGGTTTAACCACAAACCCTCCATCTCAATTCTACTTTTGAAACGGACAAGAACTGCAAAACCGGTAAAGGAAACAAATAATTAAATATATTTTTTAATACGACTTAAATTGCATTTTTGATTTCATCTTTTTTCCTTATATATATATATACACTAATATGTGTGTATGTGTGTGATTATACGTATATATTTTTTATTAAAATGTATACACACACACACACACACACACATATATATATATATATATATATATATATATATATATATTCGTATGGTTGATTTTAGACATAATCTATGTGTGTTGGTATTTTAACGATAGTTATAGCTCTGATTTATCTGAATTATTGAGCCCTCTGCCACTCATGTCGAATTTTGTTTATCGTGAACTCGTGCGCCGATTTTTCGATACTCGATTATTCTACTATATATATATATATATATATATATATATATATATATATATATAGAGAGAGAGAGAGAGAGAGAGAGAGAGAGAGAGAGAGTGTGTGTGTGTACGTGTGAGAGAGAGAGATATAGAGAAAGGTGCATACAAGCATGTATACACTCGCACATACACCATACATTTACACATATATTCCCATTCGTTAAATATCCTTCCGCTGTAAACATTATAATGACGTTTTAATTCAATATAGGTTGATTATTTTAGCAGAAGCGAATTACATTGATATAAATTTTCAAAATATATCACAATGCTAAACTCATAAAATAGGCTTTTGCCTTTATCCTATTTTTTCGTACCCTTTTTATATGCTTGTGTTCATTTTACTATTATAATTCATTATGTTTATATATTTAATTTTAATTCATTTCATTAATGCAGCTTGTGCGTTATTAGACGTGTCCTCAAGCATGCGTCGTTTTACCATACATGTCATTATTTTTTTTAAACTGTTATTATCCTCCTAGCAATTATTCAAATTTTATATTCATCACATTTTAATCTCGATCTAATTAACCAAGTAAAGTGGTATGGATTCTGAAATCTAATTATAGTTTTGTTAAAAATGTGTAGCGTTAAGCGTCCTTTTGTATCGAATTTATAATAATTTCCGTATCCCTAGGTATACATGTGGAAGCATGAAGAAACATTTCTGTAGGAAAATCCAAAACTATTTGTAAACATTTAGAAAAGTAAATGTAGCAAAGGCATATAGTTTTACACTTGCAATATATTGTGTACGTGAATTTTTACATACACAATTCTCTTGCTTTTCCTCCTAATGTTGAACATATTTTATTGGAAAATATGTTATAATTTTCTCAGCAGGAACATTTTAAACGAATGTCACCCCCTGTATTTCACATTGAAAAACACCACACACATTGAAACATTCTGAATTTGGTGGAAAGGGAAATAAAAATAAATATATTAATAGGTTTTATGAAACAAGAAATTTGGTGTTCTATTATATGGCCATATATTTCGGACAAACTTGAAATATCGCAACGTTCGAACAATATATTATCCGATACTTAATAGACTATAAAATAATTTCAAAAATCATTTAAATAATCATTTAAAAAATCATTTCATTTTACATACTGATATTTGTAATGTGAGAGCTGTTTGCTTGTGCTTTCTAGTCATTGAACAACTATGTAGTGCCTTTCCTGTTTACGTCTATTTTGTTTTTCATATTTTGATTATTGTTAAGTCTGTCTAACTATTTGTTTACTCTCAATACACAAACATTTAAATGCTGGAAACAACAAGATTCTTTATCTGAAAATGTGTGTTGAAACCGATATCGTTATACTTTGGGAGGGTCATGAGCATAATAAGAAACACACGCACTAGATGTTTCAATTCAATATATTATAAATTTCCGGTTGGTAGGTTGGTTCCACAACAGGATGGATGTTCATATATTGTCAATGTTCTTTCGTCACACATTATGTGACCTCTTCAGTGACTGCGGATTATTTTCTTTGTTTTGTGCCTCTATTTTGTTCTGTCCTACGCCATCTCAGTGCTCCTGTGGGAGCCCCTACATGGACACACTGGAAGAGGAAGGCCAAGGTTGACGTATGTTGATGCCCTAAGGACAGACACTGGTCTGTTGGAGACGCAGCGCATGGCAACGATAATGAGGGACAGAGACCGCTGGAGAGAACTCGTGCACGGATCTCGGGAATTTTACCCGCCCTATATATATATATATATATATATATATATATATATATATTCAAATCCCGCCAAGGTTAACTTTACCTTTCATCCTTACGGATAACACATAGTAACAAGTTGGAAAATAATCAATTTCTTACTGAACCTCGGCGGCGGATTTGTTTCTATGAATTAACAATTATTCCTACACTGCAATGATTTGTTATTTCGTCAGCTAGTTTGCTATAATCTATTTAGTGATGAGCTCATTTATTAACAATAATTGTTTCTACATTTGGCACAAGGCCAGTAATTACCAAGTGCATTACTGGTACTTTATTTTATCGACACCGTAAGGATGAAAGTCAAAGCTAATGTCGGCGGGATTTGAACTCAGATCATAAAGGGACGTAACCCTATGCTGCAAAGCATGGCATCCGACCCTCGACCTATACTGCCAATCCACCACCCTAAAAACTGATTTAACCCAAGTTAAGGATCTCCACCATCTCTAGTGCCTACTTCTAGGCCACAGGTACAACTATTATCATTTGTTAACAATAATATCATTTCATATCAATAAACCGATAATTATTAAGATATTTTCCACTTAGGCTTAGCCAGTCGTATTAAATGATAATGTTCCATAGTTATTTTGAATTGTTACTTTTTAAGGTTGTGGGAGTATATGACAACCAGAGAGTCCATTATGTCATGCAGTTGAGCTATGAGAGCTACGAGTAGATTTCGTACGCTAGTGTGATTACGGGTATACTTCCTCAGAGCTAATGTGAGATATAATATGCTATAATGCCATGTATTGATTACAATATACACAAATTAATCCAAATATAACGTAGATTATGTTGTTGTTTGGAATAATTATTTCAATAAACTTGGATCCCTTAAGATATTATTCCATAAAGTTTTAGGCAGACAGTATTATTGATTTAGGTGTCATAGAAATTATGTATTTTGATTTTCCCATCAATTCCATTTGGGTCCATGTTTTTATCATTTATTTTGTTTTACATGTGTAACTTGATTTGTTTTTTGGCTTAGGTGGTTAATGCTTTCTTAGCCACTTTTTCAGTTTGTATGGCGTTTTAACATATTGATTTGCTCTAGTATTTTAACTATTGAGCGCCTGCCAGCATTTCTATGATTTTGCGTATGGTTTCGCTTTTTCTACAAGCCGAAATACGATTCTCGCTGAATTATATTTGTATTAATATCCCGAGTCTTACAATTAACCTGTTAATAATTCTATTAACAAATTAATTGCATAAGTTTATTTTAAAAACTACCCGGCTGAGTGCTTATTCGATGTGTACTATCTATGAACTATTTGTATGATATACACATACTGAATTCATTTGCCAAAATATGGGGAATTTCCCCTTGTGACTTACGCATGTGCGATTACTAAGCTCTGCGTCACTCGCAAAGTTGGGTACAGAGCAGAATTCCCTGTTGATAACGTGATATTCCTTGTTCGATCTTTATGCTGAAGCAGACAGTATTACTGATTTAGTTGTCATAGAAACACTGCATTTGGATTTTACCACATATTCCATTTGGGTTCAGGTTTTTATCATTTATTTTGTTTGACCTGTTTAGCTTGATTTGTATTTTGGCTTAGGTGTTTAATGCCTTTTTAACCACTTTTTCAGTTTGTATGGCGTTTTAACATATTGTTTAGCTCTAGTTTTTTTAACTATTGAGCGCTTGCAACCATTTCTCTACGATTTTGCGTTCCGTTTCGCTTTTTCTATCAGCCGAAATACGATACTCGCTGAATTATATTTGTATTAATCTCCCGAGTCTTACAATTAACCTGTTAATAATTCTATTGACAGATTAATTGCATAAGTTTATTTAAAAAATTATCCGGTTGAGTGCTTATTCGATGTGTGCTATCTATGAAATTGTTTTATGATATACACATACTGAATTCATTTGCCAAAATATGGGGAATTTCCCCTTGTGACTTACGCGTTTACTTAAGCCCTGTGTCACTCGCAAAGTTGGTTACACGGCAAAATTACCTGTTGATAACGTGATATTCCTTGTTCAATCTTTATGCTGAAAGCTTATAGTTTTAGGCAAAGAGTATTATTGATTTAGTTGTCATAGAAACACTGCATTTGGATTTTACCACCAATTCCATTCGGTTTCCGGTTTTTATCATTTATTTTGTTTGACCTGTTTAGCTTGATTTGCTTTTTGGCTTAGGTGTTTAATGCATTCTTAACAACCTTTTCAGTTTGTATGGCGTTTTAACATATTGTTTAGCTCTGTTTTTTAACTATTGAGCGCTTACCAGCATTTCTACGATTTTGCGTTTCGTTTCGCTTTTTCTACCAGCCGAAATACGATTCTCGCTGAATTATATTTTTATATATATATATATTCACTCATTAGTTGATTACAATAAAAAAAATTAAATGACATTATTTCATCGTAGAAACGTACCCCGCTCCCCCCAGAATACTTTATCATGTATTCTAGAAAATTAGAAAATCTTGAAATATGTGAAACCGATAACGTCAGGAATTATTGTTCAGATACCTTCTGAAAATTGCGAATTAAATTATCAACGTAATTTTCCTATATATACATATATAAGCACACAATAATGGCCTAAGTTAAATATAAATAAATATACACAGGTAAAATGACAACAACCATACATAAACACACACTAGTGAGCAAAGATAACATTCAAACACGCAGACTCAGACATGAACACACAAGAAGAAAAACATATGTACACAAACACACGAGCAAACAGAGACAGTAATAAATAACATATATACACATTTACTGTTCGTCAGACACTTATAATCATTGATTGCCAGCTAAATTAATTATAGGGAAATAAATTATACGGAAGCGAAAACCAAACCAAACAGTGAATGTGTTTTATTATATATTTCTGGCAATATTATAATAATATGACCCTCCCCAAATATAACAATACAATAATATATATATTTATATATATGTGATGTGTGTCTGTATATATATATATATATATATATATATATATGTATATATATATATATTAAAATAACACATTAAAGTTTAAGCAAAGAATCGCTGCTTTCACTCTTAACGGGATCTTCTGATATAGTTGATATATATTTATCCTTATCGAGCGCTCTTTGGATTTTAGTCTTCAAATTTAATATTATTACTAATATATATATATATATTTATATATTAATATATACATATAAACACACACATACATGTATATTTATATATATATATATATATATAAATATATATATATATATATATATATATATATATATATATATATATATATATATATATATATATATATATATATATACTTATACACATATATAAGTATATATATATATATATATATATATATATATATATATATATATATATATATATACATATTTGTACATACATGTTTGTACAGAAACATACATGCATGTTTGTATATGTAGATATATGCGTTTATATGTGAGCATGTATATTGTCTGTATGTACATAGATGCTCTTTTAACTTCTGACAAATCTCGACTAACATTCGTTTCAAAATCGTTCAATACACGAATATAATGTTTCTTTTCTCCAAAGTATATTTCTCTTAATTAGTTGATGAATCTATTCTTAATGTTTATTATAATGAAATGTTGGTTAAATATTTTGCTTTCTTTTCATCATTCACGATTTCGTGTTAAATATTTTCTTAGCTGTATATTTTCTTTTTAGAATACTCTACTTTCATTGTGTCATCACGTTTAGTAACAATGACTGCAGTATTCTATATGTTTAAAGTAATGCAACAGAGAGAGAATTATATAATACATCAAAATTGATGATTAGTAATATGAGACTGTTCTGGGTATTGCAATGCCAGCATCACGGCTGTAATATATTACTTACTAGCCTGCAATGTCTTTATGTATCTATTCATTTCCGTAAAAATTAATTATATTACATATTACATTCAATCACGTAGAAAGTCCTGCCATATTCTATCAAAATTGGCATTAAGATATACAGATAATATTTTACATGTATTCATGGATATGATGTACAATATGAGGTCGTGAACTGAGCAATCCACAACTCTATATAATAATCCCTTATTTCTAAAAAAACATGTCATTAATAATCCAACTCGATATTATAATAATCAGTGACATGATGGGGCATCTATCTATCAATGTGGCCCAAATAATGTTTTAATAAATTAACACCATATCTTCACAGCATACTTTCTCGAGGGGAGTGAAAGCACCTGTTGCAGATATCTGTCATCTAGCATACCACATCATTTATGGTGCTTCTCCTTCCTTGAAATGGTTAATGCTACTTTAATTTCACTGTTCTGTGTAAAGCGATAAACAAACATAAGGGGATTAAAAGGGCACACGTCTACTGGGAGCTGTTGTTAAGATGATTGCACTAACTCTATATGATTTGCTAACACAAGTGGAGACGGTCCTCTATTATTCTGGAAATTAAGGTTACTGATCAGTTATTATACATTGGAAATAATTATCATTGCTCATCAACTAAAGGTAAAATGCAGCAAACTTCGCATAGTACCTTACCATGTCTCTTGTCGATTTAACCAATGTCTCAAACACTGTTAATATGACTGCTTCGTTTTCCACATCAAATTCTACTAAGTTTAAACAACCCCATTGTTGTATGGAACATTCTTTTAACATAAACGGTACACTCTCGCCTAAACAATTTCAAGCACTGTTTCGTTTAAAAAAGTGTGTCTTCCCTGCGTACAACTTTGTATTCATATACATTGCTGCATGTCGCTTTGCGCTTTCGAAGACGGCAACATTCGAGTCTAAATCCATTTCAGTATTACATCTAACGTCTTTCAACATGAAATCTAAAACCTCTTTTATGAGAGTTCCTCTAACCTGGACATGTGGATCACATTGCTAACACCAAAGATCAATAAAAATATAATGTGGGGCATTGACTGCTTTTGGACTTAGCATCAGTCAGAAAAAGTCCAACGTTATGTTTTCTCCGCTTATAGGTTATACTTATGTTGTATCGCACATCATCATTCACGAAACTCCATCATCTACATTGGCTGGAAATTCTCTAGATATAGATCCATTGACTCCGAAAGAGAAGTACAAATCTCTAATTCAATCCCCTCTCCAATATTTCAACAGAACAGGCATGTAATATGTGCAGGAGGCATGTAATATGTGTAGGAGGTATGACATATGTGTATGAGATTGTATGTCTCCTAAACCGGCCTTGCTAGTCAAAGAATATCTTACGAAGGGAAAAACATAGTTTGATTGTTCGTAAGTCTTTACGCAGCAACATAGAAACCGTAAATAATATTTGTTTCTTTTTTAATATTCAAATGAAAGCATATATATATAGAGAGAGTCAAGAGTGGCTATATATCCTGTATGACCATGCGATATGAGGTAGGAAGCTACTCTTCCGATGCACATTTTCATTTAAGAGGATTTTATATTTTTTATTTGTGAAGGTCCTTCAGTAACCCAGTCATAACAGTCATCCCTCCCCAAGTCAGGGATTTTGTGCAAGGAAAGGCAAAAGCCGATAGAGCTTATCAGCAGTAAGATCCCTATCGATTTCAGTAGAATTCAGCAGAATAATAAAGTGGAGCTGCTTGATACAAACTGCCTTGCACTTTAATATGAATTGATAATAAACAATATATGCCTTCATTTATATAGACATATTCATCGATGTCCCAATACATACAAACTTTGACACACACTACAAATATTTAGTATGCACATTTATTATTTACTAAAAAAACTGTTCTATAATGAATAGCTAAGCAATGAGTAATGATAACATTAAAACATAAACAAAATTAAATATTGAACAAAGGGAAATGTTTGACGAAGATAAAGCAACATATTTACATGATACGTAGGAGAAAGTTTAACGAGAAAATAAATGTCACACACACACATAATATGTAAAGACACACATAAACGGAATCACACAGACACATATTTATATATATATGTATACATGTATATAAATATATATGTACCTATACACATATACACACACATACACACAAGCACACACACACAGACACACACATACATATATATATATATATATATATATATATATATATATATATATATAGTAAAAATAATAAATTTGAAAAGTAAAATCCAGTTTCAGAAGATCCCGTTAAGTGTGAAAGCAGCGATTCTTTGCTTAAACTTTAATCTGTTATTTTAATATATATAGGAAAAGTGTCAGGACCCCACCGGTAAGCTCCGGCCATTTCGACAGGTATATAATATGTAACGATATATATATATATATATATATATATATATATATATATATATATATAGACATATTCATCGATGTCCCAATACATACACACTTTGACACACACTGCAAATATTTAGTATGCACATTTAAATAATAGATATATATATAGTGGTAGAATAATATAAGGTAATATCCGTAGTGGTAGAGCACTCAGTCCATGGGACGAGTTAGGTAGAAGTGTTTACGCAATATATATATATATAAATGTATATATATATATGTATATATAAATAAAAGTTTACATATATACATATACATACACATACAAATACGTGTTTTGCAACCGGTCACTTTGTGGCTCAATGAAAAATTAATAAATTAAACAATCAGAGCTATATATCATAAAACATGTCTATAGAATCACAAGATAAAATATATACTATTTCCTCTCCCAATTAGCATAATTAACTATATAAAAAATCCAATAGACCAGGCTATACGAATGAAGCTTCTATGAAGGAATCTCCGACAAATAACCAAAACTAGCGCTTCGCGTCGGCCGTAGCAGAATGTTTATCGAATATTTCGACAGTGTAATCGCCTAGATACAGTCAACTAAGCAGAATTAGGTTTAAAATAAACAAGGAGAAAATAGAATACATTTAAATATCTCTACCATGGTTTCGTCCGTGTTTTGAGTTTTCCAATAATTATGTAATAATTATATAAACTCGAGCGCCGGATTCTTCAGGAAGCTCGCTCATATCTAGAAATTAAATTTTCCAAAACGATCGCGCCAAGAATTCATTTCAATGCTAATTGGGAGAGGAAATAGTATATATTTTATCTTGTGATTCTATAGACATGTTTTATGATATATAGCTCTGAGTGTTTAATTTATTAATTTTTCATTGAGCCACAAAGTGACCGGTTGCAAAGCACGTATATGTATGTGTATGTATATATATATGTAAACTTTTATTTCTAATAATCTCCCACTAGGTTGAGATAAAAATGTGGCTGTATTGTGCTGTGCTTTCTAGCAAAAATGCCACCAGTCGTAAGCAACTACCACACCCCTTCCAACTTGACCGCGACTACTTCACGATTTTTAGCCATTTTGAAATTAATTATTGGCGCGATCGTTTTGGAAAATTTAATGTCTAGATATGAGCGAGCTTCCTGAAGAATCCGGCGCTCGAGTTTATATAATTATTACATAATTATTGGAAAACTCAAAATACGGACGAAACCATGGTAGAGGTTTTTAAATGTATTCTATTTTCTCCTAGTTTATTTTAAACCTAATTCGGCTTAGTTGACTGTATCTAGGCAATAACGCTGTCGAAATATTCGATAAATATTCTGCTACGGCCGACGCGAAGCGCTAGTTTTGGTTATTTGTCGGAGATTCCTTCATAGAAGCTTCATTCGTATAGCCTGGTCTATTGGATTTTTTATATAGTTAATTATGCTATAGTTAATTAGGTGGAAGTCGTTACGCAATATATATATATAAATATATATATATATATATATATATATATATATATATATATATATATATATATATATATATATATATATATATATATGTGTGTGTGTGTGCATGTATGTATATATATACATACTACTGTACGTCTGTATACATATATGTATGTACGCATACATACATACTTACATTTAAGTAAGAGCCGTATTAAGAGTGAGAAATGAAATTTCGTTTCATTCTATTCCATTTATCGTTTTCGGTGTGCCCGGCCGACTGAACTCAATCGATATGCAAACTAGGCTGCTCAGCCGTTCATAAGCATAAGGAAAGTATATACTTTCAGACGCTCAACCATCTGACAGGTAAGGTATACGATGCTGACGATAGCTAATAAGATTGAAACTAGTACATCGTTCCTGTGTCAGTGTTGAACAAAAAGGATACGTGGTCGCCTAAACACGGTACGGCGTAATTCGGGCAGTTTGTTCGTTTACAAACAAACAAACCGAGCACTATAATAAATGTTCTGTAAACCGATACGTACCTATATATATGTGTGCATGTAAGTATATATATACATACTACTGTACGTCTGTATACATATATGTATGTATGTATACATATACATATATATATGTTGAGAAAGTGACTTCCTTGTTCAATCATCTTACCAGAAGCCTAACATTATTTGTCTAAGCGGACAGTACTTGATTTAGGAGTCGCAGAAACCCAAACGCTGGATTTTTACCAACCATCCAGGGGTCCGGGTAAATTTTTCAATCATATATTTTTTTATCTGTTTGACCTGAATTACTTGGTCGTTTCTATGGGTGTGCGGATAATGGTTTAACCATCGTCTCAGTGTGGTTGGCCTTTTAACGTATATTGTAGCTCTGGTTCGTTAGAATTATTGAGCGCTTGCCACACATCTCGGAAGTTGTTTTTCGCTAATTTCCAAAGTCGAAATACGATTCTGGCTAATTTATATTTGTATTAATCTCCAGATTCTAGCTATTGACCAGTTAATGTTCTTGTGTTTTTTAGTTGATTCTATTGATTGATTAATAGCTTTTGTTAACTTTAAAACCATTCTTTTGAGAACTTAATTCGTTTTGTGATATTTTGCATGTTTGCAATAATATACACATACTGAATTCATCCGCCAAAAATAAAGGTTGCTTCCCTTGTCGAGTCCCACGTAGGTATTGGTAACGGTCTATCCTGGCCTGGCACTTGAACTCAAAGCCTGTTGAGAAAGTGTCTTCCTTGTTCAATCATCTTACCAGAAGCCTAACATTATTTGTCTAAGCCGACAGTACTTGATTTAGGAGTTGCAGAAACCCAAATGTTGGATTTTTACCAACCATCCAGGGGTCCGGATAAATTGTTCAATCATATATTTTTTTATTTGGTTGACCCGAATTACTTGGTCGTTTCTATGGCTGTGCGGATAATGGTTTAACCATCGTCTCGGTGTGTTTGGACTTTTAACGTATGTTGTAGCTCTGGTTCGTTAGAATTATTGAGCGCTTGCCACAGATCTCGGAAGTTGTTTTTTGCTAATTTCCAAAGCCGAAATACGATTATCGCTAATTTATATTTGTATATATATATATATATATATATATATATATATATATATATATATATATATATATATATATGTGTGTGTGTCTGTGTGTGTGTGTGTGTGTGTGTGTGTGTGTGTGTGTGTGTGTGTGTGTGTGTGTGTGTGTGTGTGTGTGTGTATATATATGTATATATACATATCAGATATTGGATTAGACAGTCAAAATAGTCCCTTACAATTAAAAACCTCCAAGAAAGAAGTTTTTCCGAACCGTGTAATATAATTGAATATACAAGAGAGATAAATGCAAATATAAACATATGTGTTCGAACTGTAAAGGGCCAGGTTCAAACAAAATACTAACTATAAGAGAATATATTTATATGCCGTTGTGCTGCCAAGTGATGCGGAAAGTCACTGACCCGCATCTCCGGTCAATAAGGTGACAGCAGCAGGATAACATCGACACCGCATCTTCGGTAAAAGAAGGCACTCGAGCCTCAGCATATTGCCTGGCAACTCAGGTCAACCAGGCCACGTCGGAGGTTGGGAATGTCAGCCTCGATGCTGCGAGCTTTGCAGCCTACCTCTTGGACGTGCGGTCCATTCTCCGCCAGGTTCAGGTAACCCCCAAAGAAGATTTCCGTACGCTCGGGTCACCGATCCACCCGGCGTCCATCCGCTCCACCATCAGGTCCAGGCTTCAACAACTCCAGATTCTCACGACCCGACTGTACTTTATTTCTGCTTCATCACTGCTTAATCATGCCGAAGCTCCTCCATACACTCCGCAGCGTTCCATGCTACACCCAGACATCTCTCCTCGCTGATCTAGATAAGTGTATCCGTGCAGCAGCCGAAGATATATGCAACGTCAAGTTTGACGACATAGGGTGGAAACAGGCCACTTTACCTGGCCTCTGGTCCCCGATCTCACTAGCTATGCCGGCTTATCTGTCGTCGGTAACCTTGTGCCGCGTCCTCGTTAGCAGGGTTCTTCAAGACACAACAGAACCCTCTGTGTTCAGAGATCGTGAGGCTGCCTGTGGGACTTAGCCCAGTAGACGTACCTGCTCCTTCTCCCCCTCTTGATGTTACGTCTTCCTAACGTACTTGGGATGCATTCAGTGCAGCCAAGCCCCAGACAGGCTCCCGCGCCAGCTCGACCAGCACAGCCTTGCTTGTTTTCGTGCTGCCTCCAAACCCCACAGTGGTGCCTGGCTCCATGCCCTGCCCTCCTTCTCCACTGGAATGCAACTAGACAACCCTAGCCTGCGCTTCGGCGTTTGCCTGAGTTCTCAGCCTCCGGATCTGCCAGCCACACCAATGCCGCTGCGGTTTCACCGTGGACTCTTTCGGCCTCCACCCGCTCTCCTGTCGCCACAGCGCCGTCCGCGTTCTTCTACGCCATACTCCCTTCAACGAGGTCATTAAGCTTTGCTTGGACGCTGCAGGCTTCCCTGTCCAGCTGGAGTAGGTGGGGCTGGATCGAGGGGACAGCAAAAGGCCAGATGGCATGACCATCTTCCCGTTCCGCGGTGGCAAACCCCTCGTCTGCGATGCCACTTGCACCGACATTTTCTGCAGCCGCAACCTGGTGCAATCTGCGACTGACCCAGGGCTGAGGGTGCCAAACTCCTCAAATACCGGTTCTCCTCCGACAGGTTTGCGGTCGTACCCCTGGCAGTGGAGACTTCTGGTATCCTCGGCCCAGGGCTACATCCTTACTCATCACCAGAGCTGAGCTGGCCAGCCGCAGTTGTGAGACCCGCGAGTTGGAGTAGCTCTTCCAACGCGTCTCCCTCGCCGTTCTCCGGGGAAACGCCTTCTCCAATATATCCGCCGGGGTTCCGAGTGGGCCCTATCGCGAACTATTGTAGTTGTTGTAGAAGAAACGGGTCCCACTTATATATTGTATATGTTTTTATGTAAACACCATGTGGGCAATCTCTGGGCCTATCAAGTAAACACTATTAAGTACGACAATAATGTTTGCCAGACTTAATTTTTTTCACCTTAGTGAACCTAGTCCTTTATAATTCGAACACATGTATGTTTATATTTGTGTTTATCTCTCTTGTATATACAATTATATATATATATATGTCAATATGTATTTATAAAACTAACCTATATTATATTTTATCTCATGAAAGTGCACCATAGTTTGCCTTGGTGGCCCTTGAAATATGTATAATGAAATAAATATGGTTTTATAAATATAGTTTCCATTTGTTAATATATTGTATATATATATATATATAGGAAAATGTTTGACCCCGACGGCAGAGCTCGAGCCGTTTCGACGGCTATTCCTGGACTAATCCAGAAATAGCCGTCGAAACGGCTTGAGTTCTGCCGTCGGGGTCAAACATTAGCCTAAGTATTGAGTAATTCTGGTGCATTATGGTCCATCTGGTTCCTTACCACACCTCCTTCGTTATATATATATATATATATATATATATATATATATATATATATATATATATAAAATTTCTATTTAAATTGTTGTGAGACAAGCAAATATTTTTATAACTGATATAAAGCACTCAACAAATAATTGGAGTAAAAATACGATATTAACAAATGGAAACTATATTTATAAAACCATATTTATTTCATTATACATATTTCAAGGACACCAAGTTAAATTATGGTGTGCTTTCATCAGATTGAATATAATATAGACCAGTTGTATATACACACACACACACACACACACACACACATATATATATATATATACATATATAAATATACATATATATAAATATATATATATATATATATATACATATATATATATATATATATATATACATATATATATATATATATACATGTGTGCATATATGTATGTATATATGTGTATCCAAAATCACCGGGAGAGATGACCCCTTAGCCATTGTCAAGGCAGAATTCTAGGAGAAGGAACACTCTCATATAAAACCTGCAACACTGATGGTATTTAATGATGTTGATTTGTTCTTCTTTTTGGTAAATATCATCTTGGTTAAGCGAGTGGGACTGGTTTTGTGCAGTGCCTTTGCTCACTATAAAAGCTTCACGGCACAGGGATTGCTTTATATATGGAGATCTCTCTGCACTTGAGGTCACATGATACCATGGGCCTAGTACTATGTGTCAGTAATTGTCAGAGTTTTCAAGTCGATGGCTGGACTAAAACGTCACACTCGTTCAGCGCATCGGTAGGGGTTCTCCTACATGGATATAAAATAGTGGCCGTACTCGAAAACGAGTTGGCAGCCATACCATATATGTGTATGTATGTGTGTGTATATATATATATGTGTGTGTGTGTGTCAGTGTGTATGTACATATATCTGTGTGTATCTATATGTGTGTGCGTGTGAATATATATATATATATATATATATGTGTGTGTGCATAGGTGTGTTTATATATTTGTGTGTATATATATATATGTGTGTGTGTGAACGTATGTGTGCGTGTGTATTTACATATGTGTGTGTAGGTATGTGAATGAATGTGGAATGCGTGTATATATGTATGTATATGTTTGTAAGTAGGGATCCGTGCGTAAGTACATGAGTGTAAGAGATATGTATGTCGCTACCTGTCTTTGTCTTCCATGTCCGAACTTCATGCCCTCCCCTCCCCCCCCCATCCTTACCTGCCAAGAATAGCGGACCCTAAGGGTGATTTACAGCCTAGCAAATGCTTCAACCAATTGTAGCAGTATTGGGGCAAGCAGACGGTCTTCCATATATGAATGCAGACGACGCTTGCCCCGATGAGAGATAGACGTCACTTCGGGGATAGACCGATGATGATGATGAGATAATGAACCAATGAGTGGACACAAAATATCACGTTGTAAGAATGTGCTGAATATATCAACTGAATGGAGGATTTTGCACATAGAATGGGAGACGAGATAACACACGGAGACATATCTGACGACCTTTCTATTACACAGACAGGTACCTCGAGCTGACTGATGGTTAAACGTACGTAATATATTATTAAATCCTGCTCCTATCTTGCACCCATACACCTATGTATATATATATATATATATATATATATATATATATATATACTAGCAGATGTACCCGGAGTTGCCCGTGTGTAAGTCGACCTTTGCTCTGTTGTTAAAATGTGTGAAAGTTACCCGCGCATCACAGGTGCAAAAAGCTTCGAACCTCAAGAAAAAAAACAGAGGTTAGTAGACGCAGGTGTGTAATTGACCATAAATAATGGATCAATTGTAGGTTCAAAGTGTATCGTTGAAATTGTTCTTTTCACAACTGACGGAAGTCAAATAAATGGAAATTGAATTTACTGTTGATTTTTAAAGCAGGGGGGAAAGTCAAATTTTCATTTTTTTTTGTTTTTTTTACAATTTTCGGCATGTTGAGCCGTGGCAGTCCTTAGGGACCACAGAGGGCAGGCAGTGGAAAGGGCCGGGGAATGAATTGTGGCTGACAAGGCAGAGATGCGCATGGTGATGCACAACGATGCAGTGGGTCGACGGCGTGCAGGGAAGGGAGAGGGCAGGGGTTGACGGATGCCTCATCATGCTACGTTAGTGGGACCACGGGAATGAAGAGAGCGCATGGAGGCTCGATGATCGCTTGAGAAGACTAGGTGCAATACAGGATGATGAGCGACCGTATAGTCTTGATATTCCTTATATAAGAAATGGAAGAATCAGCATAAAAGTTTTGCTGAATATGGTGAGCGTTTATTTAAAGAGACTTACGGTGAATAATCCTGATAGATTGAACGTTTTTTGCATGTCTGGAGTCGCAACATATGGAAGCAAGAAGAATTGCGTTTTTCGGTTGCAAGAATTTTGCCTCTGGGGGTCCAATTATCGATTTTTGAAAATTGCAGGTACTCAACATTGATCCCTGCATCTAAATACATAGCTACGTCAAATTTCATTGGAATCGGACAAATTTTGTAATTATCGATGTTTGCCTCTGGTGAGCCAATTATAGATGTTTCGAAATGTAATGGAGCCCACGTTCATGCCCGGATCAAAATCGACACTTGCGTCGAGTTTCATCGAAATCGGACGATTTTTGAAAATAACGATTTTTGGCTTCTGGGGGCCCGACTATCGATTTATCGAAGATTTCAAGCGGTCTATTCCAATCTACGCGTCGAGTTTTTTGTATGTGTCAAGTTTCATGAAAACCGGATGAACGGTGTAGCCTGCAAGTTCGGGACACCAAACAAACAAACAACGCCCAACTTCACTTTATATATAACTAGCAGCTGAGCCCGGTTGCACCCGAGGCCACTTTTTATTAAGTTAATAACTTGAAAAATATTATTGAAAGTTTATTATAAATAAGCAGTTTCATGAAAAAAAATAGAAATATGCACTTGGGGCTGGACGGCGTACAATGAGAAGTGGAGCGACGTGAACAGCGTTGTTTATTAACAGCGAAATAGCAATGTCGATGATATGTAATTTGAAAAACACTACTTACTGTTAGTGATGGTTAACATGTATTAGAATTAAAATAAAAAACACGCGTCCCTTCTTCGCAATGTAAGGGTTTTATTTCTTTTGATGGAAAACAGTCACCGTACTCCAGAGTCGATTTCATAAAACGGTACTGTATGATCGTTAAATGTAGAAGGATGATAGTTTATTTACAGCGAAATAGCAATGTCGATGATATGCAAGTTTAAAAATGCATATTATGAAGGTTTGTATGATAGTTTACACTTTTTCCTGAAACTGCTTCTTCATAATAAACATTCAATAATATTTTCCAAATTATTGCTACTGTATGTTCGCAGCGAAAGAACGTTGATGAGTTTAAAAATGTGTATGAAATTGTAAATAACTCAGCCAAGAATTAGAACAGGGAGAAATAACTCACCGAACGCGATAGTAAATAGACCGTTTGGGGCCCCTAGGGACCACACTTTTCAAGTAAGAGATTTAAAACCCTCTCTATTTGCTTCCTTGGCAGTTTTTACATAGGTGTGTAAATTATTATGTCCGTCCGACCCCGTCTACTACCATTTAACCGTGCACATCTTAATTTCAACCACCACCCATTTCACAAATATATTTTATATATATATATATATATATATATATATATATATATAAGAAAGTGAGAGATTTTTTTAAATGAAAACAAAACGCGATGTCCTACACGAGTGAAAGTATGAGCAAAAAAGATGAAATCGAAAATGCAACTGGAGGCCTTTTAAGACTATTTATTTGTTTCCATTACCGTTCACAGTTCTTATGCTTTTCAAAAGTAGAATTGAGATGGAGGGTTTGTGGTCTTTCTAGCATCTGGTTGGAGTTCGAAAGTTACTTCTGTTTTAAGGGGAAAAAAGTGGCTCGAAATGCAAGTTTTCGTTGGTTAATGACTGTCACGGGAATACGTATAATAAATTTCGCACCAGTTCGCGTTAAAAAGTTCTTATTGTATTTGCCTTTAAAAGAAGGTGGAGGAGCTCAAATTGGTTTTTCAAATTTCATATATATATATATGAAATACATATATATATGTAAAATATATTACTTGACCATAACACTCGTCGAGCATTCTGTATAGTACCCATGAAATGTACTTCTGGAGAATGGGGAAAAAAAACTCTTAGAAAGGACTACAGCAAAATAATTGCAGGATTATGTGCCGAGCAGAAGTGACGTTTGTAAATAGCCAGAACAATGATAAACGCTTTCATCAATTTCGTTTAAATGTACGGTGGAAGATTTTTACGAAGGTGATTATAAAACCTATACAATAAGTGTGGAACTCCAAACACGTGTCATTCTTCTCAAGCCAATAAACATCTTCCACAATCCAATACATCAATATAAACACTCTGGAATACACGCATTTCTCTATATATACATATATATATATATATATATATGCAGAGGTTATATTTAATTTGTTGGGATTCAACAAGCTTAAACATTTTTTATAACTGGTATAAAGCACTGAACTGATTAGCTCCAACAGTTAAGGTTTTTTTTCCGGGTATGTCAATATTTATTTATAAAGCAAATCTGTATTTTATCTGATGAAAGCGCACGATGATTTGCCTTGGTTGCCCTTGAAATATATATAATATAATAAATATGCTTTTATAAATATAGTTTCCATTTATTAATTGTTTCTACTTTAGGCACAAGGCCAGCAATTAACCAGTGCATTACTGGTACTTTATTTTATCGACCCTGTAAGTATGAAAGGCAAAGTCAACCTCGGCGGGATTTGAACTCAGATCGTAAAGGGACGTAACTATGCTGGAATGCATGGCGTCTGACCCTCTACCGATACTGCCAATCCACCGTTATTATTATATTGTATATATATATTTACAAATATATACATATATATGTATATATATATATATATGTGTGTGTGTGTGTGTGTGTGTGTGTGTGTGTGTGTGTGTGTGTGTGTGTGTGTGTGTGTGTGTGTGTGTGTGTGTGTGTGCGTGCGTGTGTGTGTGTGTGTGTGTGTGTGTTTGTGTGTCTGTGTGTGTGTGAGCCCCTGTCTCTTGACTCTCTTGCTATCTCTCTCTATATAAAAAAAAATATTAATACACGCACACATACATTTACACACATATGATTGCTAGCATTTAAGTGTTTAACTGTACATGTCCAGTCCTGCTGTTTAAGACTATAGCTGGAGGCATGAGAATAAATGATTAATAGTCTGCTGCCTGCTATCCTACTTCTTGCTGTGTTATCCAGCATGTAATATCTCAGTTTAAGATATTCTACTTGTGATAATGATTTTTTGGGAGATATATATATATAGATAGAGAGGGGGGGGGGGAGAAAGTTAGATAGATAATGATAGATAACGAGAGAGGGGGAGAGACAGAGATACCAAGATTTGTTAATCTTGATACAAAACTACCTGAGACATCTACTGATAGATGTTCTACCTTTTAAAATATATCTGCAACAATTATTTTATTTCATAAATCATTTTATTTTCACTCAATCTAAATGCGAAAGTAATAAAACATTTTGTTTAAATAAATGTAATGATATTCTGTCGTCTAAAATTTTGTTCATTTTTTAAATTATTAGTACTGTCGCCAGAACGTAACATTTCATTATATATTACGTGTCATTTAAGTAAGAAATATTTTGTATTTGTTTTTAGTTTCTACTTTTGGCACAAGGCTAGCAATTACGCTGTACATTACTGGTACTTTATTTTATTGACCCCGTAAGGATGAAAGGCAAAGTTGACCTCGGCGGGTCAACTTTTCCTTTCATCCTTACGGGGTCGATAAAATAAAGTACCAGTAATGTACTGGATAATTGCTGGCCTTGTGCCAAAAGTAGAAACAATTATAAAATATTTCTTGATTATCTATGTGTCTTTTTACATTCAGGATTCCCGTGTCCGTTTTTCATTGAAGATATTTATAAAAGGTAATAAATATTCTAAAATTGCAGGGGTTAGAAGTAGAGGTAACGAAGCCAAACTTGTAGGAACGTTTGTAAGATAATATGCGAAATAATACCGTGTTACAAAAAGAACATGTTCTCTGTTCCTAGCTTGTAATCACTTTTTTGTGTTGCTTAGGTCCCAAATAAATAAAAAAGTGCTATTAAACAGTTAAAAGTTTGGGTTTGTAAAAATTCTAAGCTATTCACTAGAATTATTTGTATGCTGGACTTTACGTTGTATGTAAGTATAATTTGTTTATATTAAATTATGTTTTTATATATATTTCAGGTTAAATTAAAATTATAAAATAAAGAGTAATACCTAAAGAAAATTATAAAAGTGCAATAAAGTATAAACTTGTTAAAAAGTGGATTAAAGAGATTTATTGATACTGGATTTTTGCACCCTGAATAAAGGGTAAGTTGTGTTTTAAGCATTCGTCTCCAGGATGAAGCAGTGGAACTTGGTCAAGGAGGAAGTGCAGGTGACAAGTCAGAGATGTTGACACGAACCTTTCTCAGGCTTTTACACTTTTAGGGATGGTCCTCTACTTCTGCTATGACGTGCCTGGCCTGTTTGACGTTATTGGGGTGCCGTTTTTAGCCCAATGAGTGGCGGTTATTTATAGACAGCTCCACCATAAGTATGAAGGCTGTCCTCCTCCACATTGGAAACAAGTTCCCGACACTGTCCCTATCTCATTCAGTCTGCCTGGAGGAAGATTACTACAGTGTAAAGTCCTCTTGGAAGCTCTGCAATACAACCAGTACAATTGGTAAATCATTGGAGACTTCAAGATGGTGGCTTTCCTGCTTGGACTCCAAGGAGGCTTTATCAAATTCCAATGCTCCCTCTACAAAAGAAAGAACTGGGAGCAGCAAACAGAATATGTAGTTGGGACCCGGAACGTCATGTGGGAGCCACTGGTTGATCCCAGGTTTGTACTCATGGCGCTACTGCACATTAAGTTGGAGTTTATGAATCAGTTTGTGAAGGCTCTCAACCTAGAATCAGCCACTTTTAAGTACCTTCTTGAGTTCTTCCCCAAGTTATCTGAGGCCAAAATAAAATCATAGGTGGAATTGTTGTTGACCTCAGATAAAGAGGGTGTTTGAGTCTACCGAGTTCTCCAATAAGCTCAATAGGATTGAGAGAACAGCATGGAACTGTTTCAAGCAGTTGTTAAGGGCTTTCTGGGCAACTACTGAGCTGAAAACTACCGGCAACTGGTGCAGGACCTGATGAAGGCTTTTGGCGCCATGGGATGCAAGATACCGCTTAAACTCCATATGCTGGATGCTCACCTGCAAAAATTCAAGGACAATATGGGCGCCTACTCAGAAGAACAAGGCGAACGATTCCACCAAGATGTGAACTAGATAGTACGGAGGTACCAAGGCCACTACAATGAAAAAATGATGGGGGACTATATCTGGGGGCTATTGCACATATGCGACCTGGACTACAACCGCAAATCCAGGAAATCCAGTCATTTCTGACGTGTATAAGTTGCTTTATCTGTGTTATTTGTTTTTACTTGTTTGCTTTTGATAAGCTAGTGTAATAAAATAAATATATACTGTTGATTTAATTATATGAACTGATACATTTTAAAAAAAATGTGTTTTTTCTTGAAAAATATGGAAATCTTTCGAAATATCAAACTTCTGACCACAAACCCAAATTTCTGATTAAATAATATTGTTTATTTTTTTAAAATAACAATGGGATATAACAAACCATGAAATGACACTTCGAACCGGGGATCAACAAATATGATACACGGTGTAATCAGATGCGTATGACAAGTGAGATCTCTCTCATGACATATGTATAGATTTGATCTATATGCATTGCTACTAAAACTGGAAGGGTTGCGCTCATATTGCTGAAACATCAGCGCAGTTCAGCCATGTCCATAGGCCGGGTCAAAATAAGAAATATATGTTTTCATGTCATAGATATTGAGGTAGTAAAAGTTCCACTGAAAGAATAGCTGACTTATGTCTGCACCTAGAACAACAAGTGCACATCGGCATTATACAAACACTTATAGGGATATGGACATTATTAAGGTTAGCAATGATGTAGCCAACTCAACCAGAGGAAACTACCTCTTCAATATGTCTACATATCAGCTGTCATATTGTACCCAAGTACTAAACCTTAACAATAGTAACACTTTCTGTCAACAAAACAAAATGAGGCACTTGATGTATCACGTTTGTGGAAACGAAAAATACCGTTGGTCAGGCGGTCCATTAACTGTCTCTCTCTGTATCTGTCTCTCTCTCTCTCTCACTCTCTCTCTCTCTCAGAAATATATATATATATATATGTGTGTGTGTGTGTGTGGCTATATTTGGGAGGATCATGCTGCCAATAAATCAATAAATGCACACGCACCCGTTGGTTTTCACTTCAATCCCTTATAAATTTCCGGTTGGTTCGATAATGGGAAGGTTGTTCATATAATGTCAAATCTCTTTCGTCACACTTACCACCTCTAATAAAAAATATTATGTATTTTGCGAAATCCAGAGACTTTCAATAATGACTAGAAGTCGACCGTAAATATTACTAATAGCTCAAGTGAATCCATACCTTTTTAACTTTGGTTTTCAAAGTAGGTTTATATTTATCAAATTTCATTATACTTTTGTAGATGTCTCTGTGGCCTATTTAGCGGAATCATAGACGGTAGTGATCCTCGTCTGACGTTCAATCCTCGTCCGGAGTAGGGTCCCCAGTAAAGCTTTTCAGTATTTTTTGTATGGGTGGGAAATAAAAACTGAAAACAGTTGCATGTATCTCTTGACCAGGAATGAAACCAAGGTCTGGATCTCCACCGTATCTAGTACCTACCGCTAGGCCAGAGAGACAACTACGTAAAGCATATGAACATTCATACTTATAAAACTACTTTCAAAATTTCACACGTTCGAAGCTAGCTGTCAAAGCGGCCGGAGCTCAGACGTCGGGGTTCAGGTTCTTTTTCCTCTCTCTCTCTCTCTCTCTCTCTCTCTCTCTCTATATATATATATATATATATATATATATATATATATATATATATATATATATATATTATATATATATATATATATATACTTATACATGTATAGATGTATATATGTATATATGTTTATATGTATATATATAGAGACCACTCTATAATATCTATCGATCAGATCTAGGTTCGTATTTAACCTCTTTGTATTTTCGATGTTGTAGTGGCAACATGTTTACGGTCGCAATGTTTACTATGTCAGGCCCCGAACGTATTGTTATTAGTGTGAGCTATAATTTATTGAGTTATCGATACCACCTCATCGAGTGGTTTGGGCCAACTTTAGAAAGTTGATTTCGAAAAATGCCTATCACAGGGGCAATTTCGATTTTACTCACTATCATATATATATATATATCACTATCATATATATATATCATTATCATAATATATATATATATATATTATACTCCAGAAAACATGTCTAGTGCTCTGAATCAGTTATAAAGATTTATATTAGTTGAATTACTAAGAGATTGAATATCCCTTCTGCTTATACATAGTTCCTTAAATGTTGAATACTTTTAATTATAACTGAATGCAAAATAATGGAATTCTTTAAGAATACTTATTCTCTAAAAGATATACCTTTACCTAAAAATAAGGAATATCTAAAAAGCACATTGGGAAATCTGACTCCTTTATACGAAGACTTAGATGGCGTGCGTTCCATTTTTATAGAAAATCTGATGACAAAATAAATAATTCTATTTACAACTTTGATCATATCTTCAAATCTAAGAAGAATCCACCTAACAGCAAACTACTAGCTGAATTTGAGAATGAAGTAGTATCTATTATACAAAATATTAAATTAAAAAAAAACAATTTATAGGCCAGGAGTACCTTAAAGGCCTCAATAATAAAATAGACAATCTTGAAAAAACTAAGACGATCCTCGTAAAATCTGATAAAACTAATAATGTATATGGTATGGAAAAGGACGAATATAATAACCTTATATTGAAAGAATTCAGGAAATACTACAAAATAACATCAAATGAAGATCTTTCAACGTTAAATAGAGAAGCTTCTGAAATGATTTACAAATTAGGCACCGAAAATCGGACTAAATTTTCTCTATATATTTTGGAATAAATCACTCATTAAATTTAACGGTTAACAAACTTTCTCAATTGTACAAACATATACATATTATGTTTGATAATCTATATAACTTCCCTAAATTAACAATACATAGAAAACCGAAAATTAACCTGAAGGACCACAAAATAAATTTTGAAATTGAACTACCAGTCAGACTCATCGCACCATCTAAATATGACTTAGGTATAATTAGCAAACATATATTAAATATAATTATAGCAATACTTAAATTAAAATCACACTTTAAACCATGGAACAGTACTAATGAAGTTATAGATTGGTTCAATAACATAAAATTAAAACATAACAAAAAATTCATTCAAATGGATATTGCAAATTATTACTCCTCTATTACCCCTAGTTTCCTCAATAAGACACTTATATACATACAGACTTATCTAGTGATGAAGGTAATATCATTCTAACAGCACGTAAAACACTAATTGAAGTTAATAATCATCTCTGGACAAGAGCCAACATAAAAAACAATTTTGATATCACTACGGGATCATCTGATTCGTTGGATTAATTATTAATAATGTATTAATAATTTATTAATAATGTATTAATAATGTTACAATATGTTGCTTTTAATTTAAAACCATAGCAATAGTGAAATTAATAGGAAAAGAAAATCCATAATACAATTTTTAGATGTAGATTGATAATCTTTAAATGACATTCTGAAAATTTATCCTCTTTACGATAGATCTTCGAAAACCACATTACATTTTTCCTCTCTCTTTTTGTTATTCAAATATTCACACATCTTTCGACTAAAATAATGGATCTCACACGAAATAATATATAATTTTCTCTATATATTTTGGAATAAATCACTCATTAAATTTAACGGTTAACAAACTTTCTCAATTGTACAAACATATATAATCTATATAACTTCCCTAATTGTACAAACATTGATAATCTATATAACTTCCCTAAATTAACAATTTTCTGAAAATATTTTCAATGTTGAACAACATTTTTGAATTCACAAATTGTTCTACTCTCACAACTTGGACCACCTTTAAGTAAAATACAAAACAACAACCTTAGTAACTTATATTTGATATATAAACAACTAATAATTGTAAATTATCTCTACCTCTATAATACTAATACATAGGCAATTATTAATCTATATAGATATTTATAATAGACCTCAAAAAGGCGCAAGCTCAAAAGAGCCACATAATTTTATAATAAACCTTCAAATGTGTGGGACTAGAGTTGTTGCTAAAAAATGTTGTAATCATTATCTATCGTAGATTATGTGGAATCTTTTTATAAAAAAGAGACTCATAACGAACTCAAGACGACACGATAATTATTTAAGCTAATGTTCAATATCTCATATTAGATGTTGAGTAATGATTAATACGTAATGCACTTAAACCGAATTCTATAATATATATTCACTTAACTAATTATCGTGTCGTCTTGAGTTCGTTATGAGTCTCTTTTTTTATAAAAGGATGCCACAAAGTGTACGATAGATAATGATTACAATATTTTTGAGCAACAACTCTAGACTCACACATTTGAAGGTTTATTATATTATAATATAAGTATGTATACGTACATACATATATGTATACAGACATACAGTAGTATGTATATATATATATACATACTGCACACATATATATATATATATATATATATGTACGTATGGATTCACCGAACATTTCTTATAATGCACGGTGTGTTTGTAAACAAACATCCCGAATTAAGCCGTACAATGTCTAGCAACCATCGCAGCTCATTTATTCAACACTGACAAAGGAACGCTGTACTAGTTTCAAGCTTATTAGCTATCGTCTGCAACGTATACATTCCTGCCAGATAGTTGAACGTCTGAAAGTATATACTTTACTTATGCATATTAATGGCTGAGCAGTCTAATTTGCATATCGGGGGAGTTAATCGGCCGGGGTGCCGAAAACGATAAACGGAAAAAAATGAACCGAAATTTCATTTCTCATTCTTAGTACGGTTGTTACTTAAATATAAGTATGTATACGTACACACATATATTTATACAGACGTACAGTAGTATGTATATATATATATATATATATATATATATATATAGACATACATGCACACACATATATATATGTACGTATGGATTCACCGAACATTTATTATAATGCTCGGTGTGTTTGTAAACAAACATCCCGAATTAAGCCGTACAGTGTCTAGCAACCATCATTGCTCATTTGTTCAACACTGACAAAGGAACGGTGTACTAGTTTCAAGCTTATTAGCTATCGTCAGCAACGTATACCTTCCTGCCAGATTGTTGAACGTCTGAAAGTATTATAATAAATGTTCGATAATAAATGTTCCATACGAACATATATATATATATATATATATATATACATACTACTGTACGGCTGTATACATATATGTATGTACGTATACATACTTATATTTAAGTAACAGCCATACTAAGAGTGAGAAATGAAATTTCGTTTCATTTTTTCTGTCTATATTATAATAAACCTTCACAATTCTGAGGCTCTTTTGAGAATGCGCATTTTTCAAGTCTAGTTTAATATTTTTTTAAGGGAACGCTTGTAATATCTCTAGTTAAACATGATATATATTAATAATAAATTATCGTTGTAATGTAATTAGATTATATAATTGTTATCTTGTAAATGATCTCATAAATATTATTGTAAGATGTATAAAAATATTTTCAGACTTTTAATATATTCAACTACAATAAACAATCAATATTAAATAAATATATTTTACATAAAAATTGTTATAGTTGAATTAATAAACCATAATATTACATACAAATAGTCTAACATAATAATAAAAAAATTAATCTAACATAATAATAATAAAATAATGTAACATAAAACGAACAATAATATACAAGTAAATAGTTTACAACCAATATTATAAGCATGTTATAAAGAACTGAAAAAAAAATAGTTAATATAAATTTTAAAAAATCATATATAAATTAACAAGATAACTTACCAAAACGAGAAAAATATGTTGATAATAAACGACGAAATACAGGAGGAAGATTCGAAAGCGAAACGATAAATAAACGTGCAAACAAAGTGGCGGATGCTTTTGAGCAAAAATTACTCTCATTGGTTCATTAGCCAATAAGACAACGAAATTAGCCAATAAGACGATACATTACAAACAATGTTTTGCAGGGATAACAACGGCTAGCGAAACCCCTTGAATTCACAAGCTACGCATATGCCGACTTAAAACATTCTGTTGTTAGTCACTAACAGATACATATAACCTATCGTAATGTAATAAGATAAAAATACTTACAACCATAATTCTTCATATAATCTAATTGATTATATATACAATATTATAACTTATAATATAGGTAAATAAATTTAAATTTAAACTTTGGAATTATATTCCAGTTTTTGTCTCCCAAATTAACGTAAATGCTAGCTCTTCTTCCTTTCTCTTCTTTCCTACGCATACAATAACTTATCAAAATTATTTAAATTTTCCATAGCGCCTACAATAACGTTTTTTTCATCCCTTTTACCCTTTTACCTAAACCTCATCTGCTTACTCATCTTAAAAATGTGCAATATCTTACTTTTCTTCTCTAATCCTTTCACTATCCAAGGAAAACTTGAACCGTTAAGGTATATTCTCATTGGTTATGTCAAAATGTATAAAACACACTTCGTATTTCATCTGATGATAGCGTACCAAATGATGATTTCTCACGAATAAAACAGGTCTAGTCCTGTAGACGCTCCTCTCTCTCTCTCTCTCTCTCTCTCTCTCTCTCTCTATATATATATATATATATATATATATATATATATATATATATATATATATATATATATGCGTGTGCGTGTGTGTGTGTGTTTGTGTGCACGTGTTTGTGTGTGTCTGTGTGTATCTGTGTTTGTACGCGTGCTATTGTATCTCTATATATGTGTAATTGTTTCCACATATATATCATTTTCTGAAAACTCACCTCAATTATATGTTTCTTCAATTAATAGAAAAAAATTTAATTTTATTCATTTCCTATTTTCGATTCTCAATGCATACACCTTCCGGTTTGAATGTTAATATATTTTACATTGTCTGTCACAGTGTCTGTTATAATTAGATTTTCATTTCGTTACATATGAAGTTAAATGTATTTAATTCTATTTAATTGATTTACCTCGTTATTTACGTTTGTTTTGTGTTTCTCTTCAATATTGTGTATCACATACAGTTTAGTAATTGTTATATGTATGATGATGTAATACAAATTAAAACACATGCAATAGCCAAGCCACGCATTTACGTACGCATACATAATTTGATGTCTATACACACAGGTACAATGCATATCTGTGTATGTATATGTATATATATATATATATATATATATATATATATATATATATATATATATATATATATATATATATATATATATATATATATATATATATATACCTTACTTACTGTGGTTACCTCCGATTCAACCCGGAATAACACACACACACACATATATATATATATATATATATATATATAGAGAGAGAGAGAGAGAAGTTGTATTTAATTTGTTGGAACTTCGACAAACATAAATGTTTATAACTGATTTAGAGCACTCAACAGTACTTGGAATAAATATTCCATAATATTAAATAAAAGGAAACTATATTTATAAAACCATATTTATTTTATTATATATATTTCAAGGGCAACCAAGCCAACATTGGTGCGCTTTCATCAGATAAAATACAAAATTTGGTTCATGAATAAAGACATACTCATGAAAATCATACCTTATCGGTCGGAAATTTACTGGATAGTGGAAATATATTAGGGAATATTAAAAGTTATGTATGAATATGCAAATGAATGTGTAAATGATTGAAAAAACAACCGTTTATTAAAATGACGCTGGGGAAAGATAGGGAAGAAAGAAAGAGAGAGAGAGAGAGAGAGAGAGAGAGAGAGAGAGAGAGAGAGAGAGAGAGAGAGAGAGAGAGAGAACAAAATATTAATAATGTTATGAGATAGAAAGAGAGATGAAATTTACAAGAGGATGAATAGAACTCATGTAACATAAACAAGTTTTAAGTTTATATCTACTAATATTACGTATATTTACTAATAATAAGTAGTTAGAATTCATTTCTAATATAATATAATATAATATTTACTATTAGAAAAAAAATATATATATGAATAAATAAATAAATAAATATATATAAAAAGTAATTAAGTTAACTGAGTTAATAAGAATATTTATATATTTTAAATGTTTTAAATTCGGAAGATACGGAAAAAACCCCACCAGTTTTGTTTGTTTATTAGTTAGTATGAGACCATTTTGTCAAAGATATAAATGTTGAAAGATATATTTAGCCTGGATTAGTTATTGGTTATAAATCTAATAAAAAATATTTTAAAAATTTAAAATTCTGGAAAATTATCGGAAAATACTTAAAAAATACATAAAAATATTTTTAAAACATTTAAAAAACCTTAAAAAAATATTTTTAAAATCTTTAAAAATCATCAAAAGAATTTTGTTTAATTAAAAAAAAGAATTCTTAAACAAACCTTAAACATTTGTTTTAAATATTTTATACGAGATAAGCAGATTTTTTAAAAATAAGTACTTTCTAAATATATGAAATACTTTGGAAGTAAAAAATATTTTGGAAGTAAAAAATAATAAATAATGATAAAGAAAGATTTAAGAAGTAATAAATAAAAATAAACATAAAGAATAAAAAAAAAATTAAAAATATTAAAATTAAAGTTAAAATTAAAAATTAAAATTAAAATTTTTTTAGATTCATATATGTATGTAATTTAAGAAATGTTAATAAGTGAAGTTATAAGAAGTGAAAATATAGCAAACAATATATTGAAATAAGTAGAAATATTATGAGTTTAATTATAATTTATATATAGTTCTAAATGTTGATTTTTAGCGATGTTTACAAGAACTAAATAAATTCATACGTATATTAATAGAGTTCTTACATTTAAGTATGAAGAACATTTCCTCAACACACAATTTGCAAAATCTAGATAAAGCTGTGTTTTTGTAGGCAGGTGCTTGTGAAGTTATTTCCCAAGTTAAAGAATAGTCCGTATTTTGGATTTTAAGTTCCATATCGGATTTGATACAAAAGTTGAGGATTTGTTTACCAATATTATTAAACGAGCATATGTGATTATTAAAACGAGTTTTAAAGTCTGTAGAAGTTTAACCTACATAGTTAAATATATTATCACTGGTTTTGACTGAGAATGTATAGACCGCATCCTTATCTAAGCACTTAGTTTTTAAAGGACAGTTTGATTTAATTCTACAATTACATTTAGCGGAGTTGATGTTATTCGGAAAGGTATTATTATGGTGGATATTGCTAGAGATATTACTGCTATTTTGGTTATGGTTTAGATTTCTATTATTGATTCTATTTATATGTTGTCCTAGGTTCGTAGTAGTAGAGTAAGATAGTTTTATTTATGTCTGTTAAATATTGAGCGGTATCTATCGGCTTTAGGTAAACACACACGCACACACACATACACACACACACACTCACTCACACACATACACACACACACACATATATATATATATATATATATATATATATATATATATATATATATATATATGTATGTATATATACATACATATATATATGTATATATATATATAGGCGTTTAAATACATTAATATTACTTGTAGAAATCTGTTCTTCCTTCTGTAGATTAAATTTATTTCATTTACACAAATCCTTGTGTTTGTGCGAGAAAATATGCAAGCTATTGTCATAGTTATTTTCTCGGATTCGTTCCCATGAATCACGTATAATTCAATATCACTTGTCATCAATATTACTTTAGTGTAATTAGTTTTTAGACGTTCTTCTATATTATTGCGTATTTAATTGTTTCTTTAGTCTTAATGTCTTTTCATTTTTCAGAATATATCAAGATTTGGTTCGATTTGCATTCTATCGACTTTCAATATATTATCATAACCAGCTCGGAATAAATTTAATTTTGTACCTGATTGAAATTTATTATAACATTCCTTCTACAGTGGATGTGATTGGGTGCGACAATCTATATTGTTAGTATCACTATATATACATTTTTCGTATTCATTTCTGATAATTCCTATATATGCCATTTTTCTTCAACATGTAATATATGATGTTACATCATTTGAGTACAACATCATTCAACTACGGATGAGTACAAATCATTTTTTCTTAATATTTTCTTTATAATTTTTATATTTTAAAGAGCACCAGCTTATGATATGTGCACTAATTTATATATTGTGTTATAAATGATAACATTACATTTAATATACCACCGTATTACATACTCGATGTTTCTGTAGCTGTCAGTAAAATAAAAGTAGCATCATATCTCACATATTCACGTATAAATACTTTATTAAAAAAATGTAGATTATTGGCAAAGGCATTGGAACATCAATATATTTATACACACGAAATAAATGTAAATGTCGGATTGGTAGTATCAGTAGAGGGTCGGACGCCATGCTTTGCAGCAAAGAGTTACGGCTCTTGCCACTCTGAGTTCAAATCCCGCCAAGGTTAACTTTGCATTTCATCCTTACGGGGTCGATAAAATATAGTACCAGTAATACACTGGAATAATTTCTTGCCTTTAAATAAATTGAAATCAGAATGGCAAGAGCCGTAACTCTTTGCGTCAAAGCATGGCGTCCGACCCTCTACCGATACTACCAATCCACCGCCTATATTAATTTAATGTATAATAATGTAAGTTTATTTAAAATTAATTTCATAAAACTACACATAAAAAATATCCTTTAAAGCACTACCCTATATACAAAGTGCGGCGATGGGTGGATTAGTTTTGATGTATCACTGTAACTCTCGCACTGTTCATCGACCTTGCTCAAAGGCTGCTCTTCAATTATGGCATTTCGTCGCTGTTGAACTCTGTTTCACATATTCTCTAGATAAATTAATATGTAATTACTGAAAGCGTGACACCCACGGTCGGACGTACGGTACGTAGGTATAAACGTATTAATATATAGATAATTGTGTTGTAACTGGAAACATGACAATAAAAATGTACTCTGCGAAGTATGATTTGGCAGCACATAACCTGCTTTCTTTACGGAGCTTTACTGTCTATGTTATCGCATGTATACAAACATATCGGTGAATCTGAAGCCCTTTATATAATAGAGCAGCTAGGAAGAGACAACTAGAATGGGAATAAGCATCACTATTACTGGGTTGGTATGTACTTACTCTATCCGAATAGTGGGAAAAGCATCGCAAGTATTTTTATTGAAGTGCAACGAGAGGAAATATAAATCGCAGTGTATTTCCTGGATCGCTCCAGCAAATTTGATAATTCATTTCTTTAACTGTCGAGGTAAGTCTCTAGGAAATAGCATGAAAATAATGTATTTATGATTGGTTATATGTAAAGAACCGAAATGCATGTTAACATCAACTTCGTGATTTGATGGCCACAAATTTTCTATGTTTAATGAAAGAATCATGTTTTTAGAAAACTGATGAAAGAGAGATATGTCAAACCTTTCTTCCAAATAATCTAAAGTACATATTAAAGTTGTCTATTAAGTTTGTCATCTTTTTCATTACCAACTTCAAATAATTCGCCATCAGTCTCTATATACATATCTAGAGATCATCATCATCTTAATCATGTTCTTCTTCAACATCCGCCTCATTCTGATCATCGTCAGCATCATCAGCATTGTCATCATCGTCATCATCATCATCATCATCATCATCATCATCATCCTCCTCTTCATCATCACCACTATCATCATGATTATCGTGTTTCTAATCAACCCTACCAACAACATCACCAGTATCACCAGCATTAATAAGATTCCTACTCCTCAGAATCCTCAGCATTCACATCACACCCATCTTCATATAGTACTATATTCTTGATCACCAACACAACCACCACGACCACCGCCACCAGAACCACCATCCTCCCCGCACCAACATCAGCATCATTACCATCGAAACTTCTGTCATCTTGGTCGTTAATGCAAATAGGTAAGGATAATTTCCAGTTGTCCAACCTAGCAATTGTCATACTTGTTAACGTTCTAAGAGCTATATATACGTTAAATACATGTCAATGATGTTGCTCTACTCTTTAGATCACATCCAAATATAAATCATATTCAACCATTTCTTGTTTTACTCTGTGAGTGTGACGACGATGTTCTTGAAAACCCATCAGTTGTATTCAACATCTACTGAAGTTGTTTCCTATGTGATTATGACAATTTACGTTTGCTGTAGATTCCAAAGTGTTGAAAGCAATTTTTAATGGATCACTCCTGTAGATTTCCATATACAATTACTGAAATGTTATGGTTTGCTGAAAGTATAGATTGCTATTTTACTATTACTAGACATGTGGAAATATCTTTCCAAGGAAGAAAATCAATATATGTCTGTTTTGATGAGTTAAATACTATTATGCTTGCTGCATCATTGAACATTTTATATTATATCGTATTTCTACACATTAGAAATCGAAATAATAATTGTCATTGGATAATTAAAATGAAAAAGTGGAGGAGGCTTGAATATATTTAGATTTGCATCATAGGAAAACATTATGTTTTATTATTTCGGAACAGAAATATTTAGAAAAATGTAATAAATAATATATTTTATAATATATAACGTTCTTTAGAAATATATTTTTAAAGAAAGGAGTAGGAGAGTTGTATGAACTAGAGTGGGTTTCAATGATTGTATGGCAATCCCCATACTTTTATGTGACTGGGTAGAGGAAATAAGAAAGGGTAACACAGGGAAAACGATATAACATATATTGGTATGATTTATTTTAACACATTAAATTTAACACACACACACACAGACATAGACTCACGTATAACAACACATATATATTACATATATTATGCATGTCTCCGATAGACGTTACTATAAATGTGTTTGTGTATAGTTTGCGATACACTAATGTGTTTAAGATTACCATTTGTCTATAGCATGAGCATTTAACAGTTGGTAGTGCTCTACAATGATGAACTGAGACAATGTATAACTTTTTACACTTTTGTCGTCTCACTTTCTATAACACAATGATATTTGGAAACCCCAAATTCAACGAAATTGTCTTCTTTTCGAATGATATTTTACACCAAATCATGCCTGTTTGGTCGAATCTGCATGGTATAAATGTTTTCCAGCATCACTAATTAAACAGAATCACACCATTTACTGTGAATATTATAAGCAACAAAACATATTGTATCCTCTGTTTTTGCGATAAACATCAACTATTTTGAAACGATTTCCTTATACTTATGATCAGTCACGATGCTCGATGCATATTAAGAACAGATAGAAATATCTGTAATATGATGAATATATGGTATACTCTAAATTGTTATTGAGCTGATTTTCCTCGTTTTTGAAAACTCAAACTTATGGATATACACATATTTACTCCAATATACGTAGACTATTACTTTAAGTGACAATGAGGAGTTTAGCACATTTTCCACTCACACATCAACTGTCTGCTGTAGGGTTATTACTTGGGAATGGAGTAGTTCAAGCCTTAACATAGGATTGCGTCTCATATTCAATTATTCTTTATCAACACTATCAAATATACATTCCATATATATATTAATATCTATAACATTTATCTGGGTTTCTTGAGGTAAGTTTGAATAATCTATTTATATATATATATATATGTATATTTATATATATATATATATATATATATATATATATATATATATATATATATATATATATATATATATATATATATATATATATATATAGAGAGAGAGAGAGAGAGAGAGAGAGAGAGAGAGAGAAAGGATGAATATAAAATGAAAGTGCTTTTGTTAAAAAAGGAATTTATTAGGTATTGACATATGTTTCTGTAACAGACCGAATACCAATGTATCGCTGCTTGCGTAATCATATAATGTTACCAAGTATTCGATAGCAAATGTATAATCAGTTGTCACTTCAGAGATTTTGGATAAACTGGATAAAATCAGAAAAATTGAAGTATTTATATTAGTAAAAGAGGAAGGAACAGAGGGGATAGAATATGACAGATGGTAAAATAATTTACTGCTAAACAAGTATATAATGGGTTTTTAATGAGAATACCATGAGTAAATCTAAATAAGAATTTTGGGAGTGCCTATTTTAATCTCTACTTGACCAACTGGACAGTGGACAGGGCTGGTCATTTGGTGCAGTAGTATTAATTATAAAGTGTCAATTGGGGAAGGGGGAGATTTCGATTGCTACTAAATAACATCAATGCTAGTATCCAGCTGGTATATGCACTAGGGAATTGAATCAAGAAATCAGAAATCTCATTTTATCTATAGCAGTTTGTATTAAAAGGTAAATAATAGAAGAGTTGATAGAATTAAGACTAATAAAGAATGTTCATATCTATTTTGACAATCAAACGGGGATAGAGACAGGCGTTCAATCCTGGTAGTATTTATAATATGAAAATGTAGATTTTAAGCGATGGTTACAGTATAACGATCGCTCTATTCTGTTATTTAATAAAATGTTTTTTGATTTCATAATACAAAATAATTCTACATTACATAATTTACAAAATTCCTGTCCATTGGAATATGGGGGGCAGACGCTATTATATCCCATTTTAGGTGAAATTGTTGGTTATTTTCACGCAGCTGCCAAGCCTTGTCTGCGAGTGTTGTTACATAACGCTGGTTTTCATGTTTTATCGAATAACGATGTCTATAAAGGCGTGATTTGAAGGAGGTGGCTGTAGATCCCACATAGTACCACTTCTGTCTATCCGATTCGATAGTACATTTGTATACGATGTTGCATTCAAGACACTGATTGTTCAACGGACACATTCTTGGTTGGAGACAGTTGCAATTACAATTTTGCGTTGTTGTATTGCCATATAACCCTAACACTATTCGACTTTCATATTCAACCGCCCCTAATATTGAACAACATATAAAAAAGCTTAACGCAAAACGGTTGTATAAACGCCTTCCAACACATAACAATACACGTAAAACATTAGCTATAACATCACAAAACAACAAACAACATCCTGTCCTACATAAGCAACCTCATCAACCCATCCATGGCAATACAACAACGCAAAATTGTAATTGCAACTGTGTCCAACCAGGAATGTGTCCGTTGAACAATCAGTGTCTTGAACGCAACATCGTATACAAATGTACTATCGAATCGGATAGACAGAAGTGGTACTATGTGGGATCTACAGCCACCTCCTTCAAATCACGCCTTTATAGACATCGTTATTCGATAAAACATGAAAACCAGCGTTATGTAACAACACTCGCAGACAAGGCTTGGCAGCTGCGTGAAAATAACCAACAATTTCACCTAAAATGGGATATAATAGCGTCTGCCCCCCATATTCCAATGGACAGGAATTTTGTAAATTATGTAATGTAGAATTATTTTGTATTATGAAATCAAAAAACATTTTATTAAATAACAGAATAGAGCGATCGTTATACTGTAACCATCGCTTAAAATCTACATTTTCATATTATAAATACTACCAGGATTGAACGCCTGTCTCTATCCCCGTTTGATTGTCAAAATAGATATGAACATTCTTTATTAGTCTTAATTCTATCAACTCTTCTATTATTTACCTTTTAATACAAACTGCTATAGATAAACTGAGATTTCTGATTTCTTATATTTATATATATATATATATATATATATATATATATATATATATACTTAGAGAGAGATAGGGAAAGAGAGAGAGGTAGTACACTGGAAGGTGATATACGTAGTGATAGAGCACTCAGTCCATGGAACGAGTTTGATAGAAGTATTTCACCAGTGGAATTAACTGTTGTGTTACTACTTCTATATATATATATGTATATATATATATATATATATATATATATATATATATATATATATATATATATATATATATATATATATATATATATATATTTCGTTTCTGAATTTGTTTTGCAAGATTCTTTATCTGAAATCGTGTGTTGAAACCGATAGTGTTATAATTTGGTAGGGTCATGATGCCAATAAGAAACACGCGCATCAGTCGCTTTCACTTCAATTTATTATAATAAATTTATAAATTTCTGGTTGGTTGGTTGGTTCCACAACCAGATAGTTGTTTATATATTGTCATAGTTCTTTCGTCACACACTATGTGACCTCTTCAGTGACTGGGGATTCTTTTCTTCTTTGTCTTTTGTGCCTCTCCTTTGTTCTATCCTACGCCATTTTGTCGGCTTAGGAAAGAACAAAGGAGAGGCACAAAAACAAAGAAGAAAAGAATCCCCAGTCACTGAAGAGGTCACATAGTGTGTGACGAAAGAACTATGACAATATATAAACAACTATCTGGTTGTGGAACCAACCAACCAACCAGAAATTTATAAATTTATTATAATAAATTGAAGTTAAAGCAACTGGTGCGTGTGTTTCTTATTGGCAACATGACCCTCCCAAAGTATAACAATATATATATATATATATATATATATATATATATATATATATATATACATGATGGCCTCAAACACTGCTAAGTGTATTGCAATCGCTTGTTAGATTATAGAAAGTGGTGCCAGCCTCACCAACATGTATCACGTTCTGAACAAACACTTCCTGTGATTTGAAGGGTTTTTAAGTGGGCAAAAGCCTTCAACTCGACAAACTCTCTGACCATTGAAAACACTACCCGAAAAGGAGAACTGGTCAACATCATCAAATGCATCCGAAGCCGCATGTTTTTTTGCTGAGTTTCCTTCTCTTAGAAAGGTGTTGAGATAACTGGGGGTCTTTCACTTCCAGGTGAAACAAAGATTCTATTTGCATGTACATGTACACACATACACACACACACACACACACATATATATATATATATATATATATATATATATATATATATAAATATATATCTCGTTTCTGAATTTGTTTACCAAGATTCTTAATCTGAAAACGTGTGTTGAAACCGATATTGTTATAATTTGGCAGGGTCATGTTGCCAATAAGAAACACAAACACCAGTAACTTTCACTCCAATTTATTATAAATTAAATTAAAAACACACGCGGACACCCGGATGTAACACATGCGCAAACTAAGCACACACCACACAGAAAAAAACAAGATGGCGTAAGACAGAACAAAGGAGAGACACTAAACAAAGAAATTAATTATTTAACCACTGAAGAGGCCACCAAATGCGTGACGAAAGATATTTGACAATATATGAACAACCGTCCGGTTGTGGAACCAACCGGAAATTTATAAATTTAATTAATAACAAATTGGAGTGAAAGCACGTGGTGCGTGTGTTTCTTATTTGCAACATGACCACGCCAAAGTATAATAATATCGTTTCAACACACGTTTTTAGATAAAGAATCTTGCTAAACAAATTCAGATACGAAATATCGTAAGCCTTAGCCAGGCTAACAAGATACTGAAAACCACCATGTTCTGTTGTCTACGAAAAACGCCAACATCTCGTCAACTACACTTCATAAAAGAATGTGCCTCATGCCGAGTTTACACCAACACCATCAATACCGATGTAAGAAGATTACAATTTACAAAAAAGCAAGCAAATAGGCTAAATCGAACACTAATTCTAAACATCAAAAAATAAGTTTTACAGTGAATTAAGTCATCAAGAAAACCATAAGCGTAACCTAATACAAGAAATAACTAAGATCACACACCAAGAGAAATATTAGTATATATAAACATTATACGTGACGGAGAAAAGTACATCGTCCAGGAGTGCAACACACACTTTAACAAGACATTGAATTGGCTCAAACAGATGAAACAAACCAAGAAACTTCAGATAATAGAGATAAATATCCAAACAAGCTTGATGGTATAAACTTGGCAGACATCTCATTAACGGATGAATTCAACAACAAATATATACGGCAACACTACAATCAACTCTGATGAATTATCGATATTACAGCTACCACTTAAATATGCCACATATAATAAGGTAAATATGAAAAGATGCTTGTCAGAAATAGGAAAATCATTTACAAAATTACGTTGGAACGCAAAAAAACAACAACAAAAGCAAAAGCAAAAGTAACAACATACGCGCACACGCACACACATACAACACACATCCCAACAACAACAGAAACGCATAAACAAACAACGATAACAACACACACATCAACAATAATAACATACTAAGAGACAACAACAACAGACACACAGACACAAACAACAATAACAACAACAACGCACACAACAATAATAGATTAGATAACAAAATAGAGTAGATAATAATAATGAGCCAGAGGAAAGAGATAGGAGTAATAATGAGAGACATAGAAACAACCATGAGGCTGTTGGTGGAAATAGAATTAGAAACAACACAACAAACAATAACAATAGCAATAGTACACATAAATAGCAGCCTGGAATTCTACTTTTTATACTCATTCCGATATGTCCTTCGATCTACGACGAGTCTCCACCATGACATTAGCTTTTAACAAACGCACGCAATTGCCGTCGCAGGTCGATGAACAAACAGAATCACAATTTAGTATAGCTAGATCTAAACTTAGAAATATTATAGAACAGTATAGCACGAAGAAAAATAGAATGGAGGCTCAGAAACTGGGAGAAAAATCTGCAAATGAATTGTGTAATCTCATGCAGCGCTCGCGTAATGGAGAGATTGCATGCTTTCCAACAGACAATCTGGCACCATGTCGGTTGACAGTCTGTCAAACTACATCCAGGCAATGCAACCCCACATTACTAACACAAGAGAAGTAACATCGCAAGAGCATGAGGATAGGGAGAAAACCACCAATGCCCATATGATGATGTGGACAAACATAATGCAGCCCAATAAAAGGACTGCCAACAACTTCCAGGCCTGGAACTATGAGGTGCGAACGTTGTATGGGCTTGGGAAAGACCATAACACGAAGAGTGCCCCTGTCACAGGACCACCAACACGGCCAGTCCGTCGAGCTCACATTGCTAGTGACAACGGAATTTCCTACTTCCTCTCTCTGATCATACGCCCCATCATTGAAATGTCCCCAGATATATGTGACAACACGGAGGACCTCCTCAGCAGAATCAGAGAAAATAACCGATCTAGTGACCTAACAGACTGTATAATAGGTAGTATGGATATTGTGTCCCTGTATCCACCCATTGACGTGGATTTTGCCGTGGAGAAATGCGTAGAAATGATCACTGAGAGCAATGTTGTATTCCGTGGGATTGATACCAGTGAGCTGGGACTCCTACTTAAACTTACCTATAGTAATGATTATCTAGATATGTATGACCTTAGCAACCTGTGCCCTACAAGACCAGCAAGAGGCAGACCACCTACCCTTACCTCAATGTCCAAGAAAACCCACACGGAAAGATGGAACGGGTGGAACAGAGCCATACGGACCCCCGAAAACTACGATGAATTAAAGAAAATGATTGCACATGCGGTGGGGGCCAGTATAAAACTAACCATTAAGGAACATATGTTCAAATTTAATGGAAAGAAATATGCCTAAGAGGAGGGAGCAGCCATTGGTGTTAGCATTGCAGGTGACATAACTGACCTATTAATGGTATGGTAGGACCATAAACTTAAACTTAAACTTTAGAATACAGCAACCTCTTAGAATACAGCAATCTCTTAACCCTGATAATGTACTCACGCTGCGTTGATGATATAAACATCGTAGTAAAAACACCCCACTAGAGAACAGTCGGGAATTAGAGAAAAACACCATGGAATGGATCCAGCAAATAGCTAACTCCATCCACCAGAGTATTAGTGTTACTATAGACTACCCAAGCAAACACCCCAATCATTGATTACCTGTACTAGACAGAGCTCTGGTTAGAAACCATTAATAACAAAGAACAAATCTTCCATTGCCATTATGCCAAACCCATGACTTCTAAATATCTGATCCACCGAAACTCACCTGATTCGGATCACAGCAATATCAACATACTGACTGCGGATTTAGTACGGGTGATAAGAAACGTGTCCTGCATGTGCAACCCCAAAGAACTAGAGAGACACATACAACACTTCATCCACCGTATGAAGTTCTCTGGTTACAATTAGAGAGATAAAATCAGAGTATATAGAGGAGCCAGAACCAAATGGGAAAAAATGGTAAATAATGATACAAACGGGACCTGCCCCTTGTATACGAGCAACATTTGGAATATAATAGAAAGAACTAGGTAAAAGGTTAAAAGAATAAACTCATGGTATGATAGCAATAAATACCAGAGTGTAATGTTCATCAATACAACCCCTAGAGGTGAATCAGCTTACACATTTAGAAGGGCCCTAGATAAAGTTAATCTTAATATTAAGATAGTAGAAATATCAAGTACCTCAATAAGTAACACTTATTAGTAATACATACCCTTTTCAAAGACCTCCCTGTATAGATAAGAAATGCATAATCTGTAAACTAAACCAACATATTAACTGTAAAAGTAGAAATGTAGTATATAGCATAAGATGTACTGAAGGACGATGTAAAGATAAGAATATAGTGTACATAGGTGAGACAGCTCGTAGTATAGGAGAACGGTTAAATGAACACCGGCGAGAATTTCAAATAGAAATGAATCATCAATACTCCACCAACACGCTAAAATAGAACATAAGGGCAAATAAGAGAACATAAAAATAAAAATAGAATCTACACACAGAAAAGACATAATGTTTACACAAATAACAGAGGCAATAAACATAAATGAACTCAACCAAAATTAAATAGAAAACATGAATGGAATAGCAACATCACAACTTACAATTAAGAACAAAATGAAAACACACACATAGAACAAACAACCAACCAGTAACATATAAATAAATAAATAAACAAATGCAATCACACACAGACACTCGGATGTAACACATGCGCAAACTAAGCGCACAACTCAGACACAAACAAAATGGCATAGGACAGAACAAAGGAGAGGCACAAAACAAAGAAAATAATCCCCAGTCACTGAAGAGGGCACATAATGTGTGACGAAATAACTTTGACAATATATGAACAACCGTCCGGTTGTGGTTCGAACCAACCAACCGGAAATTTATAAATTCTTATATTTATAAATTTAATTTATGATAAATTGGAGTGAAGCAACTGGTGTGTGTACTTCTTATTGGCAATATGACACTCCCAAAGTATAACAATATATATATATATATCTGGAGGGCACTCCGTTGGTTACGTACAAACATACATGAATATATATATATATATATACACACACACACACACACACACACATATATATAATATATATATATATATATATATATATATATATATATATATATATATATATATATATATATATATATATATATATAATATATATATATATATATATATATATATATATATATATATATATATATATATATATATATATAAATATATATGTATTGAAGCTTCCGTTGAAAATTGAAAAAGTCATACGAGTGAAGACTGCTCTATGTAAGTACCAGCGATAAATTTAATGTATCATAAACAATACAATATAATTACCTCATTACCAGAGCTTTCCCGAATGAGACGAATACGAAAAAAGTGTGAGCATGTGTGTTTTTATATCTATATTTATACGAGTGTGTGTATGTGGGTGAACGTATGTGTATAAGTATGTATATAAATATGTATATCTATATGTATGTATGTGTGTGTATGCATATGTGTATATATATAGTCGCGTACGTACGTGTGCTTAGATATAGGTGTGCCGATATATGTATATATATATGAGTGCTTCGTGTGTATGTATGTACGTATGCATGCGCTTTTGCCTGAACGTATTCATGTATATATATTTATATATGTATATGTGCGTACGTGCGAACCTATGTTTGTTTTCTTTTGCTCTAGTGTTAATTTATAATTGATAATCCCTCCCTCTTACTTTCTCTTTGATTTAAACCAATTTTTTTTCTTTCTCATATATTGTTTCATGTTTATATGTATCGAATATGACACTCTTTTTGACAAATACACTCACTTCCTTTTTTATCTTCCGCATATAAATGATCGCGCGTGTGTGTTTATACGCGTGCTTTTATACTTGTATGTGTATATTTTTAATACCTAAATCTGGATGTACATTATTTTTCAACTTATTTTACATACGTATTGGTCACACATACAATATTATGCTTGCCCTCATATACGTACTTACGCACACACACACATATTCACTAGACACATGCATTTGTACATACACACATATGTACATTTGTCAGTGAATATATACACATTTATACACTTACCCTAACTATATTTTCTTATTTTTATTTATCTCTTGCTTTATACATTTTTTTGCCCGTTAAACACTTGCCTTTCTTGGGGAGATTTTTCAACTATTTCACTATGTTTTAAATTGCCTTGTCCGATGAACGAATGAGGACGTTTTTCGTATTCGTCTTATTCCGGAAACCTCTGGTAATGAGGTAATTATATTGTATTGTTTATTATACATTAAATTTAGCTCTGGTACTTACATAGAGCACTCTTCACTCCTATGACTTTTTTCAATTTTCGACGGAAACTTCAATACTTATACAGCTCCCAAGGGAATGATCGTAGCATATTCTACATTTCTATGAGATTGGCACCTTCCAGCCCTTTTAAAGTCGAGCACTCTTCAGTCAATAGGATTTTAAACCAATACTGAAAATGGATAAATATCCTTTGGATTACTCTATCAAGAATATCCCAACACCTTCTAACACTTACTACACGAAAATGATGAGAGACAAAATAGAGAAAGTTGTTAAAAGAATGAGATCGAAAGTGTTGATTCTCGATGGATACTTTAAGACGGAATATACGGAAAATTTGAATATCAAAACTCATAAATACCTGCAAAGATAAAAGATATGACCGCTTTTGAACTAGACTAGTTAAATTAATCAACAATATCAAATTTCGTAAGTACTTTTCAATCTAAATTATCTAATGATATTTCAATATTCAAATCTTCTAAAAATAAGTTAATTTTCTCCGAGAAAACTAACAACTTATACGAAGTTAATAATAATTTACATGACCAACTCTTAATAGATAACATCACCTCTAAATACCAAATAGCTAATATAAACACGTATAATAATATAAATAAGGAAGCTAAAGAATTAGCTAGCTCTTTAAAAATAGATAATAGGACAGAAAAACTTGCTAAAGTTAATGCCTATATCACCCTCAACGATCACAAACCTGACTTTATTAATCGTCCTAGTTGTAGATTAATCAACCCTGCTAAGACTGATATTGGTCTTGCTAGCAAAATAATTTTAAATAATATAAACACACAGATTAGAAGTAAGTCTGAATTACTCCAATGAATAAATAGCTCTTCCGTCGTATATTGGTTTAGTAATATTAAAGATAAAAATAGTTCTAGATTCACCCAATTTGACGTTGTAGATTTCTACACGTCTATTACTCAGCCTATTCCTCCTACACATACTAAAAGAAAAGTTCCCTAACCATATTTTGGGGCTTTATCGCGACGATTGTCTAATACTTTCCCATGCCACCATAGGCCATAACTTAGATAGATTAAGGAAAGTCTTAATAAAAAGCTTCGCTAGTTTTAATCTTAAAATTACTATTGACACTAACCTTTCCAATGTTAATTTTCCAAATATAAACGTAGATCTGCCTACTGCTTCTCATAAACCGTACCATAAACCTAATGAACATTTAAAATATATAAATAAAGGCTCTTGCCATCCTCCTATAGTTTTTAAAAACCTTAGCCCTAATATTAGCCGTAGGATCTCCACCCTCTCTTCCTCAGAATTTATTTTCAATAAGGCATCCCCCCACTATAATAAATCCCTTCAAAATAGCGGATTTAGCGAACCAATTAAGTACATACCCAACAATACTAACTCCTTTAAATATAATAATAGGATAATAAATATAATCTGATTCACACACCCCTACTCTCTAGCAGTTAAAACTAATATAGGCAAACAATTCCTAGAGCTCTTAGATAAACATTTCCCTAGAACACATAGATACTATCAGATCTTCAATAGAAACTGTGTCAAAATTAGCTACTCGTGCGTTCCCCCATTAAATCTTATATCATCAATAAGAAAACACCCAGAGAACATCAAAATTGCTCCTGTAGAGTCAAACGTGAACGCCCATTACAAGGTAAATGCAACACCAAAGCCATTGTATATGCGGCTGAAGTGACAACCATCAGCAACAACCTACCAGCCACCAGCGAACGATATGTGGGTATGACACAAGACAAATTCAAAACGCGTTATTACTCACATGTCGCATCTTTATATATATATCTTTATCTTGTATATCCATACAATTTGATTCCACTTATGTATAGTGATTATCCCAATGATTCCTGACAGATAGGAATATAATTAACAGCCATAAATACATAACAGGTAATCTTATAAAACTTATATAAAAAATGTTGTTTAATAACATAAAGTGTGTATAACATAAAATTTCCTTTAATATCTTAACAATTATAACATTTTTAAGATTCCTATATCTTAAATTAAATTAAAGAATCCTTTATGCTTTGTGTGTATATATTATATACGTAGTTAGATATGTTATGTATTTTATAAGTGTGTTTATATATTTATATGTATTTTTGCGTGTGTATATGATATGTAGTTCTCTAGCAATATATGGATTTCTTAATGTATAGATCCCAATTTTTAATATATTGATCTCAATTTGTAAATGATTAACTAAACATCTAATCATATTTAAACAATGATTAATTTCTCATATTATATATGTATATTCCAGTCATGATTATTAACATTTCTAATTTTATTTATTCATTTCATCTGAATTGTTAAGTTAACTCAACAAGATATGGCTTAGAGTTTTCGTTCTCTCCCCTCCTCTCTGTCTCCTCTCTCTCTATATATCTTTCTCTCTCTGTTGTTTTGGTCTCTCTCTCTCATTTCTCTCTTTCTCTCGTTTTCTCTCTTTCCTTCTTTTTCTTTCTGTGTAACCCAACGGCTTATTTTTAAAATAAAAATATCCAATACTAATAATAATATAAGTAAACCAGTCCACTATCCGGGAGCTTCCAACAGTAATAGTTGCATCTTTTAAGTGTATGTCAATATTTATTTATAAAACAGATCTATATTATATTTGTCTGATGAAAGCACACCATAATTTAACTTGATGTCCTTGAAATATATATAAGGAATTAAATATGGTTTTATAAATATAGTTTCCATTTGTTAATATCGTATATATATATACATATTTCTATAGAAACATTTTCTTCGTCCATCTGCAAATACTTCTTTTCCTCTCTTCTCTTCACACTATAGTGACAATCTCGAAAATGTTTTATGGTTTAATCATAATAGAGTTTGACAACTGATAATACAATTGAAGGTGAAATATTAAGTTATATTCCTATATATCTCTCAACACATTACATCATCGTAAACATGGAGAAAGCCAAATATTTGCCACTGGATTTATATATTCCAGGTTGTGTTTAGAGAATGTATGTAAACATTACTTTGCTATAAATCAGAAACAAATACACAATGAACCATACTTGCTGTTATAGATCTTGTTTATGATTTCGGATCAATATCAGTGACGTAGTTATTAGGGAGGGGATATATTGTTAGGTTAAGTTGGGGATTGATATCCCGATGATGACGCATGGGGCACTGTTATGACATACGGGGTGTTCCCACATTTTAAACCTGGTGGAGTCATCTCCCGAAACACAGCCTCTTCCTTCCAGAGAAGGAGAAAGGTTAAGAATCCCCCACAGTTCTTGACTCTTAAATTATTCATTGATTTTAATAGGAGGTAAAAACAAATTTCGTCAATTCTATATTTCGATGCAGAGTTAGGGTTCTGAATAAACTAAGATACATTTTTAATGTGACGCGCTAACTCTTGAGCGAGTTTGTGACCCTCTTTTGCAGTCACAACTGGGAAGTAATTCATAGTATGTTCTCAATCAATGGTGATCAGTTGATATTTCAGCGCCTCTCATAATATTCAGCACATAATCAACGAGATCAGAGACAATAAAAAGAAATCTATTATTGATCTGACCCCGTGTTTCCATATACCATTTCAGTTTTTGAAGTCTTTGGGATTGAATAACGTGTTCATAACAGAAAGCACATTACTAGAACGGATGTTTACTAAGGCCTCTCCAATTGGATTTGCATCGGGATCCTCGTTCCTTCCAATCACTCGTTTCCATGCCAGGTTGTCAGTGCCAACATGTGCACTGAATCTCCGATTAGGATATATGACTCAGTCTTAACTACAACCAAATCTTTAGTGACTTACTCAAGTAAGGTTCTATGTTCGGACTCACTGTTTGGCACGTGCATTTGTATCATATTTCCTTCGTAATTGCATGTGAAAATCTTTGGTTAGTTAACATTTTAATCATTCCAGAAAAACACTTGTACTGTGTCCTGCGACCTGGTCAAAATTCAATCAGGGTGCTCAATAGCTTGATCACAACACCCCCGATGACTCGTAAAGGATATACCGTCAGTGTCTGCGATGCCATTGCGAACGGCCAGGTCAATATATATTATACAACAGATAAGAGCAATTGGATCACCCTGAATAATTGTAAACATGTTACATAATCCTTCATGTGAAAGGGCAACAGCTGTAGTTTCCTCAGATATTACAAGAATAGTTGCAACTACATCTGTACATCTGGAGGAATTCAATAAACTTCAAGAATTGGGAAATGTTGGTACGACAACGGAATCAAAGGTATTGTTGATACAGTTAGGGATGTTAGGGACAGTTCACAAGCAAGCCTCAATAGGTTTCCCAAGTGGTCAGTGATTAAACTAGAAGCACTATCAAATCAAGGTTGTCTGACAAGGAGGGTCATTTTGTACACACAACAGGATGAAAAACAAAACCTGACAAAGTTCGAAGGAGCTGAACGTTTATCCAGTAGTATATACATATCTATATATTGTGTCTGTGTAAATATGTACATGATAATTTAAGTTCATACAGAGCTCTAGTTCGTTTCACTGGTTGACATTGGATGGTATTTTGTGACGGCCCCTTGTGTTCCAATGTCTGTTCATCATGTCACTCAGCGAACAGATGAAGTGTAATATATGTTCATTCAAACCGAGCACCTATCCTCTCTCCGTTCGAAGAAAGACCTGTGCAGTAAAGAGCAGAAACATACATGGTGTAACACTAATACGCCACCAATGTGATACTCTAGCAGAAGTTGGATCAAGATGTATAAAGCTTGAACAAAATCCTACATTTCTCGGTTGTAGTACGCACTATTTAATGTTGTGACCATCACAGTACTTAAATGAGCTTGTCACTGTGAATACCAGTGGCTTTTCATATGGTCGAGTATGAATTCTGCAATGGTTTGGTAAATCTGCTTTAGTTAGCGTAGAAATCTCTGTTCACCAAATGTAGCAGGATTCAATCCCTTGGTTAGCAACCCTTCAAATGATCAGATGATGCTACATCAGCATTAGATGGCGATCATCTCTTCAACGCAATAAGGCGGCGATGTTCTGAACCTCGACCAAAGGAAGACCTATGTAGAACAGGAGTCTCTTCAAATTGGCTACTGCAAATTTCTGAACCAGACTATCCAATTGTTTATGAGGTGAACTTGACAAAATGATGCAAGATTACACAATATGAATTGCTTGCGTCCATGTATGTAGTTAATCAGAGCATAATATTGAAAGCCTTCTGTCGAACAAGTCTGTCTACAATATCTGCTGTTTGGAACAATCGGGGAACTTCTATATGTTGGTGTAGATCGTGCTGTTAAAACTAAACTGTTACTTTATTGTCCACCAGGAAAGTTGAAACCGTCTTGTGGCAACCGTTAAGAGAAATCCGAAAATAACTGTGATTTCTTGTTATCCTCCTTACATTAACATGACTGAAGATTTTATAAATTTCTGTTAATGTTTGAGCAGAAACATTGATGAAATTTCACCACACACTATGCTACTTGTTGGGAAAATATGAATGCTATATTGGGCAATGTCTTCTTTTTTCACTGGTGAAACATCAGGATTAGCCATGAAGATATTCTGGACATACATATCTGCAAGATAGATTTCGTCATTTATCGTAAATGTTGGCATAAGAGCATTAGAGTCTAGCAAGTCAACATTATAGTATTGTTATAGAAACAACAAATTCCAGCGTTCGTGGTCCAAAACCTTATGAACTTAAATATATTCAATATTTAGGGGATTAGATTCCCTATCAAAATAAACGTAATTGATGTTGGTATTGGTTGTAGCATGTTTTTCCTCCATGAAGCAACCGAATCTGATTTGCTGTAAAAATATAAAGGGTTGCAAATAATTGATTGGTAACTTATACACATTTTAGTTGGTCTCCGAGACACACTAATTAATCATTTTATCTAATATAAACGTATAGAAGCCAACATCGACATTGGTTGGGAACTGAACACCGATCGTGGAAAGGCAGTTAAATACGAGACGGGATGCCTATGCTGTTCTGCCAACATTGTTGCTTCATTTTTCTTCTTAATCGAAAAGTGACTTGGTCTCCATAGCTCCGAAATCTGATAAAACATATGAACATCGAATTATCGCATTAATGTCAAGATTTAGGATTTGTTTTGACAATAATATCATGAGATTATAAACAAGTCGATGTCAATGATATTGATAGGACACATTTGGATATTCATATCCGTTAGGAACTATGTCGTTCGTCAGATAATTAAACAAAAAAAAAAGAAACAATCCTTCAAAAGAATGTCTATATACAAAAAACAAAACAGTAAAATTGATATTGGTTATTAATTCCAATAGTATTATTGGGAAGGTTTATTCTAGACTAAACAAAAGAGTCAACGAAATAATCGATATGTTGTTGTCAATTGTCCCACTTGGTTTTGATATATCTTATGTTATTCTTTTATATATTGATCTGGAGCAGCTTTTGGAATAGTTGTAGGCTTCAATTTCCAAATAAATTCTTCAGCAGCTAATACGAAATATTTTAAAGACAGCAACTGAAATATTTATAATGATTTCTCACTAAAAACCTACATCGCATTATGGGAAGAACTTATCCTATTATCATATATATATATATATATATATATATATATATATATATATATATATATATATATGGGTGTGTGTGTGTGTATATATATATATATATATATATGTGTGTGTGTGTGTGTGTGTGTGTATATATATATATATATATATATATATATACACACACACATATATATATATATATATATACACACATTTATTTATGCACAAATAGACACACACTCAATGAATATATATATAGATATATATGAGTGGGGGGGATGTATGTCTGTGTGCGTGTGTGTTTGTGAATGTGTGTGTTTGTGTGTGTCTCTCATTTGTGTGTGTGTATGTGCCCGAGCGAGTATATATGTTTGTTTATGTGTATATATAAATAGTTTGACTTTTCTGCATTATCTAAGTGTTCCTAGGACGTAGCTATGAGCTGTATCAATTCCCCCGAAAAACATATACACAAACGAACGCATCTGCCTGTACTCACGCCAGAGAAGACAGGAATATGCACTCATTGTGATAGTAGTGACACACGCTCAAATAAATCTACCTCTGTTAAAACAGTCAGTGTAGTGATATTAGTTACTGTGTTTGATACATCGAGAAGTCGGTTTAACCCGTCAGCATTTAAACGGGCCGTATCCGGCCATAATTCTTTCACTTCTTTCTGTTCAAACTAGCCATAACTGGCCACTCATACCAATGTAACGGTATTGTTCTCAACATAAATAATATCAAAATCTCATAGATTCCATATTATGTGGGGTAATTATATAAGATAAAGCCTCAACCACAAAATACAATAGTAAATATAGATTAATGTAAATGCTAAAGGGTTATATATATCATATTGTTATAGCATATATAGCACCTCAAATGTTAAACTAAGCAACATCACATCTTCGTATCCCATCAGGTCAACAACGTATTTATTTCATAATTCACTTATTTTGTGATCGCATCCGAAAGAGATTTTCACCTTTACATATCACTTAATTGTGTTGCAAATATAAATAAAAATATCATCAATGCAATAAAAGTTTTACAAAATATCATCCTGCACATTAAATAATAATACATATAGGAATAAAACTAAATACCATCAAGAGTAACTCATTGTGTTCGGTTGGAAACAATACAACTTTTTAGGAGCAGATTTGATTTAAGTGTATTTGCTAACATTAGCCAAATTGTTAGTTTATTTCGTTGATTTGCCTTAAGATTTACTGTCGGGTCCCAAATAATAGTAGGAGGTGGGAATAAGCATGAGACTTGGAATATAGGTAGGTTTTCTAAGTTGTCTCCATTGATTAAATATAAAACAGTATTACAAGTTTAGTTGACATATTTTATAATGTTTGAATTGTAGTAGTTTTTAATGATGAAGGGAAACAAGTTACAATGTTTCAACCTTGCCCAATTCTTTTCTACTCCATTGCTATGAATTTAAGTGAATTATGTAACAAGATTACGTTGAACCCAAACATATAATTTTAGATACAGGAATCGCAAATGCGAGGTTCTAAAAACCTTCACTAAGTGCAAACCAGTACCTCCCCACGGCCATTGCGGACGGAATGGAGAAGCCGTTTCCCCGTGGGATGATAAGGAAGATGCACTGGAAGAACCCCTAAAACTTCCTATTCATTTCACAACGTCTGAAATTTCTAATAAAGTAATTTTATTGTCATGGTTAATGTTTCTTTTACTGTATAAGGAAAATATATTATCGCAGGAATGCTACCACCTAGAATAACATTTTTCCGGATAGATTATTAAAATTTAGTAACCTGGGAGGGGATGATTTTTCGAGACCCAAGAGAAATAGCATGTTCAGGTTTTATTTTCAGTTGTCCTGATAATTGTTTCACTTTTGGCACAAGGCCTGTAATTATCTCAGTGTATTACTGGTGCTTTATTTTATCGACCCCATAAGGATGAAAGGCAAAATTAACCTCAGCGGGATTTGAACTCAGACCATAAAGGGATTTAACTCTTTGCTGCAAAGCATGGTGTCAAGTCCTCTACCGAAACTGCCATTCCACCAGTTGTCCTGATAATGTGACATACGTTAAGTGAATTGATACTTCGGTATTTTACTTAAACGAGAAAACTCGGAACCTCGCTGAAATATTCCTGTTACGAGTTAATGGTAGGGAAGAAATTGAAATACTTCATTGGAACATATGAAATAGTGTATTAACATTAACCTTTAAAGTGGAATAAAAAAATTCATATGAAATTATATTCATAAAAATACTACATGATGTTATTTATTTGGGGGTATACTCAGCCATTGCTGGTCTCTGAGAACCGTACTCCCTTAATCATTCAATGAAATGTGTGACATGATATGTTATTCTCTAAAATTGGCAAATATTTCGAAATATTTCATAACTTTTAAAATGAAATAAACAATTCAAGTGAACGTATTTACACATGTAAAAAATGACAATGTTGATGTTTCACATTTGGCCATAAATTATTTCATTTTGCAGGTGAGACCTGCCGCTACACCATCTCTACATCCGATGCTGGATAATAAAGGCATTGTTATATTTCTGTTTTACAATTGTCATTACAACGTGAATGAAATATTCCAGAATGATAATGGAAATAATGGTAAATTAAAGTTATACATTTTTACAGTTGATAATTATCTTTTAATTCGTGTATACTAAAATATAGTTCATGAATCTATAATTATATCTAAATCCATAGAGCATAATTCTGAAAAACCTTTACGACAAGGATATACACTTACATGAAACCTACAACTTCTGATAGACTAAATTCGTTTAGAAAATAGATATAAAATGTAGTGTATTATAGTTGTGTAAATGTCATCATAAAATTGCAATCATTAGGTGCTTAGTTTACTAGATGTTAAGAAATAGAATAATTGTTGGATCTTTACTGAAAGATAAAAATATATTCCTGAAAAGAAGAAAAGGAAATACAAAAGACTGAATGAATAGACTAAGGAGACACTGCTAAATTACACAAAAAATCGATAATGTTACCTTCAGTGAAAATAATTACCAAAATACCATGATGGATTAGATTAAAGTCACATCGGTTGTGTTGGGGTTAGATATTGACAACGAGAAGTTCATCGATGAAAAATACGGATGAAATACTATTGAATATGTTATCAGAAAAAAAAATCTATCAAATAATCTGAATAGTGGTATAGAGGGCTGGCATATCAAATAGTTGCACCTATTGTTAAATATGTCACACACGGGAATATATAGATATTCATTAAATGAATTTAAGAGCACTTTCCCTATTGAAATATCTCTGATTGCATCACTTTTATAGATGACCAGGGAAATAAGACATGCTCATAAAAACTTAATCTCAACTAGACATCATTTTTCATTTTCTTCATACTATTCATGTAACTCAGCCTACGTTCCCATGTGTTTTTATGGTGCATGATAAAAGCAATTTAGATTTAGAAAAGGATTGATTTGAAAGTTTTCAAAGAAAAATTTACATATTACGAGTGATTAGATTTCTGATTAGTAATTTTGAATTTTCTGAGCAGGAAGCTGTGTAAAAGCAATTCATTGAAACATGGAAATAACGAAACAACAGGATAGTTGCTTGGTGGCAGTCGATCGATTATCTTTCATCATATCGGACCGAGGAAACAATGTTTCCATTGGTATTTCCAATTGCTAATATTCTCTATCAGTCGCGCAACTCCAGACAGATCAATATGAAATATATATATATATATATATATATATATATATATATATATATATATATAGTAATAATAATAAATTTGAAGACTAAATAAATTTGAAGACTAAATCTACAGTGTAAAATATATATATATATATATATATATATATATATATATATATATATTACACTGTACATTTCCGGCTGTTGGTTGTTTTGATAACTGAATGTTTTTTTTATATATTGTCAAAGCTCTTCCGTCACACATTATGTTACCTCCTCAGTGACTGAGTTTTTATTTTGTGTCCCTCCTTTGTTCTATTTCACAACATCTTGTTTTTGTGTGATATGCTCTCATGTGCCTAGTTTGAATGATTCAAACATTGAAAGTGTTTATTCCAGGAATTTCAGTAGAGGTGAAATGAATGAACCCGTTTGCGACATAAATATGAATGTCGCCTATCACAAAGAGAGTTGCAGAGAACGTACAGAAATAAAACACATCGATACTCTTAGGATTTTATCAAACATAAAATAGGTGCGGTGTCATGAAGAAAAGATATAGCTAATATAACGTACCCAGACTTTCTAGGTCACAGACTTGATCGAAATCGTTCAAAACATGACATCCATTCTTTTCTAGAAGAGAAAGTGCTGATATTACATGAGAATGAATCTCCTGCCGAACATAGAATAATGTTGTTAGCTATTACATTAACCTGTTTACCAACTGTTGTGTTTAATTTCAGAGAGGAAGATTCAGCCATAGCTCAGGTACGAACATTACGGATATTGTAGGGAAACATGTTCAATATGCAAACAAAAATAAACCGTATAGGCCACGCTTACTTTCGCCATTTATTTAACTACCTTTAAAGGTTTTCTTTCCAAAATGGGTACGAGAATATATTCGTCGGACATAAAATTTATATTTTTAAAATTTGTTTTGTTGTAAATCACAATTTATTCTTTGTATGTGAGAAGTGATACCCTTTCATTAAAGACGTGTACCTAAGCATATATTAAAAACAAGGTTTGAATTTAAGAGACTAGGTTGAGTTTGAAAAGTGAATATGCCCGGTGGCTTTAGATGGGACGAAAGGAAACATAAATCGTATTTCATTGCATCGTTTATGGGTGTTGACCGTTGCGTGAGAACTATAATTTCTCATGATAAAAGCAGAAATAAATTTAAAGGCAAATTTGAATGAAATATTTATTTACGAACAGAGAAAATAAATATAGTGACTATAAAAATATGTAAAAATAGTTACACACGAAAACACTGATATACAATGACTTGTATATGTGATTTTCAAATGTAAAGTCGCTTGAAAAATTGCCAAGTATTCCACCCTCATAATCATCTCATGCGATAAATATTATAGATGTTAACGCACATAAATAAATATATATGGGTAAAATGATTTTAAGGCGTTCTCTAAGTTACCCAGATTTATCATCATATATTACGGAACATATAATCTTGCTCTCTTTTTCATACATTCTCCTTTCTTCTTTTCTCGCTTTCTTGTTTTATTATTTTTTCTTCATTTATGAATGACTGTATACATACACAGAGAAGTACACGCAATTTTAGCCAGAGAGACATAATCTTGTGAAACCCACACACACTTTCAGGGTAGAACGTACTACTTCATATTAATAGGAATCATTGTTAGAGTAAATCATTCTCAGAGAATAAATAAACAGGAATAAAAAAAAAAGACATTTCCATGTCTTACTATATGAAATGTTGTACATCTTTTTAATTTCAATAATTTAATTACCTAGAATTTACAGAATAGTTTTCTTTAGATGTTAGATAACACAAGAGAGTGTATTGTAGAAAAAAAACATGGTGAGTGGTATATTCACTTGACTTTCACAAGCATGGAAGTATTTGACTGACATATCCGCTCATTTATGAAATTGTGGTACAACTGTTGATATCACTGCAGTGCCGTTGCTATTGTAATTATTGCATAACAGCTCCACAATGGGGGGCACTGTAATCCATATAATGCAATAAATACAATTATGTATCATGTGTCTCTCCTTTAATTTAATATATTTATATGTATATAGATACATAAATACGGATATACATATACACACACACACACACACACACACACACACACATATATATATATATATATATATATATAAATTAATAAAAACAATGAATACAAACAGAGAACAAGTTCCTTATATTAAAAAGGTTCTTTGTTTTTATTCATTGTTTTTATTAATTTATCAAGATTCTGTTTTCCTGGGATTTTCATCGAACATTTTTGAATGCATCTTCATTTTTCATGATATTTGGATTACATTGAGTTCTTCATACGGATTAGACACTACGCTATATTTTGGTTGTTTTATCTACATATATAAATGGTATAGGATGAAACGAAATTTCATTTCTCACTCTTAGTACGGCAGTTACTTAAATGTAAGTAGTATGCATGTATACGTACATACATATATGTATACAGACTTACAGTAGTATGTATATATATACATACATGCACACATATATATATATGCACGTTTCGGTTTACCGAACATTTATTATAATGTTCGGTTTGTTTGTAAACAAACAAACAGCCTTAATTACACCGTACAGTGTTTAGGCAAAAACGTCACCTTTTTGTTCAACACTGACACAGAAACTATGTACTAGTTTCAAGCTTATTAGCTATCGTCAGCATCGTATACCTTCTTGCCAGATGGTTGAACGTCTGAAAGTATATACTTTCCTTATGCATATTAACGGCTGAGCAGAATAATTTGCATATCGAGTGAGTTTAGTCCGCCGAGTGCACCGAAAACTTTAAATGGAATAAGATGAAACGAAATTTCATTTCTCATTCTTAGTACGGCAGTTACTTAAATGTAAGTATCTATGTATGTATACATACATACATATATGTATGCAGACGTACAGTAATATGTATATGTATACATACATGCACACATATATATATGCACGTATCGGTTTACCGAACATTTATTATAATGTTCGGTTTGTTTGTAAACAAACAAACAGCCTGAATTACGCCGTACAGTGTTTAGGCAACCACGTCACCTTTTTGTTCAACACTGACACATTTATCGTCTAATTTTCTAATTAATTATTCCTCTGCTCTATGTTTCTCTATTGCTAAAGCCTTACTAAACCTAATGGACTCTATTCTAATTGCTCTTTTCAGAGCAAACCACCACTTGTTGTTGACGATGGCCCCCGTCAACGCCCGCTTAACTAGTTCGCTAATCCGGTCTATGTAGGCCTTGCGCGCTGGTAAGGATGCGTTCAGCTTCCAGTAGCCGGGTCCTCGTCTATGAAGCCTATCTAAGTCAAGCACACAGATCACAAATTTGTGGTCCGTATAGCTGACTATCTTGAATTGTGGACAGCCTATGCTAGACCTATCCTTTTCCCTACAAAATACTCTTTCTAGATATGATCTGGATGACCCTATGTGATTGTCCAAGTCCACATTGGCACATTCGGCAAATCTAATCGGTACCTGTCAGACATTTCAAAACGCCTGAGCAAGTTGGTGAGGCTTTTGCACCCTCCTCCCCTATCCCCTGATCCCACACACTCCCAGCGTGCATGTAAGATCCCGTTCCAGTCGCCCACTAACACTAAAGAGCGGGACGTTCCAAGAAAGGTCTCCAGACGATGGAAGAAATCAGGCCGCCCTGCACCTGTCGGAGCATAGACGGCCACTAGCCTGAAAGCTTGCCCGTCTCCGCTGGTCACGTCTAGCACCACCAACTTACCTTCTGGGTCCAGGAAGATGGCCCGTATGGCGAGATCCAAACCTCTCCGAAAAAGCACAGCTACTCCTTCCCCCGATCCAGGACGGCTGGGAGATACGTACACATCGTAGCCGTCGAAGATCGGTGCGAAGGCCCGTGCTTCGGAGATTCTGGTCTCGCTGATGGCCGCTACATCTATGTTTAGTGACCTGAGGTCGTTGAGCAGGTGGCCATGCTTCCCTGACGACCCCAAGCCACGTGCATTTATGCTGCCTATTCTGCGTGAGGTCATGTTGAAATGGAGTGGAACAGATGGGAAAGAAACCTTACTTCTCGTTGAGGAAGGATTGTTTCTAATTCTTTTCACTGCTTGTGGCCTCCTCCGGAAGGATGTCCTTATAAATCCTCCTGGAGAGTGATTGTCGGAAATCTTCGATGTATTTGGGGAATTTTTGTTTTAGTGTCGTCTACGTTTTCTGTGTGATGCGAGTGATTTGTATGTGTGGATGTTGTGTGAACTTTTGGGTTGTTGTGTAGTCTTTTTCTATGATGCTGGTGTTGTGTTGGATGTAGTGTAATAATTGGTTGTTGTTCAAATTTAATGGTGTGTAGTGTGTATCGTTTTGGTTGTTTTGTTTTGTTTGCGTTTGTTGTGGGTTTGTTTCTGTTTCGCTTTTTGGTGAATTTTGTGATGTTGGTGATGGTGGAGTTGGGATTAATGATGGTGATGGTGTTGGTGTTTGTGGTGATGGGGTTGGTGATGCTGGTGTGGATGGTGGCATATCTGTCCTAACTTTTTTGTTTGATAGTTTATTTGTTTCCCTCTGTATTTTGTTTTTGGAGGGGTAGGGAAGAGAATTTTTTCTTTTTTGGTTTCTTTTTTTTTTTTTTCCTGATACCGATTCCCACTCCTCGTCGTAACAATCTGTCTCCAGTTGTGATAGGCCGGGGAGTGGAAAATACTCCACAGGCGTTGGTTTGGTTGTGGCGTGGTGGATGGTGTAGGCGCTGGTGCTAGTTCTGACGCGTAGGGTGGTCGTGGTGTTGGTTTTGCTACTGTTGCTGGGGTTGTTTCTATTACAGTTGCTTCTGTTGTTGCTGCTACAATTGTTGCTGCCATCTCTGCTGCTGGTGGTGTTGATAATTGAGTCACTGGGGTGGGTAAGAGAGGTGACCTCAACCTTTTAGCCTGAGGGCAAAAAGCCCTTAGGTGGTTTCCTTCACCACAAACGACACACCTAGGCCTTCTGCCCTCGACGATTATGGTGAGGTGGCTGCCGTCAGTGAGGTCTATTACCTATGGGATCTCCCCAATGCTTTTTTGGTCATCTTGGACAGGAGCTCCATCCCTGATCCGGACCAGTTCTCCTGCTTTTCTTTCGCTATTTCGATTATCTTGGTGTTGGCTTCGATGCCGGCGAGGACGGCAGCTATTAGCCAGGGAATTTCGATGGCCGGTTGAACGTGGGTCACCCTGATCTTTACGAGTCTCTGGCCACAATCGCTTGGGACGAGTGTGAAGCCGTCACTTCTTAAGGGGGCCATGGAGTGTTCTCTAGCCTTCTGTGGTGTTTCAAAGAAAACGTCAACGGTTCCATATTTCTGCCCACGTCTGATGTGGGGTTTTTTGGCCCACACATGTCCCAAATCTTTTGGATTTCGGACTCGGATGCCCGTTCCACTCGGCGCGATTTTATATTAATTGTTCGATAAGACACGGTGCATAGGCGCCGATGCTCCATGTCATCAGTTTTTTTGGGGGGGTGAGGTGAGGCTGGCCCTGTCCCCATCTTTGTTTACCATTTTTTGGGCTTCTTCTAATTCTTCCTGAGTTACCTGAAATGCTTCGCACTGTTTTGCTACTCTGGCAAAACTCAGGGTCGTTTTCTTAATGTCATTGTTGCTGTTGTTGTTATCGTTATTTTGTTATTATTAATTTTAGTTTCAGTTGTGGTGGTGGTGGTGGTGGCGTCAGTGGTGTTCGGTGTGGAAGAGTTCATTTTGGTTGAATTCATTTCGATATCACGAGTTAATTTATTTTTTTCTTTTGTTTTTGTTGTCGCGGTGGTGGTGGTGTGGGGGGGGGGGGGGTTGTCGCGGTGGTGGTGGTGGTGGCAGCATTAACACCTGCAGTTATTGGTAATGGCGGGAAATAAATGTTTGCCTGAGACAAATTTAAAATATTGCTACTGCTTATATGT
>OZ024742.1:352202362-352207362 GCA_964016885.1 Eledone cirrhosa
TATTGTCATAGATAGAGAACATATAGAGGTAATAAGAACCTTTCGCCGTCCACCGAAACCACAATAGGTCTCATGCTTCGTAGGGATGAGTTCAGAACATGAAAATCTTGTCAGTATAACCCAACACCAGTCATGACCGAAAACACTCTTCTAATATTTACACAGCACTCTTAATAATAATCCCGTATTAAAGAAATCAAGGGTAATATTATTTACGTGGGGACATGCTCTGGCCGTAAAGGGGTCGACAGAAACACAAACGTGCCAGGTTAATTGCATTTCTGTTATAGATAGATTTATTCTGGGTCAGAGTAAATGTGTGTGTGTGAGTGTGTGTGTGGGTGTGTGTTGCATAAAATGTAATTTATATATGCATTTAGCGTGTTACTCAAGTTGAGACCTTCATTGCGCCTATGTAATTGTCCTTGACTAATATATATATGTGTGTGTTTTCTCTTTGGTATTTATACAGAATGTGCAAATACATCAATAAAAAGATGAATAGTTTCATATATATATATATATATATATATATATATATATATATATTTATTAAAGTAACAGATTACAGTTTAAGCAAATAATCGGTGCTTTCACCCTTAACGGGATCTTCTGAAACAAACAAAGTCAATCTACGGTTCTTATATATTTATCCTTATCGAGCCCTCTTTGGATTTTAATCTTCAAATTTATTATTATTACTATATATATATATATATATATATAAAGAATTAGTATATCTACCGACATATATATATATACATATGCATACCTATGCTAGCAAATATATAGGTTTTGTCTTAGTAACTTTGTGGTTCAATGCAAGGGGATGCAGAACAATTATATGAAAGACGTAAAACAAGAAAATTATAATAATTAACTTACTAAAATTTCACTCCAAATAATTAGTTTCTGAAAGGGAATAAACATGGTTTCCGAATGGGACACATGGAGAATGCCTTTCATCATCAGGAGTCAAATCTCAGCTAAGTTCTCAGGCGATGCGTGGACACAGGGAACTTATACAAAAATAATTCAGTGAATGGAAAAAAGTAAGCGTGGACTAAATTCCAAAACATTGAAAAAATCACTGCCTACTTGGTCGGTGGCAAATTCAAAAGAATCAATCACGTGACATCGCGGTTAATCAGTGAGGAGTGGGCTGTTAAGACGACAGTAGCCGAACTATTACTATGAACTATAGTAGCAGTTTTGGCAAATTTTTGCTCAACAAAATAATTTGGAGATAATTATATAGAATTAATATATCTGCCAACATATATATACAGATGCATACCTATGCTAGCAAATCTATAGGTTTTGTTTTAGTAACGTTGTGGTTCAATGCAAGGGGATGCAGAACAATTATATGAAAGACCTAAAATGAGAAAATTATAAAAATTAACTTACTTATTAAAATTTCACTCCAACTAATTAGTTTCTGAAAGGGAATAAACATAGTTTCCGAATGGGTCACATGGAGAATGCCTTTCGTCATCAGGAAGTCAATTCTCAGCTAAGTTCCCAGGCGATGCGTGGACACAGGGAACTTATACAAAAATAATTCAGTGGATGGAAAAAAGCAAGCGTGGACTAAATTCCAAGATATTGAAACAATAACTGTCTACTTGGTCGGTGGCAAATTCAAAAGAATCAATCACGTGACAACGAGGTTAATCAGTGCGGAGTGGGGTGTTAAGAAGACAGTAGCCGAACTATTACTATGAACTATTACTATGAACTATACTAATTTTAGTAAGTAATTTAAATTTTAGTAACTAAGTTTATTTCTATAATTTTCTTATTTTACGTCTTTCATATATATATATATATATATATATTTATATATATATAAATTGAAACAAAATGAAAACGAAATTTCATTTCTCACTCTTAGTATGGCACTTACTTAAATGTAAGTATGCATGTATACGTACATACATATATGTATACAGACGTACAGTAGCATGCACATATATATATATATATATATATATATACACATATACATACATATGCATACAGGTACACATACATATATGCACGTATCAGTTTAGCGGCGCTAACGTCGCTTTGTTCGTTTGTAAACAAACTGAACAGCCTGAATTTATGCCATATATGTATGTACGTATACATGCATACTTACATTTAAGTAAGTGCCATACTAAGAGTGAGAAATGAAATTTCGTTTTCATTTTGTTTCAATTTATCGTTTTCGGTATGCCTAACCGATTTAACTCACTCAATATGCAAATTAGGCTGCTCAGCCGTTAATTTTCATAAGGAAAGTATATACTTTCGAACGTTCAACTATCTGGCAGATGGGTAAACGGTGCTGATGATAGCTAACAAGCTTGAAACTAGTACATCGTTCCTGTGTCAGTGTTGAACAAAAAGGTGACGTGGTTGCCTTAACACCGTATGGCATAAATTCAGGCTGTTCAGTTTGTTTACAAACGAACAAAGCGACGTTAGCGCCGCTAAACTGATACGTGCATATATGTATGTGTACCTGTATGCATATGTATATATATGTGTATATATATATATATATATATATATATGTGCATGCTACTGTACGTCTGTATACATATATGTATGTACGTATACATGCATACTTACATTTAAGTAAGTGCCATACTAAGAGTGAGAAATGAAATTTCGTTTTCATTTTGTTTCAATTTATCGTTTTCGGTATGCCTAACCGATTTAACTCACTCAATATGCAAATTAGGCTGCTCAGCCGTTAATTTTCATAAGGAAAGTATATACTTTCGAACGTTCAACTATCTGGCAGATGGGTAAACGGTGCTGATGATAGCTAACAAGCTTGAAACTAGTACATCGTTCCTGTGTCAGTGTTGAACAAAAAGGTGACGTGGTTGCCTTAACACCGTATGGCATAAATTCAGGCTGTTCAGTTTGTTTACAAACGAACAAAGCGACGTTAGCGCCGCTAAACTGATACGTGCATATATGTATGTGTACCTGTATGCATATGTATGTATATGTGTATATATATATATATATATATATATATGTGCATGCTACTGTACGTCTGTATACATATATGTATGTACGTATACATGCATACTTACATTTAAGTAAGTGCCATACTAAGAGTGAGAAATGAAATTTCGTTTTCATTTTGTTTCAATTTATCGTTTTCGGTATGCCTAACCGATTTAACTCACTCAATATGCAAATTAGGCTGCTCAGCCGTTAATTTTCATAAGGAAAGTATATACTTTCGAACGTTCAACTATCTGGCAGATGGGTAAACGGTGCTGATGATAGCTAACAAGCTTGAAACTAGTACATCGTTCCTGTGTCAGTGTTGAACAAAAAGGTGACGTGGTTGCCTTAACACCGTATGGCATAAATTCAGGCTGTTCAGTTTGTTTACAAACGAACAAAGCGACGTTAGCGCCGCTAAACTGATACGTGCATATATGTATGTGTACCTGTATGCATATGTATGTATATGTGTATATATATATATATATATATATATATGTGCATGCTACTGTACGTCTGTATACATATATGTATGTACGTATACATGCATACTTACATTTAAGTAAGTGCCATACTAAGAGTGAGAAATGAAATTTCGTTTTCATTTTGTTTCAATTTATCGTTTTCGGTATGCCTAACCGATTTAACTCACTCAATATGCAAATTAGGCTGCTCAGCCGTTAATTTTCATAAGGAAAGTATATACTTTCGAACGTTCAACTATCTGGCAGATGGGTAAACGGTGCTGATGATAGCTAACAAGCTTGAAACTAGTACATCGTTCCTGTGTCAGTGTTGAACAAAAAGGTGACGTGGTTGCCTTAACACCGTATGGCATAAATTCAGGCTGTTCAGTTTGTTTACAAACGAACAAAGCGACGTTAGCGCCGCTAAACTGATACGTGCATATATGTATGTGTACCTGTATGCATATGTATATATATGTGTATATATATATATATATATATATATATATATGTGCATGCTACTGTACGTCTGTATACATATATGTATGTACGTATACATGCATACTTACATTTAAGTAAGTGCCATACTAAGAGTGAGAAATGAAATTTCGTTTTCATTTTGTTTCAATTTATCGTTTTCGGTATGCCTAACCGATTTAACTCACTCAATATGCAAATTAGGCTGCTCAGCCGTTAATTTTCATAAGGAAAGTATATACTTTCGAACGTTCAACTATCTGGCAGATGGGTAAACGGTGCTGATGATAGCTAACAAGCTTGAAACTAGTACATCGTTCCTGTGTCAGTGTTGAACAAAAAGGTGACGTGGTTGCCTTAACACCGTATGGCATAAATTCAGGCTGTTCAGTTTGTTTACAAACGAACAAAGCGACGTTAGCGCCGCTAAACTGATACGTGCATATATGTATGTGTACCTGTATGCATATGTATGTATATGTGTATATATATATATATATATATATATATGTGCATGCTACTGTACGTCTGTATACATATATGTATGTACGTATACATGCATACTTACATTTAAGTAAGTGCCATACTAAGAGTGAGAAATGAAATTTCGTTTTCATTTTGTTTCAATTTATCGTTTTCGGTATGCCTAACCGATTTAACTCACTCAATATGCAAATTAGGCTGCTCAGCCGTTAATTGTCATAAGGAAAGTATATACTTTCGAACGTTCAACTATCTGGCAGATGGGTAAACGGTGCTGATGATAGCTAACAAGCTTGAAACTAGTACATCGTTCCTGTGTCAGTGTTGAACAAAAAGGTGACGTGGTTGCCTTAACACCGTATGGCATAAATTCAGGCTGTTCAGTTTGTTTACAAACGAACAAAGCGACGTTAGCGCCGCTAAACTGATACGTGCATATATGTATGTGTACCTGTATGCATATGTATGTATATGTGTATATATATATATATATATATATATATGTGCATGCTACTGTACGTCTGTATACATATATGTATGTACGTATACATGCAT
>OZ024742.1:352212362-352237362 GCA_964016885.1 Eledone cirrhosa
ATATATATATATATATATATGTATATATATGCAAAGTTTTATTTAAATTGTTGGGTTACAACGAGTAAATATTTATAACTGATATAAAAGCACTCAACAAGTATTTGGAGTATATTTACGATATTAAATAAATGGAAACTATATTTATAAAACCATATTTATTTCATTATATATATTTCAGGGATATCATATTAAAAATATGGTATGCCTTCCTCAGACAAAATACAATATAAACAGATAGATTTGACATACCTTACAGCTTCAACTTCCATTTAAAAAGTTGATTTGTTAGTGAAAAATGTTAGGGACAGTTATAAAAAGAAAGAAAAAAAGAAAGAAAAAAGAAAGAAAAAAAAGCGAAGAAAAAGAAGAAATGCATGCAACTAAATAGAGAGAGATAGATAGAGAGAAGAAATTCATGTAAAGAAACAGAGAGAGATAAATAGAGAGAGAAAAAACACAGAGGGAGATAGATAGAGAGAGAAGAGAGAGAGAGAGAAAAATAGAGAGAGATAGATATAGATAGAGATAGAGAGAAAGAAAATAGGTAGTTGGGCACCAGTTGAATGACGTATCAATGATATATTTATTTATTTATTTAGTTCTAGTATTAAGGTAGAGAGTGATATATGTGGTTAGGAGAGAAAACAGCCGTTACATAGAGAGAAAAGAAAAATATCCAGATATAAACGAGGCAGATTTAAAACATTATGTTTCATCAATGTAAAAATATCAATTCGTATGAATTAGGTATTATAATGTAAATATCAGTATTCATGAATGCGACACGTATCAATAATGTGTGAAAAATAATGATCATATGTCTAGTTTAAAACTCCTAGGTTTATATCAGAGTTGAGTTAAAAAACTGAGATAAAAAAAACTGAGATAAAAAACTGAGATAAAAAACTTCAAAAAAAAAGAAAAAAAAATTGAAATACATAAGTATATATGCACTTTCATGAAAAAAGAAAAAGAAAAAGAAAATAGAAGGTTATCCCAGATTCGATACTATAGACTTCCATGTGAATTTACGTGATCAACTCTGCAAATTCCTATTTCACATGAAAACATTCTCATTGTGCTATAAAAATTCTAGTATACATATATGTGTACATACACACAAATATATATAGAATCTACATTAATTTTAACAATACTATTCTTGTCTTTACTCTACATGATTATCGTTCAAGCATAAATAGACAACAGATATCAATATATCAATAAAAATATCAAAAAATTAAAAAATATTAAAAATAAAACACAGTATGCCCCGCAAATCAACCACAGAGATCAACCCTTCAAAATTAATTGACAATATATTGCCAAGTTCATTATAAGCATCATAATCAAAAGCAAACAAAACCAAAATTATTTACCAAATCCTGTCTAGCAGAAATCATTCCAAAAGTTTAGGATACCCATTTGATCTACAGATGGTCTTATATTTATTATAGAAGTTTATCTAGTGTAAAATTTATTCGATATATTTGGAGCATCAGCTTTAAAGGTAGTTTAATTATTCATGAAGAATGTTTAAAAAAAAAAAAAAAAAAAAAAAAAAATCGAAAGATTTATCGGCGAGTTTCATAAATAATTATAAATCAAAGTAAATATACTACATTTTAAATTTATATTTATATTTAAAAGTTGAGCTCAATCTATGTCTGCAGCAACTGAATAAATTTGTCTGTAAATTAAGGGAATTTTTAGATTTTAGTATAAAGAATATCTCCTCCGCGCAGAGGTCACATGTCTCAGAGGATGAATTAAAAGGAATCCCTCTTGAGACTATATTCCAAGCCGTCGAATATCCAACGTTATCATGCTTAAGTTGCCAGAGTAAGCCTGATAGTGATGTTGAAGATTTTTTGCTTGGATCTGTGAAAGAATTCTTGTGGTTATTATAGCGAAGTTTAAATTCTGTCGAGGTGGAACCAACATAGTTAAAAGAATTTAAGTCCGTTTTAACATTACAGTTGTATATTATATTTTTAACTAAGCAATTGTTATTTAACGGACATTTAGATCTATCTCTACAGTTACATTTGTTTACTTGGATATTATTTATGCTATTATCGGTATTTTGGCTAGGTTTTAAATTCCTATTATTTATTCTATTAATATTTTGTGCTAAATTGTTGGTGGATGAATAAGTTAATTTTATAGTATGTCTATTGAAAATTAAGTGATACCTATGTGTTCTAGGGAAGCGATTATCAAGAGCATTAAAAAATAGTTTAGCGATGTGGGTTTTAATGTTTAGTGAGAAAGGGGGGGCAAACCATATTATATTCCTAGTTCTATTTCTTTTTTGGCTTTTGGAATTATTGTAATGCTTTCTATTATAGTTGTTAAAGTTGTTGCCGTAATTAAAATTGTTGTTATTTTGGTTAGTTTGTCTATTATTATATATGTACATAATTTTATCACTATATCCTGCTCTAGCTAACGCTTCATTGTAATACTGGGCTTTTTCGTCGAAAATCTTTTTATTAGATGAGATTCTAGAGATACGTTTTTGAACAGAGTTCACTATAGTATTTTTAACAGATCTGGGGTGGTTAGAGTTAAAACTGACATAGTTTAAGTTTTCATTCAACTTGTGAAATGGATAGTGAAGACATGTGTTGAGATTTAATGTTACATCTAGGAAATTGACTATTCTATGGTTATTCTCAATTTCTATTTTTAGATTAAAGTAATTAAAAAATTGTGTAATTTGTTTTCTTTTTCTATTTAGTTCAGGGTTATTATTTTCAATAAATAAAAGCATGTCATCTCTATATAAACCTCCGGTAGCACCGGGTATTTTCCTATGCAGCGAATTGATTATAAATAGGCCCACAAGGTCAGTTACCTGAGCTGAGTCGGATGATCCCATAGTAATGTCGAAATTGTTATCTCTATCTGCTCTGGTCCATAGTTGGTCATTAAATTCTATCAATGTTTTCCTAGCCGATAATATAATGTGCGTTTCATTGCTAGTTAGGTCTGTATGTTTGAATGCGTAATTTAGTGCCATATTTAGTAGATTAGGGGTAATAGATGAATAATAGTTAGCAATATCTAGTTGAATAAATGTATTATTATTGTTATATTTAATTTCTTTAAACCACTCAATAACCTCTCCAGTTCCCTTCCACAAGCTCAAGTTAGGTAAACAATTCAAGTTTTTAATTTGCTGTATCACCCTGTCTAGAATGTTTTTGCTTAGTTTACCCAGGTCCGATTTTGATGGTGCAATCAATCTGACTGGCAGGTCATTTTCAAAATTTCTTTTGTGATCTTTCATATTGATCTTCGGTTTCCTGGGCACGAAAGGTTGTGTTCTGTTCTCAATTTCCAACTCATGCATTATACAAGATGCCTCAACATTCATTTTCTCAAGCTCGGCCTTATCTGCTACCTTGTACTTTTTCCTCAGTTCTTTCAGTATGAGGCCATTATACATGTCTTTTTTCACTCCATAGAGGTTGTTGGTCTTGTCAGATTTCACCAAGATCTTCTCAGTTTTCTCTAAGCTCTCAATATTATCCTTAATGCCTTTCAGATATTCCTGGCCTTTGAAGTTTCTCTTGAATTTGACTCCTTGTATGATAGAAATTATATCGTTTTCAAAGTCAAATAAAAGTTTGTTGGGGGGTGGATTTCTTTTAGATTTGAAAACTTGGTCTAAGTCCGAGACATTTTCATTTATATTAGATTTATCAAAGTGGAATGCACGCCACCTGATTCTCCTTATAAAAGAGTCCGATTTATCTATTAATTGTTTAATAAAGTCTTTGTTTCTAGGTAGAAGTATGTCTTTTAAAGAGGAAGAAATCTTAAAGAATTCCATTTTTTCAGTTATAATATAAAGCGCTCAACATGATACCATGTAATTAACAAGCTCAAAGTATAAATACTGACCATTATATAATAATATATAATGCTCAGTATTATATATTTTTATATAATATAATTATCAACCGCCGAGGTTGACTTTGCCTTTCATCCTTACGGGGTCGATAAAATAAAGTACCAGTAATGCACTGAGTAATTGCTGGCCGTGTGCCTAAAGTAGAAACAATTATATAATAATATATGTAGTAATAAACACAGTAAATTGTCTGTCTAAATTTACAATGGTTGAAATACCACATTGGTTTGATAAATTTAACTTGTAGCAAACGGAAAGTATTGAATATATATACAGACCGTGTCACTAACTATTTCATCTCTCGGACAGATTAGAGATTTAATCTGTTTCGCCCTGAAAATTATGTTTGTAACAGATAATCCGTTAGCATTCCTAAGCGAGGGATAAGATCAACTGCAACAAACACATACAACTAAAATCCACACGAGTTAATAGCTCACCTCGTGCGCTGGACGTTAGAATGGATATGCTAAAAACAATAGCCTTAATACACCCAACTTATAAGCTCACCTAATTAGGGAGCCGAAATACAAATACAACACTATTTATTCCGTTTATTCCCCCCTCTCTCTCTCTCTCTTTATATATATATATATATATATATATATATAAATATGTATAACCTCAATGGCAAAAAGGACTCCCATGAGAAGGTGGATTAGGTAGACCAAAGCTATACGGACCCCCCAAAACAATGATCCGGTAAGAAAAATGGTCGTACATGCAATAGGGGCTAGTATTAAAACTACCCTAAAGGGCCACATATTCAAGTTCAACGAGAAGATCTACACCTAAAATGAGGGAGCAGCCATTGGCGTCAGGATAGCTGGGGATATTGCCAACCTTTTCATGGTATGGTGGGAAAGGAGACTTAAAGATCTCCTTAATATAGCTCCATATACCTCATCATGTCATCTCGTTACGTAGACAATATCAACATAGTTATAAGAACATCCCCACTAGAGAGCACCAACAAGTTTGATTTAGAACGTAGCACAATGGAAAGCATCCATCAGATAGCTAATTCCATACACCAGAGTATAACTGTAACTATCGACTTCCCTTCCAAACACCCTAACAATAGACTACCTGTATTAGATACGGAATTCTGGATTAACACTATAGACGAGAGAGCCCAAATTCTCCACTCACACTATGCTAAACCCATGGCCTCCAAATACCTGATACTCAAAACTCAGCAATGTCCAGTAGTGCTAAGTTTAATATTCTGATCGCAGATTTGGTACGAGTGATGAAGAATGTGTCCCGCATGTGCGACCCGACAGAAATGGAAAGACACATCCAACACTTCATCAACCGCATGCAGTTCTCTGGCTGCAACCAAAGTGACAGAGTCTGAGTCTACGAAGGAGCCATGGAGAAGTATAAGACCCTCATAGAACTGGACATGAAAGGAATTTGCCCATTATACAGGAGCAAATAATGGAATAGCTTAGATGGGGCTAGACATAAGATAGGGAAAGACACCTCATGGTACGACAACCAGAGATACCAAAGTGTCATGTTTGTGGATACTACCCCTGGAGGGAAATTAGCTAACCAGTGTAGAAAGGCTTTGAGAAAGACCCACTTAAAGATTAAGGTGGTAGAAAAGCCAGGAACCACCATAAAATCCCTGATTAGAAAAACTTACCCTTTTAAGAAAACCCACTGTACTAATAGGAAATGTATCATATGTAAGGTAATCCCCCGGATAAACTGTAAAACTAGAAACGTAGTCTATAGCATAAGATGTACAGAGGGTACTTGCAGAAACATGACAACAACATACATAGGCGAGAAAGCTCGTAGCATAGGTGAAAGGATAGACCAACACTGGGGGGGAACTAAAAGGACCAAAAAACGGGTCAGTACTATACGAACATGCCAGACCACAACACGACGGTAACATAGACAACATAGAAATTAGAATAATATCTAAACATAGAAATGACCCAACAGATAGGCAAATCAGAGAGGCCAGTGAAATAGAACTTAGAAGGCGAAGACTAAACAGAAAGAATGAATGGAATAACAACAACACCCAAACTAACAACACTGAACTAAGAGAAGTATAAATAAATAAATAAATAGATAAATAAATGAATAAATGCATACACAAGCACAATAACAACAAACACATATTAACACACACTAGTAAAGATAGAATACATAGAATACATAGAATGCAATAGCGAACACACATCAAACAAAACACTATACACACACGCAAACGCATGCGCAAAGAAGACAAAATAAAACAAATAAATAAATAAATATATAGACAGACTAAATAAAAATGGCGTAGACATACAATGTAACGGGAGGAAACAATAGCACCACTGACGATGTTGCAGATGTGCAAGGAAAGAACTTTTGATAAACTATATAAATATATATATATGTGTTTGTGTCTATATTGTATCTGTATTTTTTTGACCGTAGGTCAGTCAATGGCAACATTGAGGACCGAATAAATTAGATTACCGATATAAAAGACACAGAAGCGGAAACCAACCAAACAGTGAGTGTGTTCTGTTATTAATTCTGGCAATATTACACAAATATGACCCTCCCCAAGTATAACAATATATGTACATATATATATATATAAGGAAGTATTGAAGTTTGCTTGAATCATTGTGGAATAATAGGTAAATATATTTAAGTCGTTGGAAGCCTCGACAATGCAAATGGGTAAATCTCCGGGTAACAAGATCCGGTGGTGGAGAGATAGATGTAAGTGGGTGTACGTTGAGATGCGTGGTGTGTATAATACGTGTAGAAGAATGAAGGAAAGAGTATAAAGGGTAAAATATAAATAAGAACATGACAGAGAGTTACCTTGGGAGAGATTTAATTGTCCCTATATATTTCGGATTCACATCCATCAACTGGGTTTTTTCCGGGATGGGGGCAAGGTTGTCAGTCGAAAAGGTGCGAAACGTGTCCTCCGCTGTTTGTTGTTTTGAATATCTGAGGTATTCAGCAGAGTGCGCGTGCGCGTGAAATTGGGTCGGTCGGGCAGAGGTCAGCGGCCGAATGTGAGAGTGGGGTGGTCCTAGCTCTCAGTCCATTCTCTGCCTGTTTGTTAAATGCTACTGTGTGTGTGTGTGCGTATGTTGTTGTCTCGCTTGAATGTGTGTGTGTGTGTTGTTGCCTTGTCCCTCTGTATTGGCAGTGTAATATGTTCGTATGGTGGAATGCTACTGTGTGTGTGTGCGTGTGCGTGTGTAGTTGTCTCGTTTGTGTGTGTCTTTGCGTGTGTTGCTGCATCGTTTGTTAACCAGCCACTTCATTTCGCTTCTCTCGGATCGATTGTTTATTTGCGGTGCAAGGCCTTTGATAAAAAGCGCTTCCTTCATACGTAACGTCTCGTGTTCTTATTTTTATTTTATCCTTTATACACTTTCCTTCATTCTTCTACACGTCTTATACACACCACGCATCTCAACGTACACCCACTTACATCTCTCTCCCCTCACCGGATCTTGTTACCCGGAGATTTACCCATTTGCATTGTCGAGGCTTCCAAACGACTTAAAGATATTTACATATATATATATATGTATATATATATATCTTATATATAAAGTGAAGTTGGGCGTTGTTTGGTGTACCGAACTTGCATGCTACACCGTTCATCCAATTTTCATGAAACCTCACACATATATAAAACTCAATGCGTAGAGTGGAGTAGGCTACTTGAAAATTTCGAAAAATCGATGATCGGGACACCAGAAGTCAAAAATCGATATATTCAAAAATCGATGAAACTCGATGCAAGTGTGTATTTTGATCCGGGCATAAACGTGCGCTACATTAAATTTTCGAAAAATCGATAATTGAAACACCAGAGGCAAAAATCAGGACAACTCTAACTTACCCTGTTTCCCTCTCTTCCATCTCACTGGCGCAGCCACACCTCCTGCCTGCTGATAAAATACATAGATAGATTAACACACACATATACAGTTATGTATATACTCTCTTTCCCTCTCTTCCACCTCACTGGCGCAGCCAAAACCTCCTGCCTGCTGATAAAATACATACATAGATAAACACACACATATATAGTTATGTATATGTGTGTGTGTATATATATATATATATATATGTGTGTGTGTGTGTGTATATATATGTGTATATATATATATATATATATATATATATATATGTGTGTGTGTGTATATATGTCATCCCACTGCATCGTCATGCCTCACCATGCCGCATCCATGCGCTGTCAGCCACCATGCCCTCCTCTTCCCTCTCCCTTACCCGCACGACTTTGTCCTTCACGAGTGCCATAGTTCACCATGCTGAATCCCTGCAACAGTCAATCCCGGCCATCTCCCTTCCCTGCACGCCGTCGTCCCACTACATCGTCATGCATCCCCATGCCGCATCAATGCTCTGTCAGCCGCCATCCGCCTCCTTGGCCCTTTCTTTTTCCTGCCCGCAGTGCTCCTACAAGACTGCCATGGATCACCATGCGGCATCTTTGCCACGGTCCACACCTGCCCTCTTCCTTGACTGCTGGCCGTCGCCCCACTACATCTTCATGCTTCAGGATGCCGCCTGCATGCACTGTCAGCCACCATCCCATCCTCGGCCATTTCTTTTGCTTGACCGCCGTGCTCCTTCAAGACTCCCATGGCTATCTATGCCGCATCAATTCCTTGCCACCCGCTTAAACGTCATCAGAATGGCTTATTGTTGCCTCATTTGATCACCGATTTTCGCAGGCTAAACACAAGAACAACGTGCACGATATTCCATGATAAATCTTTTTAATTACATGTTCTTGAGGCTGTTGCAAAGGGCAATAACCCTAGACGCAATTTTAATCAACTTTTTTTCACATATAGCAAATTTACCGGGACAGGTCTTTAGCTACTCAAATCTACTTCAGAGGTCACGCGTTCATGTAAAAAATCAATAAAACTGAAACGGGGGGTTTGACTTTGCGCAAAAAACAAGGCAAAGTTTCAGATGGGATAATTTTTTACAGGAACGTCCGATTTTCGTGAAAACTGTCGCAAATGAATCGTCCATTATGCCGCGTTTCAGATAAAGTCCCTTTTATTTCTTCTTCTGCACATGTGAGCGCGAACATTTTAAAAAATAAAAATATTTGAAAAAATCGACTTTTTCACCCTGCTTTATAAATCAACTGAAAATTCAATTTCAAGTGAATTTGACTTCCCTCAGTCTTGCAAAGAACAATTTCAACGATAAACTGTGAACCTACAATTGATCCATTATTTATGCTCAATTACACACCTGCGTATACTAACCTCTGTTTTTTTCCTTGAGGTTCGAAGGTTTTTGCACCTGTTATGCGCGGGAAGTAACTTTCAAACATTTTAACAACAGACCAAAGGTCGACTTACACCCGGGCAACGCCGGGTACTTCTGCTAGTTATATATAAAGTGAAGTTGGGCGTTGTTTGTGTGTATGCTTTCCCGAACTTGCAGGCTACACCGTTCGTCCGATTCTCATGAAACTTGACACATATATAAAACTCGACGCGTAGATTGGTATAGGCTTCTTGGAATCGACTAAGTTTTCGAAAAATCGATAATCGGGCCCCCAAAAGCCAAAAATCGATATTTTCAAAATTCGTGCGATTTCGATGAAACAGGACGCACGTGTGTATTTTGATCCGGGGATGAACGTGGGCTCCATTACATTCTCGAACAATCGATAATTGGATCACCAGAGGCAAAAATCGATATTTACGAAATTTGTCCGATTCCAATGAAATTTGACGTAGGTATGTATTTTGATGCAGGGATCAACATGAGGTAGTTGCAATTTTCAAAGAATCGATAATCGGACCCCTAGAGGCAAAAATCCGGCAATCGAAAAACGCTATTCTTCTTGCTTCCATTTGTCGTGACTCCCGCCATGCAAAAAACGTCCAATCTATCAGGATTATCTACCGTCAGTCTCTTTAAATTAACGCTCACCATATTCAGCAAACCTTTTATGCCGATTCTTCCATTTATTCTATAAGGACTATCAAGACTATACTGCCCCGCATCATCCTGTATGGCGCTCAGTCTTCTCAAGCGATCATCGATCCTCCATGCGCTCTCTCCATTCCCATGGTCCCACTACCGTAGTATAATGAGGCATCCGTCAATCTCTGCCCTCACCCTTCCCTGCACGCCGTTGACCCACTGCATCGTTTTGCATCACAATGCGCATCTCTGCCTTGTCAGCCGCAATTAATTCCACAGCTTTTTCCATTGTCTGCCCTCCGTGGTCCCTAAGGACTGTCACGGCTCAACATGCCGAATCCCTACCACCGTCCACCCCTACCCATTTTCATTGCCTACACTCCGGGAGAGGTCAAGACTTTCATACCTGACCAAGCCGCATCCCTGCCACCGTCAATCCCTGCCCTCTCCCTTCCCTGCAGGCCGTCGTCCCACTGCATCGTCATGCCTCACCATGCCGCATTACTGCCCTGACGGACACCATCCCCTCTTAAGCCCTTTCTTTTGCCTCCCCGTCGTGCACCTTCAAGTCTGACATGCCTAACCAAGCCGCATCCCTGCCACTATCAAGTCCTGCTCTCTCCCTTCCCTGCAAGCCGTCGTCCCACTGTATCGTCATGCCTCACCATGCCGCATCTATGCTTTGTCAGCCGCCATGCCCACCCCTGCCCTCTCCCTTACCCGCACGACTTGGTCCTTTACGAGTGCCATGGCTCAACACGCTGAATCCCTGCAACCGTCAATCCCGGCCATTTCCATTCCATGCACGCCGTCGACCCACTGCATCGTTATGCCTCACCATGCCGCATCCATGATCTGTCAGCCGCCATCCCCTCCTCAGCTTTTTATGTTGCCTGCCCGCCGTGCTCCTTCAATACTGCCATGCCTAACCAAGCCGCATCACTTCTACCGTCATCCCCTTGCCCTCTCCCTTGCCCGCACACCTTGGTCCCTCACTGCTATGGCTCATCATGCGGCATTCCTGCCCATTCCTGCTACTTGCTCAAATGCCATCAGCATGGTTTATTCCTGCGCCGCACATAACCGCCCATTATATCAGACCGAAGACAGCACCGAATATGAAGACGATCATGTGTAAGTCATTTTACATTCATTTTGACCATATTTAACAAAATTAACAAACATTCATCCCATTCTCCTCCAAAGCCTACCGATATTTGATGGCCGATAAACATCCTGCCTTGCACCCGGTTTTCTCAAACAATCATCGTGCCACCCGGTGCTCTCTTCATTCCCGAGGTGCAACTCAATTGGCATGCCGCATCCACGCCATGTCAGCCGCCATGCACCTTGCCATTTCGTCATGCCTCATCATGTTGCATCCCTACCTTGTCAGCTGCCATCCATTTCCCGACCCTTTCCACTGCCTAGGCATGGCAGTTTTGAGGGACCAAGTCGCATCCCTTCAACCGTCAAGCCCTGCCCTCTCGGTTCCCTGCACGCCGTCGTCCCACTGCATAGCCATGCATCACCATGCCGCATCAATGCTCTGTCAGCTGCCATCCCCTCCTCGGTCCTTTCTTTTGCCTGCCCGCAGTGCTCCTTCTACACTACCATGGCTCACCATGCGGCATCCTTGCCACCGTCCACCCCTGCCCTCTTCCGTGCCTGCTGGCCGTCGACCCACTGCATCGCCATGCCTCAGGATGCCGCATCCATGCACTGTCAGCCACCATCTCCTCCGCGGCCCTTTCTTTTTCCTGACCGCCGTTCTCCTTCAAGACTCCCATAGCTATCTATGCCGCATCAATTTCTTGCCACCCGCTTAAACGTCATTAGCATAGCTTATTGTTGCCCCATTTGACCACCCACTTTCGCAGGATAAACACAATACCAACGCGCACGATATTCCATGGTAAATCTTTTTTAATTACATGTTCATCATGCTAAACAAATGATGAATAGCAACTCTTTCATTTCTCCTGACATGCCTTTCTCTCAATTATGGCCGAGAAGCATCCTGTGTAGCATCGCGTCTTATCAAGCGATCATCAGGCCTTCCACTGTCCTCACAATAGACTCACATCGCCGCCTCTATTCCCTGCGACGCCCCTAAACATCATCAGCATGGCCTATTTTTCTGCCGCGTTTAACCGGCCCTCATTCTAGGCCATAAACAACAAAACCGCACGATGAAGCTGCGTAGGTCTATTTAAATTAATGGTCAACATGTTCAGCAAAACAATTGTATAAAAGCTTCCTCTTCACCTCCGAGGCCTATCCATTACATCTTAGAGGTCGGGATTCGCAATTTCTACGATTTCAATATTGACACAACAGTCCGTCAGGTTTTTCGGAACATGTTGCTCAGATAGGAATATCAACGTGATTTTCACTTAATTCGTAAGTGTTCAGACTTCCGTATGATTTTATTTTTTATTGATACAACACCGACTACAATCATCTAACTTCACTTTGTAGGCTAGACGCGAATCACAAGGAAAACAATCCTCTGATATACAAACACAGCAAATTCTTTGGTCTACCTACATTTCAATGGCTATATCCTTTGCTGTTGTACGGTTGTACATTAGACAATGTCGCAAAACATTATTCCACTTGATTCTTACCTTTCAGTTATGAATTGGGCAGTGCCTTAAAATCCCGGTTTATTTGCGTGCAATTTTTTTGTATCATATGAATGGAGAATCGAAAACCTTTTTTCTCATAACGTTACACATGCCCCATGGATGTTTGTGGACTATTTTTCAAAATACCAATATCACAGATTGGAGCACAAAAGAAACGTTTGTTCTTCATTTATTTCGGTTACAGCATCCTGCTGGAATTTAGCGCAGACCCGTTTAAATCCAGCGACATATAACCCCGGGTGTAACCGGGTACACCAGCTAGAGAGACAAATGGAAACATTGTTTCCTCGGTCCGATGTGACGAAAGTCGATTTAGTTCCACAACAAATTAACAAACCATACTTGAAGACACGTTGAGGCTGATGCAAAGGGAAATAACCCTGGACACAATTTTGATCAACTTTTTTTCACTATAGCAATTTTACCGGGACTAGTTTTTAGCTACTCAAATCTACTTCAGAGGTCACGCATTCATGTAAAAAATCAATAAAACTGAAGCGGGGGCTCGGCTTTGCGCAAAAAAAGGCAAAGTTGCACATGGGAAAACTTTTTACAGGAAGGTCTGATTTTCTTGAAAACTGTCGCAAAAGACTCGCCATTATGCCGCGGTTCAGATAAATTCCGTTTTATTTCTTCTTCTGCGCATGTGAGCACGAAAATTGTAAAAATAAAAAAGAATGTGAAAATTCGACTTTTCACCCTGCTTTAAAAATCAACTGAAAATTCAATTTGAAGTGAATTTGACTTCCGTCAGTCGTGCAAAGAACAATTTCAACGATACACTCTGAACCTACAATTGATCCATTATTTATGCTCAATTACACACCTGCGTATACTAACCTCTGTTTTTTTTCCATGATGTTCGAAGGTTTTTGCACCTGTGATGCGCGGGAAGTAACTTTCACACATTTTAACAACAGAGCAAAGGTCGACTTACACCCGAGCAACGCCGGGTACTTCTGCTAGTATATATATACATATAACCCCAACAGAAGATGGTGTATGACAGAAGAAAGGAGGGTCACAAAATAAAACCCTTATCACTGAGGAGTTCAGAGACAGTTTTACGAAATAGCTTTCACCATAATAAACTACTTTCCGGTTTCCGAACCACCCAACCAAACGGAAACTTATAATGAATTGTAGTGAAAACCAACAGGGGAGTCTGTCTATATATATATATATATATATATATATATATATATATATATATATATATATATATATATATATATATATATATATATATGAGAATAAACATTAAGAAAAATGCTGTTACATAAATCGTTTCTTCATTATCATTATTTCAACGTTACCTTATGTACGCCATGATGAAACGTACACATTTGTTGTTGTTATGGGAACCGTATCTTCAAATGAAAATCAGAGTTTTTGATATGCCGCAGGCGAAAACACGTCCTTATCCTCGTGTGCCCCGCTGATAATGTACTTCTTAAAAAGTCCTTTCATTCCGTTAGTATTTGTGGAGTGATACACACACACACACGCGCGTGTACCCACCCCACCCCCACCACACACACACACACTCACACACACACACACAAATATATATATATAAAGTTAGTTAGTTAGTAGGTATCTGTTTCAAGTGCAAAATTCTGCTGAGCATGGTAATGAGAGAAAGTTAACGAACATATGTTAGAACTGTTGTAGTTTATGTGTTAGTAATTGGCTAATCGCTCCTGTGCGTGATTCATTAAGTATTGCTACGGGATTTTAAGCCATCAACTGTAAAATTTATTTCCCAATGTTAGTATAATTTTGCACTTGTAAAAACATTCCATTAAATTAATGTTTTGCAGGCACCAACTATTTGGTAATTTTGACAACACTATCCCTTCCACTAATAATTAATACATTTTCATCAACTCTCCAAGACTATCGAAATATACTCAAATAGAGGTATACTCGCATGTGTTTCTATGAATGTACGTGTGTAGTGATGTGTAGGGAAGTATGTATATTTCTATATATACAAGTGTGCATGACTTTACATCCCAGACAAATATTATCTAAAATGATATTATTCTTAAAATAAAGTAGTTATATATCTATCTAGAGCGAGTAACATTCCCGAGATCCACCATCGCTGCCATGTACTGCATATCCAAGAGACCAGTGTCTGTCCTTAGGGCACCAATATATGTCAACCTCTGTCTTCCTCTTTCAGTGTGTCCATGCAGGGGATCCCGCAGGAGCACTGAGTGCAGTATCAACTCTGGATGTCAGTGAGCATGTCCAGCTAACCTCAGTCTCTTCTGTCTTACTTTCGAGCTGGCATTTGGGAGGCTCCCGTATAGCTCTCAGTTCTTCATCCGCAGTGTATACTGATTAATGTTCAGGGCCATCCTCAGCATTCTCGTGTGGCACCCATCCACCATCTGAGTGAATTTCATAGTCAGTGTCCAAGTCTCAGACCCGTTTTATATAGCTCATGTTCCTATAGGACATATATTATGTCCGTTGCGCCACAATATAGAATCTACAATATCGTCACATACATATCAAAGATGATTATAATAATTCATGACATCTCTTATTAGTACAACGCCAGAAAATGTATTTAAAATTATTCTCCTGTTGGGTGCAAGAGAACATTGTTGAATGAGATCTCAACTTGCGTAATATAATGTTAACCGCTATAAATAATTTCGTCAGTGTTTCTAGCATAGGATTCACTCTAGAAACAATGGAAACCTATTAAATCCTCCCTAGATAATCATTTTTATGCGTCTCAATGGTGGTGAAGAGGATTATGGAGTGATGGCTTCGGTGGTGTTATTCTTGATAATATTGACGTATCAAAGTATTATGTTCATATGCATTGTCTATCACCGCATTATTGTCACAATGCATCATTGCCAAATACAGAAGTAATTCATTTAGCATAATGCAACAGTACAGAAATACTGGTATGGCGTGAAAATATCATTATATATATAATTTACGATATGTAGCCAGATTAGAAGCGGGCGGAACAAATGGCCTGCATATTTAAGCACTAGATGACGTGCATTTGATTTCGCTATTCAATTTAATTTAGACAAATATATTGTAGACATAATAGAGCCTATAAATCAATACTTATTCGTAATCCGATTCAAATGGATATTGTTGTTTATTACATTTTTAATGGCATAATTTAAAATATATATACATTATGGCGATCAGCATTACATATTAATGCATTCAAAGGAGTTTCTTTTCCTACGTTAGGTAATTTCACTTGACTAACACGGCTAAATACGCCAATGTTTCCTTAATAGGCCTCTATCAATAAATTTCAAAGTTTATGTTCATACTCGATTTTACACTATACTGAAACCCTAAGTCAGTGTTGATAAGCTAAATTTACAAAACATGCTAAATAACGCCACGAGGCAGTTGAGGTAGTTTCGTGTAGTCAACCCCGTTAGATCTATTCAGATCAGATTTTTCTCATGAAAAAATGTAGGTTCGTATTCGATAAATAACATTGCAATATCTAAAGCCATTATTAAGAAAATAATTGATGAAAGCTTTCTATGATTCCGAGAATGTTTAGATTTATAACATATAGACACAGAGACGTGAGTGGCCCTACCAGGTCTATAAATCATGCCTCCAAAACGTGTAACAGTACGGCACAGCTAAAACTGCATTAAGAGGTACGAGTAAAAGAGAAGTGAATTGTGTTTAAATATGTCTTTCTTCTCTATCTGATTGAATAAAATGATAGATCACTAATATTCTAATCGTTAAAAACCTTCACGAACATCTGTGGAAAATTATGAATATCAAAATCGTCAAAATGTCATCAGAAACTAAATACCATGTCATTCCGCGCATACGCTCGTCACTGAAATACTTTCAGTATTTCATTTGATAATATTCTAGTAACAAAATCTTTGGTTTTAAAAACAAGTAATTAATTATTTGGCAATTAGTTTCTGAATTCATATACAGGTAAGTTCGGCTTTTCATTTTGATGACATTTTTTACACCTCGAATCTTGATGTCTAATTAATATTCATACTTCTCTATTGTAGGAAGCCGTCACATTAAATCGGCTGATATTTTTGTTGATTAGACGAATGTAAATAGCTGAAAAAGCAGAGCTGAGTTTACAGTCGTTGCAATATCAATCGTTTCATTGATTGATTCCTCTGTACAGTGTCATATTATCCAATGTCGTTTTCTTTAGAAAGAATCAGGGAGGATATCAATGCAACCTACAAATCATTATCTCGATTAATAGACTGTACACAAGGGGGTAGCAGTAAAGATTACTTCGTACTCAGAAAACACTTTTTAGTATCTGTTTCTGATAGTTTTCTACTTGTCAATGGGCTGGTATGTGATTGTTTTCTCTTGTATGATAGAGAACAGAGATCAGGGATCAGGTTCCGCGGCATGCGCACAAAGGTCAAGAAAACTGGGCTAGGTTTAGATAGTGATACTCACTTACGTCCCTAGTCACTTACGAGACCAACTATGTATGGTTTTCATTATTCCCGGATCATTTCCCTTGTGGGGAAAATTGGAAATCAATAGTTCATAGTCTCATTACGAGAAGTAGTTTTTAGCAGGAAATAATCTGAAAAGCGAAGTAATTATATATTCTTTATCTGGTGCAGAAATACAGCTTACTCACTATCGCTTATTTTAGGATAATATCAATGTATTACAGCAATAAAATTTGTCTTATACTTAAGCTGTAATAATTCGGTTTTTATTCTATAAAGAATATTTTAACACTACTTAAAGACTGGAAACTTATATAGTAATTGTCATCCTATTTTACATTATTTAATTTCCCCTGTATATCTCCTAATGAATGTTTAATTAAATTAACTAATGCGATCAAAACATACATAAAATAGTATATATATACACACACACACACACTCACATACATACCCACACACACATATATGTATATATGTGTGTGTCTATCTGTCTCTGTAATATGTGGGTGCGTGTGTCTGTGTATTATCGTCATTTATACTATGCATTTAATGGTTCTTCTTTGTTTAGAAACCATATTAGCAGTCACAAAATACAATAGATGTTGTCACTAAATTGTCAAAAAATATCAGTTACATATATTTGAAATAAAATATGTTTTATATAACAAAGTAGCTATTATATACAACATTGTTTTCACTGTTAGTATTTCGACTTCGAATCTGATTGTTGCCAGGTCTTTTTCTTGGATTGATCAAATATATCATTCAAATATCTGGTATAATCAATATCCTCACCCATCACATTGCGGGTCCTGTGCTTAAGTTAGAAAACAATTAACAGTATTTAGATTTCATACGAAATCCTATGTTCCGCCTACTTGCGCATTCATTCAGGTATTGGTCAATGTTCTCACAAACAAGTGAAATCCACTAATGGTAAAATGAAGACGTGGCTAATGGAATACTAATTGGGTGAACACTGTATTTTGTTCCTGTTTTAATCTGAGGACAGTAATTATACCAAATCGAAATATGAGTTCGATTAAGATATTTCCACGTGTAGAAACGTAAACCTTTCATAATTCTCTTGTTAGAATTATCATTATACCAGAGAATTTGTGGAAATATAACTCCTTTAAATTTTACATTAGGATTGTAGAAATTCGTAGATGTATAACAAGACAACAATGGGTACCATGACGTATTTTATTTTTTATTGTTAACATACTTCACTATTGTTCAAATTCATTATTGAAGAACGTGTTTAAGTAGTCATCACCTAGTTTGACAGCAGGCGTAGAAATGCCTTAAGGATCAAACGGTTGCAAATCGAACTTCACTTTAACTTCGGGACCTTGAGTTATAATACGGTATTGTAAAAGTAATCAATGTTGGTGAATGGAGAGGTAAAATTACCTACGCCTATAGCTCGCCGTAACTCACTGATGCCTTTTTGGTTATTCAAAAAATCGAAATTTATAAAATAGAATATTGTCTTTGCAGGATATCAACGTTCCGTATGGTTCTAGACTACATGACTCCATATCATAGTTAATGGATAATTACAATCATCATGGAGTGTGGAGACAATAAAACGGTTTATATTGATTGAGAAGATACAGTTGCAAAGCTGGCAATTCGATAAACATTGAAATTAAGAGTATGTTCGATACCTATCATTGCATTGGCAGTATCGGTAGAGGGTTGGATTATGCTTTCCAGCATAGTTACGTCCCTTTACGATCTGAGTTCAATTCCCGCCGAGGTTAACTTTGCTTTTCATCCCTACGGGGTCGATAAAATAAAGCACCAGTAATGTACTGGGATAATTGCTGGCCTTGTGCCACAAAGTAGAAACAATTATTGCATATATATATATATATATGTGTGTGTATGTGTGTGTGAGTGTGTGCATGTGTGCATGCGGCTGTATGTGTGTGCATATGTGTGCATGTGCGTGTGTGTGTGTGCGTGTGTGTGTGTGTCTCGAAGAGGTTGTTTTGGAAAAAACAGGAGCAGGAGGTGAAAGCTCTCAACATTCGATGTTTGTTGTATTTACGATGGAGATTCAGTATAATAATAACATTAATAAAGATGCTGGTGTTGTTATTATAAATATATATATATATATATAAGTTGTAATATAATGAAACTAAATTTCATTTCTCACTCTTAGTACGGCACTTACTTAAATGTAAGTATGTATGTATACGTACATACATATATGTATACAGACGTACAGTAGTATGCATATATATATGTATATATATATATACATATATACATACAGGTACACATACATATATGTACGTATCAGTTTAGCGAACGTTTATTATAACGCCCGCTTTGTCCGTTTGTAAACAAGCGAACAGCCTGATTTATGCCATACGGTTTTAAGGCAACCACGTCACCTTTTTGTTTAACACTGACACAGGAACGATGTACTAGTTTCAAGCTTGTTAGCTATCATCAGCACCATATACCCTTCTGCAAGATAGTTGAACGTTCGAAAGTATATACTTTCCTTATGAAAATTAACGGCTGAGCAGCCTAATTTGCATATCGAGTGAGTTCAGTCGGCCAGGCGTACCGAAAACGATAAGTTGTAATATAATGAAACGAAATTTCATTTCTCTGTATACATACATATATGTATACAGACGTACAGTAGCATGCATATATATATATATATATATATATATATATATATATATGTACGTATACATACATACTTACATTTAATTAAGTGCCGTACTAAGAGTGAGAAATGAAATTTCGTTTCATTATATTACAACTTATCGTTATCGGTACGCCTGGCCGACTGAACTCACACGATATGCAAATTAGGCTGCTCAGCCGTTAATTTTCATAAGGAAAGTATATACTTTCGAACATTCAACTATCTGGCAGAAGGGTATACGGTGCTGATGATAGCTAACAAGCTTGAAACTAGTACATCGTTCCTGTGTCAGTGTTGAACAAAAAGGTGACGTGATTGCCTTAACACCGTATGGCATAAATCAGGCTGTTCGCTTGTTTACAAACGGACAAATCGGGCGTTATAATAAACGTTCGCTAAACTAATACGTACATATATATATGTGTACCTGTATGTATATATGTATATATATATATATATATATATATATATATATATGCATGCTACTGTACGTCTGTATACATATATGTATGTACGTATACATACACACTTACATTTATATATATATATATATATAACCTGCTTCGTTTGTTATAATTTTATATTTACCGCTGTGACTCCCTCTACCTGTTTTGGCCGTTTTGTGGTCCACCACGCTTTCATATCGAATCTCTTCATCTCTCTCTCTCTCGTATTTTTCTCTTTCTCATTCTCTCCCTCTCTCTATTTCTGTATCCATCTGCTCGTTTTCGACCGTGTTTCACACATGTTGTAAGACCCTTTTGGATTATCTCTCTTTCCCTTCTCCCTGTCACTTCCGATGTGTCCTTCTATCTCTCTCTCTATCTACACTCATTTTGCTGAAATCGAAAGTAAAAACCTCGCTTCGCAGTTATATTGACCATCGGACTTAAGTCCAATCGGTTCGTGGTAACATATTCTATTTCTCCTCAGTTACTCACTTGAATGTGCCATTCACATATGCCCCCCTCAATTCAGTTTGTTTACTTCGTATTTCCTCTTTCTCTTTTTTCTCTTTCTTCCTCTCTCTTCACTAATTTTTCATTTCTTTCATTCATGGCCTTTTGATCGGTAAACGGACTTGGGCGCGATGCTGATAGTTTTCGATGACCTGTTTTAAGCGTGGAATACCTATGATCACAGTTAACAGCTGATGAAGACTTTCTTCTCTTGTTTACGTCCATATTACTATCTTACACTTTGTTTAAAGTAACCGCACAGTCCGCTTCGTTTCTTATATATATATATATATATATATATATATATATATATATATATATATATATATATATATATATATATATATCTTAAACAGTCGCGACTTTTGCCGTTTCAGAAGTTAGTCCGGAACTAGTAGTTGGAAGGGCAAGAGTTGAGTCATCTAGCCCTGACTCTTTATATTATTGCTACACTCTACTACCCCAAGTATCAAGTACACTGTTTTCGGAATTTTAGATGATACGATACTATGACTTGCAGATGAAATGGCCCCGTAGAGCCTTCGTGTTTTTCATGTATACAATTATAATTCGTTGGGTTTCATGTATGTATTTATAATTAGATATTGAGAAGAAAATGTATATTACACAATATAGACTGTACAACTGCATTATCCACCAAACAATCGTGGAGTGTAACCTGTCAACTAATAGGTTATATCCACGGTAACAATTGATTACAGGTTTGGTACATCTATTCTGTGTGTAGCGAGATCTATGAATACACAACAACGATGTCAACTAAATATTAGGTGATGTCTCTATATTGTATGGTATTATGGTGTATAATTTTGGAGAGTTTAGCAATGTATTTTTAAAAACATATCATCCCAGTATTTTAGGTAGATGTTCGTGATAAATGAGCATTCACTACAATAACCATGGTTTAGGATATTCTATCGAATTAGAATATGAAGAAATATGGATATAAAGACGAAGTATTGATCTTGTTTAACACGTTTGACAACGCAATGTTTTACGGAATTTATTTCATCTCGGGACGTGACTCATAAAGAAGAGAAACTAATATTGAATGATATTCAAAACAGATATCTTAGAAATGAGCCAAATGATAGTAAATGTAATATATATTAAAAAATATAGAAATGAGTCAGCAGTGATTAGAATTAGGTGTGTATCCACATCTAAAATCCCAGGAAATGACGTGAGTTGGATACGCGAATGAACATAGAATAATGAAGGATATAACTTTAAGTTAGATGGGAAATAGATATAAGCTCGGAAGTAAAAAATCTTATATACGCATAAACAAACATTCACAAGCACACACATATATAATACTGGAATAAAGTCTCTCTCTCTCTCTCTCTCTCTCTCTCTCTCTCTCTCTCTCTCTCTCTCTCTCTCTATCTATCTCTCTCTCTCTCCCTCTTTATCTCTCTTTCCTTCTCTCTCTCTCACTCTCTCTCTCTCTCTATATGTATATATATATATATATATATATATATAAATGTATTTATATATATATATATATATATATATATATATATATATATATTTATTTATTTATTTATTTATATATATATATATATATATATATATATATTTATTTATTTATTTATTTATATATATATGTATATATATATATATATATGTACATATGTAAAGCTATCTATCTATCTCTCTCTCTCTCTCTCTCTCTCTCTATATATATATATATATATATATATATATATATATATATGTACATATATATATATATATGTGTGTGTGTGTGTATGTGCGCGCGTGTGCGTGTAGCCTACAGCTATATACAGCTTAATATAAGGAAGATATCGACATGACCATCAATGTATTAAATACAACATAAAACGAATGTTCTCTCTGCCAATTAATTGCCAATGCTTCTAATTTCATACATTTTAATATCCCGTATGTAAAATATAAGCGAATATCGATGTAATAATCCTCTACTGTATATTACTGCTCACTACACACAGAACATTTTTACTGAATTGCCAGGACACCAATGAATGAAAGCCAAATTATATAGATCCCATTAAATGATACAACATTGGAAATAAACCTAAATGCGACGAAATATCTATAATAAATACGTCGTATGGAATAGTATTAAAGGCTGGTTTACGTGATCATATCTACGAAAATATATACGTTTATATCAATATTTAAGTTTCTTGAGTTCATAAAGCAACATTTTATTTAAAGACACTACAATGTAGTGGCACAAACATCCAGAGTTGAAGACCATGGAAGGAATTGGAATGTAATAGATCTCATACGTATATATATATATAAAGGTAGAACGCTGGAAGGTAATGTCCGTAGTGGTAGAGCACTCCGTCCATGGGACGAGTTTGATAGAAGTAGTAACACAAAAAGTTAGTTCACCATACCGAGAACAATTGGAGCTGAAGATCTTCATAAGGTGAAACAATTTTTCCCGGTATGGTGAACTAACTGTTGTTTTACTACTTATATATATATATATACATATATATATATATATATATATATATATATATATATATATATATATATATATATATATATATATATATATATATATATATATATATATATATATATATATATATATATATCATAATCTATAAAGCTCAGTGTGTGGTCATGCTCCTTCTTTATAGAAATCTACGATATAGAATTTCTTCAATTGAAACTTACAACTCAGTACTCGAAATAGCTTCGATTGCGTCTTGACGCAGATAATTTATTCAATTTCACCCACAATTACAAAAAATAGATAAAACTCAATATTTTTCTCTCTCATTTAAACTGCTGAACCCTTACTACTACCATTCAAAATCTATACAACTTCATACTTTCTGCTACTTTGTCTTTCCAAGCTTGATGGTGATACTGTCCGTTCACACCACTCCCTACTGTCTTAAATTTAGAAAACACATATCCACTATGAGGTTACTAAACCTGCTAGAAACAGCAGCTAACTCTCCCCCATATCTTAAATTTAGAAAACATATCTTCTATGAGGTCACTAAACCTGCTAGAAACAGCAGCTAACTCTCCCTCATATCACAACCCTCCCTACTGTCTTAAATTTAGAAAACACACAGTCAACCATGCAGAATAAGTCCATCGCAGCTCTGTTGTTCGGCTAGCATCGTCTATGCGCGTGTTGCGCAAGTAATGTGAAACAATAAATTTCAACACTTTTTTGCACAGAGATAATATCCATAGGCGAAACTACAATTGTCACTGGTGGCGCAGCTCATGCTTCCAGGTCTGCAATTCATTCACCCAGTGCCTGGCAGACAAAAAGGTGCTGCCATAAAATGGGTGGTGCAACCTAACTTTGGTAACTTAATGACCCCGAGCAACGTCGGGCTTTAATGCTAGTATATATATATATACGTGTGTGCGTGCGCGTGTGTGTGTGTATGTGTGTATGTGTGTATGTGTGTCTCTGTGTGCGTGCGTGTGTGTGCATAATTTTTGTTTGCATAGTTCACCACAGATACAGACACACATACACACTCTCATACGCGCACATATAGACAAACAGAAACACACACACGCACACACACGCACGCACACACAGACACACATGCACACATACACAGACACACTCTGTCATAATATAGATTTCTGATTTCGGTATCTTTCTTAGTTAATCAAATCTACTGAACCACTTATTATATATATATTATATATATATATATATATATATATATATATATATATATATATATATATATATATATATATATATATATATATATATGAAAAACAAGGGGAAGAAGATTATTGCATGGTTGCACATGGATTACATATTATAAAATTAGTCCCTCATCAGTGATCTTGCCAACCATCATTGGTATTTCATCGCATTAAAAATCAGATACCTCAGGTTGGTGCGAGCAATAACTAAAATAACCTATTGGGACAAGTGAAACGCGTAAAGCGAGTGACACAAGTAAACAACAGAAGGAAAAGCAAACCGGAGGTTGGAAAACAGCAAGCCACATGATAGTTATCAAATCAGCATAAGCTGGGTGAATTTCATGAGCGGTCAGAAAAGCAGACCGTACGCCGTGTATATATATATATATATATATATATATATATATATATATATATATATATATATTTGTGTGTGTGTGTGATTGTGTCTGTATGTGTGTGTGTGTATGTGTCTGTATGAGTCTGTGTGTGTGTGCGTGTGTGTGTTTCTGGCTGTATATCTGTATGTGCGCGTGAGAGTGAGTATGTGTGTTTGTGTGTCTGTGGTCGACTATGCAAACAAAAGACGGAATTAATTGCTTAATCATTGTATTGTTTCACAATCA
>OZ024742.1:352242362-352262362 GCA_964016885.1 Eledone cirrhosa
ATTAAGGGTTGTATATTGAAGGGTTTAATAATATGTGCGATGAAAAGAAATTGTTAATATGTATTAAGAATAATATTAAATTAAGGTTCGAATATTGAAGGGTTTAATAATATGTGCGATGGAAAGAAATTGTTGATATGTATTATTAAAATAAAAATATTAATGTTATTAAGGATATCATGTGAAAAGAAGTAGATGAGTGGATGAATTATGAATTTAGAGGAATTAGTTAATGTTTAAGTTTGCTTTTATGTAATGTAATATGTATGTGTAATATATGTAAATAGTTTGTTTACAAATGAGCGCAGAAAGCAAAGAAGGAGATAGTGTTTAAGGTAGAGAAGATACTAACATCAAAATATGTATGTTTATGAAGTATTTCCTAATGGTAATAATATAATGTAATAAAGGAGATTAGTTAAGGTTTAAGTTTGTTTTTATGTATTGTGATGTGTAATATGTAGAAATTAGACGAGCATGAAAGGAAGAAAAAAATAATGAATTGAGGACTAATAATCTAACGTAAAAAAAATGTTTATGTTTACGAAGGATTTTTAAAGGTGATACTATAAAGTATTTAAAAGGGTAATAGTAAGTTTTATGGCCAGTGATAAGATGGAAGAAGGAAGAGTGGATATATTGTGGTGAGTAATTATGAGAATTGAGAAGTATCTAGGAAGAAAAGTTACAGATTAGAGGTTAGAAATTAAAAGAAAAAAGAAGAAAGGGAAGTGATAATAAGAATGATATAGAATGGGTAACTAGTATTATATAATGTATAATAAATAACATGGACATAAGGTAGAAAGATGGGTATATTTTTAAAGAAATATATATATATATATATATGCCTTTGAGAAAAAGGATTTTAAATTGGTAAAGTATCAGATATTAGCCGGAAATGTTATGGAATGTTCTGTGGAATTTATGCAAGCAGAGAGAAAATAAGTCAGTGCGTCTATTTATTATTGAATCTGAATTAGATATACTGGTAACTTTCTGACATAAACAGAGATTACATGTTTTGGATAGAGAGGCATTCAAATGTGGAGAGGCAGAACAAACTTTCTTCCAATAGATGTTATGGTTAATATTTTTGTCTTTCAAGGATCATATGAGTTCTGAGAGTGCCGTGTTGGTTCTTTTAAGTTGGTATTTAAAAGACGAATGATGATTATAAAGACGAGCTTTAAAGGTGGAAGTGGAGCCAAAATAGGTAAAGGAATTGGTGTCAGTTATAACTTTACATTCATAGATTAAGTTTTTTTCAAGACAATGGTTGTTGAGAGGACATTTATATTTAACAGGGTAATTACAATTGCGATTAGAGACATTAACACAGTTATTGACAAGTGACCTAGTGTTATCTATAGGAGGAATTGGATTGGAGAAGTTATTTACGATAGGAATAATAGTTTCTTGATTTAGATTGGGATTAAGAACATTTAACGAAGTTGCGTTTGACGTCGTATTCGGGTTTGCAGAAATTAGCCTAGAGTTAACAATGACGTCGGGTGTACTACTGCTATTATTATGATAATCAGTGTTGGAAGGAAGAGATTTACTATTTAGTATTTTATTGTTGTGTTTAGAGATAATGTTGGAGATGTTGGAGGAGGTCGAATAGGAAAATGTTATAGTATGTTTGTTAAATATTTTACTATAGATATGTGAGGGAGGGAAGCATTTATTTAAGGCACTAAAGAATAATTTAGGAATATTATTATTAATAGAGATGGAGAAAGGAGCATTATACCAGATTATATTTTTGTATCTAGGTCTCTTATTAAAGTTATTGGAATGATCATGATTAATTATGTTACTGTAAGATCTTCTAGGATTGGTTTTTTATTGTATTTGATTTTATCAGCATAACCGGCTTTAGAAAGCGCATTATTATAGTAATTGGTGTTAGCATCAAAGATGTTATTATTATATGATAGGTTTGATATTCTTTTTCCAATATTACTAACTAGAGCATTTTTAATGTTAGTGGGGTGGTTAGATTTAAATTTAACATAATTTAGATTCTCATTGTTTTTATGGTAAGGGTAAGATAGGCCAGTGTCAAGATTAAGAGATATATCCCAGAAGTTAGCTAGTTTGATGTTGTTATCAAATTAAATGTTTACGTTATGTTGGTTAAAGAGATCACGTATATTGTTCTTAATAATATTAAGTTTAACTATGTTTCAATTTAAGATAGTAAAAAGTCCATCGTCCCGATAAATTCCACGCGAAGTTGAGGAATTTTCCGATTCAAAGAGTTCAAAATAAAGATACCAATTAAATCTGTCAATTGGGATGAATCGGATGCAGCCATTGTAATGTCAAAGTTGTTGGAGGTATCAGCTCTGGACAGTATTCATTGTTGTATTCTAAGATGGTTTTACGTGCGGTGAGAATGATGAGAAGTTCATCTGTCGTGATGTCAGGAATATTTATAAGCGAAAGATAGAGCATTGTTGAGAAGTGAGTGCGAAATAGAAGAATAGTAGCTGGCAATATCAAATTGAATAAATGTTTGTTTGTTTTTCTTATTCAATGTGTTGAACCAGCCTATTACTTCAGAAGTACCAAACCATACATTTAAGTTAGAAGTAGAGCAATTAGAACGAACCTGTTGGATAAGTCTATCCAAGATAGCTTCGCTAACAGCCCCATATTTGATTTAGAGGGGGTGATTAGTCTAACAGGTAGTTCAGTACGAAAGTAGTTTTGTGATCCTTGAGATTTAACCTCGGAGTTCTTGGGAGGAATGGTTCGGTCTTTTTTTCGATGCCAGGTTTTGACATAATCTCAGAAGCTTCAAAGTTTATGGATTCTTAATTATCATGGTTAGTTTTGCGATATTTCTTCCTAAGTTTTTTAAAGATAAGGTTGTTATAGTTATCCTTAGATATACCATATACATTATTTGTTTTGTCGGAGTGGACTAAAACATTTTTTGAGAAATTTAGGTTTAAAATCGTATTCTTGAAATTTACAAGGTGCTCTTGTCCTCTGTAAAGGTTTCCCTTGATTTTAAGATTTCTTATAATGTTAGATAACTCTTCCTCGAATTGCACTAGATTTTGTTGGAAGGAGGATTTCTTCTAGAATTAAATAAATGATTAAATAAACTGGCCATAAAACTTACTATTACCCTTTTAAATACTTTATAGTATCACCTTTAAAAATGCTTTGTAAACATAAACATTTTTTTTGCGTTAGATTATTCCTCCTTAATTCATTATTTGTTTCTCCCTTTCATGCTCGTCTAACATTTACATTTTACACATCACAATACATAAAAACAAACTTATACCCTAACTAATCTCCTTTATTACATTATATTATTACTATTAGGAAATACTTCATAAACATACATATTTTGATGTTAGAGTCTTCTCTTCCTTAAACACTATCTCCTTCTTTGCTTTCTGCGCTCATTTGTAAACAAACTATTTACATATATTACACATACATATTACAATACATAAAAACAAACTTACACACTAACTAATTCCTCTAAATTCATAGTTCATCCACTCCTCTACTTCTTTTCACATTATATCCTTAATAACATTAATATTTTTATTTTAATAATACATATAAACAATTTCTTTCCATCGCACATATTATTAAACCCTTCAATATTCGAACCTTAATTTAATATTATTCTTAATACATATTATCAATTTCTTTTTATCGCACATATTATTAAACCCTTAAATATACAAACCGTAATTTAACATTATTCTTAATTTTTTCTCTTCATTAATTTTCAAATTATTTTAATTCATATTTTATCTTCCAAGGGCTTTTTAACCTCTCTCTGTAAAACAATATAGTTTTCTCAGTTATAAAGGCTATTTCTCTTTCTATCACCCATCGCTCCTCCTATCTCATCCTTCCTTATTATACTCCTTCCCCTCCATTCTTTACTAACATCTCCTCCTCTTTTTCATCCTTTCCAACACCTCTCATTTTTTTTCCTAATATCACACATCAATCTTAAACTACTTTTCATATGTTGATTTAAAACTGCACTATTCACAAGTGTTTTTTAACCTTCATATCATGTCTCCCTATTTTAGCTGACGAAAACGTAAATGTCATCGCATGATGATATTTGTTTTTGAAATGCGCATGATAAAATACCTGGAACTCTGTTAACCATCTTTTGATCTTATATTATTTATACTCCAGTCCTACAAACTGTTGAGTGCTACTTATCCGATATCTGCATTGCTTAATTGTACTACAATAAATCTCACCTCCTACATTATATATATATATATATATATATATATATATATATATATATATATATATATATATATATATATATATATATATATATATATACATACACATACTATAAGGACCGGAAGAAAGATTAAGTTTGCCATCATGACACATTTAATAGGATATATATTTTTCTTTATGGATCAGCTCGAAGCAAATTATATTATTGATCGCACCCATCTCTGTAATCGAAAGGTCGTCAGATATTCCTAGTGCATGAGTTCGTGTATATATATATATATATATATATATATATATATATATATATATATATATATATATATATATATATATATATATATATATATATATATATATATATATATATATATGGGATAACATGAATTATCGTCATATGTATTCCAGTTAGCGGTTGTGAATACTCTGTATTGGATAGTTTTAACGTACTGCGTTGTTTGACTCAACAAGAAGTTTCCTTGTGTATCGAGTGTGTGAGTTCTCGGGAATTACTATGCAAGTTAATCTTGGAGTAATAATAGTGAAAGAGTGAAGAATAACATCGTCAACAGTTTTTTTCTGATGATCTGGTTAAGCAGACATTGTATTTAAAATTGAGTGATAAAACTTCAACTGATTAGCAACTTTTAGCAACTTGATCAATGAAACCTTTGTAATATTGTAAATAAAACCGTTTTTGTACTTTTGACCATGTTATTCTTCACTCTTTCACTATATATATATATATATATATATATATATATATATATATATATATACATATGTCTGAAGGCTCTGATACAACGATACACCATAATCACAGAGCTGGCATATCTAAGAACTGACTATCTGCCTGTTGATGTCATAGTCATTCAATGGCTATCATCGAAATATAAATGGCAGTAAATAAAGGATTATGAATTCATGCAATTGATTTATGTTTCGTCTCTCTATATATATATACATATATATACACATATATAAATATATATATATATATATGTATATGTATATATATATATATATATATATATATATATATATATATATATATATATATATATATATATATATATATATATATATATATATATATATATATATATATATATATTTATTAAAATAACAGGTTAAAGTTTAAACAAAGAATCGCTGCTTTCACCCTTAACGGGATCTTCTGAAACTAGCAAAGTCAATCTGTAAACGCAGAACTGGATATTTCAAAAAACGTTGCAACCGGAGGAAGACAGGAAGACGATACTTTGGTTCGTGGTGCGTTCGCTGGCAAAGAACGGGAAAAAACGAATAATACGTCATTAAAAGGAGCGGTGAAAAACAATTACGCGCAAAGACAAAACCACGTTTATGGTATAAAAGAGGTCGTAGACTAATGTTCTCTTATGTGGTGCATAGAGACGTTCTCTGGCAATGAACGAAAAAACGAAGATAATAAGTCATATGTGGAGCGTGGAGAACAATAGCGTGCAAAGACAAAACCACGTAAATGGTATAGCAGAAATCGTAGACTAAAATTCTAACTAGGAGACCAAATGAATCTCCGCTACAGAGTTAAGAACAAAGTAAATAAATACAATACAGAAGTAATAGAAACAAATAAATACATACAGGCAAACAAATACGTACATACACCGAGCCCTCTTTGAATTTTAGTCTTCAATTTCATTATTATTACTATATATATATATATATATATATATATATATATATATATATATATATATATATATATATATATATATATATATATATATATATATTTATATTTATTAAAATTACAGATCAAAGTTGAAGCAAATAATCACTGCTTTCACCCTTAACGGGATCTTCTGAAACGATTCTTTGTTTAAACTTTAATCTGTTATTTTAATAAATATCTGCTCTAGGGTTCTTATGTATTTGATATATATTTCTCCATATCGAGACTTCTTTGTATTTTAGTCTTCGCATTTATTATTATTACGATATATTTATATATATATTTCTGTTTGTGAGTCTGTATGTATATGAGGAATGGTGGAAATATTCAACATATGGAACCATTCTTCTCATTGCATATGTTTTCCTACTGCTAAAGGGAAAATGCAATGTAAAAACACTAACATTAATACCATAATTAAATCGAATATATAAAATCAAATTATAAACAATTTACAATCTGCCCAATATTACAAAGCTGTCAAGAGTGAGATGTTATAAAATCATTAATTAATTATGAACTATTAGCATTTTTGAATTCCGACAATATAATTATTTGAGCTATCGTAGAGAATATCATCTATAATTGTAGTTATGTTAAACAAACCCGATTGCCTCAATTTACATGGCATTCTATCAGAAATACACAGACTTAAATATATAAATACATACACACATACATGCAGAAATAGATAAACACACACATAAGAGGAAAAAACACAATACATAAAATTCACTAATAATATATATGTATATATATATATATATATATATATTTATTAAAATAACAGATTAAAGTTTAAGCAAATAATCGCTGCTTTCACCCTTAACGGGATCTTCTCAAACTAACAAAGTCAATCTGTAAACGCAGAACTGGATATTTAAAAAAACGTTGCAACCGGAGGAAGACAGGAAGACGATACTTTGGTTCGTGGTAACGTTCGCTGGCAAAGAACGGGAAAAAACGAATATAATACGTCATTTTTAGGAGCGGTGAAAAACAATTACGCGCAAAGACAGAACCACGTTTATGGTATAAAAGAGGTCGTAGACTAATGTTCTCTTAGGTGGTACATAGAGACGGTCTCTGGCAATGGACGAAAAAAACCTGAGATAATACGTCATATGTGGAGCGTGGAGAACAATAGCACGCAAAGACAAAACCACGTAAATGGTATAGCAGAAGTCGTAGACTAAATTGTTACTAGGAGACCGAATGAAACTCCGCTACAGAGTTAATAACAAAGTAAATAAATACAATACAGAAGTAATAGAAATAAATAAATACATACACGCAAACTTACCATAGGTAAACAAAACCACCCACATATAAATATGTGTGTGTGTATGTGTGTATGCACGTGTTCCTACGGCTAGGTAGTTTAGCTAAATTTGAAGCTCTGATGTTATGTGCAAGGTTAGGAGTCGTAGGAACACGTGCAACCCTGTAGTTAGTACTAACTGTAATTGTGGGAATCGGGTTGATTGCCCCCTATCCGGGAAATGCCTCTCTAGTAACATTGTCTACAAATGTAAGGTTGTAACACCCACGTCCCGTAGGGGCTACATAGGGTTTACCGCCAATAGATTCAAGCAGCGTCTTTACATGCATACTCATTATTTTCGTTACCCTCTAAGAAGGAATATGACGTCACTTTCAGCTTATATCTGGTGTCTAAAAGACAACCACACCCAATATAAGTTACACTGGGAGATCCTAGCTAGGGCTAGATGGTATAACGGAAATGAAAAACCATGTGACCTCTGCGCCGCTGAGGCCCTGGAAATACTCTACGCCACAGACCACATCTTAAACAAAAAATCTGAGGCAATTTCGGCTTGTAAACATAAATTGCACAAAACTTTCCTGTATTACAGCCCCACGTTATACCCTAACGGATAGTACGATCTATACGTGGATATTATACATCTTGATGTGGGAGCTAAGTATATCTTTTGTTTATACCTTTACTTATTTGCATAGATAAGTATATATTACGCGTATGTTTTGTGAAGGTACGTATACCTTCTCGTACGTATATTTGATTGTTATGGCGTATCATTTTTTTTATATATTCTGGTACATATGGTTCGGCTATGTGTATACGGGAGTTTTGCGTCTGTGTGAGTACGTAGGTTCGTACGTATGTAGGGCGTGTGTATATGTGTACTTCATGTTTTGGTTGACTTACGTCTCCGAACATTCGTGTATTTACATGTAGGTATGTGTGTGCACTTGTTATATACGTATTTATTTATTCATATACGTTTATATAATTATTTATTTATTTGTATACACGCATACACACACACACACATATTTATATGTGCGTGGTTTTGTTTACCTATGGTACGTTTTTGCGTATGCTTGTGTATGTAAGTATTTGTTTGCGTGTATGTATTTATTTATTTCTATTACTTCTGTATTGTATTTATTTACTTTGTTCTTAACTCTGTAGCGGAGATTCATTCGGTCTCCTAGTTAGAATTTAGTCTACGACTTCTGCTATACCGTTTACGTGGTTTTGTCTTTGCGTGCTATTGTTCTCCCCGCTCCACATATGACGTATTATCTTCGTTTTTTTTCGTCCATTGCCAGAGAACGTCTCTATGCACCACCTAAGAGAACATTAGTCTACGATCTCTTTTATACCATAAACGTGGTTCTGTCTTTGCGCGTAATTGTTTTTCACCGCTCCTATTAATGACGTATTATATTCGTTTGTTCTCGTTCTTTGCCAGCGAACGTTTCCACGAACCAAAGTATCGTCTTCCTGTCTTCCTCCGGTTGCAACGTTTTTTGAAATATCCAGTTCTGCGTTTACAGATTGACTTTGTTAGTTTGAGAAGATCCCGTTAAGGGTGAAAGCAGCGATTCTTTGCTTAAACGTTAATCTCTTATTTTAATAAATATTTGCTCTACGGTTCTTATATATTTTATATATATTTATCCTTATCGAGCCATCTTTGGATTTTAGTCTTCAAATTTATTAATATTACTATATATATATATATATATATATATATGTGTGTATTTATATATATATATATATATATATATATATATATATATATATACATATATATTATTGTAGCAGCAGGGCCCGGCGTTGCACGTGGTAGGAAGCGTGAAATAGCAACAAGCATATGCAAAGATTGAGGAATGTAGGTGTGTACTTTTTGAATTCCTTTGTTCTCAGGGAATGATTGTTCATCTACTGGAAACGTAGAACACCAGCAGGCCCGAATTGTGAAACATCTGCACGCATGTGAAAAATCTGAAGAAAATCAGCTGGATACTTTTTAAGCGTACTTCATCTTAGTGTATGATTCCCCTTCCATTTGGAGAAAATCAGTTAGGTACTTTTCGAGTTTTATAGATTCGCACCCAGTCATCCGGACAGACATCATCAGTTATGTCTATTGCACCTGCATGCATACTGTACATAGTAAAGACTGCAATGCTTGAGTAAGACGTCATGCAACCGCACGGTATGCTGCGCCTTCCCCACAGGAGACCATAGCCTCTTCGTAAATCTACCCAATCTGATATAGACCGAACTGTTATATTGGATGCCGAACACTTCGGAATTAATATTGGGATCACCATTAACAATTTCAAGTGTGCCTGTTTTGGCTAAAAAGGGCCTTGTGTGCGTTCACATGTAGCCCTTAAAAGGACTATGTATGCGTTGCCCGGCAGGTCTTAAAAGTCATTTGGTTGCTTTCTCTGGCAACCTATAGAATGACTCTGTATTCGTTCAAGATTTGTTCATACGCTTTAAATTGTGGCGCGAATGTTCAACCCACGGAGGGTTTCTTCTCTGGGGGTGTTCACTTTAAACCAAAGGAAACAGACGTTTTTGTTAAGAAACAAAAGTAAAAGTAAACCAGGCTTGTTAAAGAAATAGTGATAACATACCTACCTCCTCGCTGTTGCCCTTATAACACTGTTATATCAGATGCTGAACACTTTGGAGTTAACAATATCAAGTGGAGGCCCTGAAAGGGCCATGTTTGTGTTCACCGGTAGGCCTTAAAATGACTTTGTATACGTTCACTGACAGCTTTTAAAGTTACCTTGTTTGCGTTCTCTGGCAGCCCTAAAAAGGAGGGGTCACCATCAACAATTTCAAGTGTGGGGTCCTAAAAAGGGCCGTGTGAGCGTTCTCTGACAGCCCTAAAAATGACTTTGGTTGTCTTCACTGGCAGCCCTTACAATGACTCTAAATGCGTTCGCGATTTGTTCAAACGCTATAAATAGTCGCGCCGATTGTCAAGAGTGGGAGGAGGCTTAAATTTCCGAGAAACCATTAATGGAATCAGAAATATTTTTGTCCACATAAGTGCGAGGGGTCTAACTAATGTTGGCTGCAAATTCCGAGGAAATCGGCTGGATTATTTTTAAGTTACCCCTGAAATCAGCCTAAATATGCCTAAAAAATGCGATTTTTCGCCTCATAGTAAATTTATATTATAAACTTAAAATGTATTTGACACCAACTTTGTCCCTCTGTGTTCGTAATCATCTGGTTATATCCTTGACTCCCCAGGAACTCATCTGATATGTTTTTCGGTACATGGCAGATGAACTTCTTCAATTGAGTTAGAATGTTGAACTATAATGTTCTTCTTTCGGTCAACCACTCAGAACTGAATCTCATGACATTGTCAAGTCACCTTGCTGGCCATTCATGTTACCGCCAACGAAACAGAGAACGTCTTTGAAATTGGACACATACCACCCTCGGATATTGCTTGAAACGATCTTGCTTGACTATGAGGTCATTGCTATCATCCTAATTGATCACTGAGGCAAAGCTTTATGAGTAATTTTCTATAGGGAGATTCTTGAGCTCCACCCTGTCCATTGCTACGTAAAATTTATATGACATCATTAGGCGGTAGATTTGCAGTATGGGTCGGACACCATGCTTTGACGCATAGAGTTACGGCCCTTGCCATTATGAGTTCAAATCCCGCTGAGGTTAACTTTGCCTTTCATCCTTACGGGGTCAATACAATAAAGTACCAGTAATACACTGGGGTAATAGCTGGCCTTGTGCAAAATGTAGAAACAATTATTGATGACGTGCAATTGATTGGGAGTATCGGTAGAGCATCGGACAGCATGCTTTGTGACATGTAGTTACTTTCTTTACGATCTGAGTTCAAATTCCGCCATGGGTATTACGGGGTTAATAAAATAAAATTCAAATATCGCACTGGAGACGATATGATCAACTTTACCCGTCTCTGTTAACTGCTCCTGTGTTAAATGAACGATTATTAATGATAGCGGTGAATTAGCTGCACTATCGTTAAAACGACGACATGATTTGCGACATATTCTTACGGCCCTTTACAATCTGATTTCAAACCGCACCAAATTTAACGTTACATTTCATTCTAACTGAATCAATACAGTAAAGTACCAGTAACACATTGATATATATTTAATATAAATTCCTCATTCCCTTCAAATTGCTGTTTTTGTAACATAAGTAGAAGCAATTATTTTTGTTGTTATTTGTTGTGCTGGATATTGTGTTGTTGGTGGCGGTCGTCTCATAATTTGTTAGAACAATTCCAGGAATTTACTCCATTACCCGCTTATTCAAGCCCCTAAATACGGACCCAAGCAAATATGATCATATATTAGTAAGGCTATATGCATGTTTATGAGTGTATACTATGTTATTGTGTCTATGTTTATCTAGAAACGTATGGGTCATCGTTTTAAAGGGTTGCTGAAAAATTGACTTTCATTCTCCAGTGAAATCTTGGACTTATTATGTGTGTGTCTTTGGCGAATGCCTCTATTATATAAGTGTTTCTGTTTACGTTTAGGTGTAGATACACTGATTTGGTGAACTGTATTTAAATAGAATTCCTGAAGTACAGACTGAACCTGATGTTATGCTAGTTGTTATGGAAAATGCTGGTGAAGTTAATGTTGGCAAAACGGATATCATAATTAATATAATTAAATGTGATGGTCGATCGCAGTTTTCAGTGTATATTCATTTGGTAGGTTTATTCATGTTAATGGTGTTAAGGAAGATGTAACTACGGTACGGAATACACTTTAGGTTGGGAACAATTTACATATGTGTAATGGCGGAATATTTGAATGGAGAAGTTGGATGCAGTATTTTCTTTAGTAATTTATAAGGTTGTATAAGTTTCATATGATACTTGTATTTTATATATAATTACATAGTTCCAGGTAATTAGCTGGTCAAATGAAAAAAAAAGTGCATGATATAAATAGAATATGATTTCAGAAATATTTAATGAGAATTATATGGTTTTAAATTACATATAGGATTCAGGTTTGATTGAAAATTATGCAATTAAGATTTAATTTCACATTCTGCGGGCCATGTCAACTTTGCTGCTTATATGCGTGGCCCAACTTATGTTGCTGTCCACGGTAACTCCCAAGTCTCTGATGTTGTTAGATGCCACGAGATTTTCACCGGAGGGAAGGGGGTACGGGAGTTTCAGAGCATCCTCTTTTCCAAAGTGGATGAGTTCGAATTCGTCTTCGTTCAGAAACATGTTGTTCTTTTCCGCCCATTGGGTAACAGTCAGTAGGTCTGACTTACGGCTTATCCGGTCATCCACGCCATTGATGACCCTTTGGAGCTTGGAATCATCAGCGAAAATTCTAATGTTGCTGTGTTTGATGATGTCAGAGATGTCATTAATATAGATGATGAAGAGAAGTGGGCCCAACACAGTGATTTGTGGGACCCCACTACTGACTTTGGCAGGGCTGGATTTGACTCCTTCGACTAAAACATGTTGGGTTCTGTTTGACAGGAAGCAATTGATCCACTGCAGCAGCTTTCCAGTGACACCAATATTGGACAGCTTTCTCAGTAGAATGTTGTGATCAACCCTGTCAAAGGCTTTGCTGTAATTAAGGTAGATAACATCAGTGTTGGAACCCTCTCCCAAGGCTCTCAAAATACCCATCAAAGTGATGCAGTAGCTGCGTCAGGCAATCCCTTCCATTACGGAATCCATGCTGGTTGGAGCTCAGCATATTGTTACTCTGAAAGAAGTGAGTCATTCGCGATCTCATCACTCTCTCAAATACCTTAATGATATGAGAGGTGAGTGAAATTGGACGGTAATTCACGGCAAGGGATTTGTTTCCTTTTTTGAAAACTGGGACAACAGACTGGGTTGGAAGGTTTTCTGGCACATATCCAGCATCTAGTGAGTTCCGCCACAGATTGGCAAGAGGAGATGCAAGTTGATGTTGACACGCCTTCAAGACACAAGCAGGGAACCTATCGGGACCTACTGCTGAATTATGCTTGATTTCCTTTATTGCCGCTAAGACATCAGGCGCGCCAAACGTTATGTCCGATAAGGTGTAACGGGGGGTAACATCGCCGATATAGCCCAGATCGGCCATATCAGGATTGCTAAAAACAGAGCAGTATTGTTTCTGCAGTATCTCACCCATCGTTTTAGCATTGTCTTGAAGAGTGCCACTTTCATCAATTAGAGGGCCAACAGTAGAGTCAGTGATTTTGTGTTTTTTGGCAAATGAAGAGAACACTTTAGGATTGTGTTTGATCTTCACAATGGCCCAGGCCTCTTCAGCTCTTCTCAGATTGTTGATGATATACATCATATTGTTTTGGAGGTTATGTTTTTTAATCTCTAATGATGAAATATATATAAATAGTGATGAAATATATATATATATATATATATATTTATTCAGGTTTGAGGTTCACCACTGTATAGAGCTGGTCTATTCCCTATGGTCAATTGTAATGCAATAATATAGAGAGTACTCAACGTAAGGCAGTTCAACCGTCTTTGTTTTTGTAGTTGGTGGTGCTATTACGGAGTTAAATATGATGAAATGAGAGGAGGCTGGATTTGTGTAAATCCTTGAAAGGTTTATTATACTATGATCATAGTATAATAAAACTTTCAAGGATTTACACAAATCCAGCATCCTGTCATTTCATTATATTATATATATATATATATATATATATATATATATATATATATATATATATATATATATATATATATATATATATATATACATATTGGTAAACGGAATAGAAAATGCTGACAAATTGTTCACAGTTGAAAAATGGTTTAATTAGGAATAAAAGAGTATTAGTGATTGTATGGGTTAGTATTCAGTTGTGGTTTTAAGTTTTTAAGTTTTTACCGGTTGCGCATTTCTAAATGCTTTTCAAAAATAATTTTGAGATAGAGTGTCCGTGCTGTTTGCTCTGATCTGATTAGTTTTGGGAATTCTACCTGTTTTTATGTTAAAAAAGTGGCTCCAGCGTTACTTTGGTGTTGCAAAATTTCTTGTGGTCAAAACAATTTTGATTGGTCGGTAGAGGTCATGTGAGTGTAAAAAATTGATTTTGCGCCAAGACTGTTTTTACGTTAAAAAAGTGGCTCCAGCAACAATTCTTGTGGTCAAAACAATTTTGATTGGTCGGTAGAGGTCATGTGAATAATAAATTGGTTTTGCGCCAAGATTGAGAAATGACACTTTCACAACAAATATGTGTGTGTGTGTGTGTGTGTGTGTGTGTGTGTGTGTGTGTGTGTGTGTGTGTGTGTAGTAGTAGTAGTAGTAAGGTGTTCGATGTTGTGATAATGGCTAGCAGCGATGTGTGACAAATGGCTATTGAGATAAGTGTGTGTGTGTGTGTGTGTGTGTGTGTGTGTATAGCAGAGTAATTCGTGGTGGCAGGGATGGTCAGTAAGAATGTGTATGAAAGCAATGGGGGGTATTTTAGCATGTCAAAAGATATTTTTCAGCTTTTGTCTTATACGGAGAAATGCGTGTGTGTGTGTGTGTATATGAGTATCTTTGTATGTTGATGTACGCGTGTGTATGTGTGTGTGTATATATATATGTGTGTGTGTGTGTGTGTGTGTGTGTGTGTGTGTGTGTGTGTGTGTGTGTGTGTGTGTGGGTGGGTGGACTAGTTCTTTTTCCCCCAGGTAAAATGGTGTACATTATTCGATTTTTTCAGTAAAATCGGTTCTCTTAATAGAACATCAAACATCTTAACAATAAAAGGTGTGAAATGAATTTCACTATATATATATACACACATACATATATTCTCTATATACATATATATATATACATATATATATATATACACATATACATATATATACACATACATATGCACATATATTTTTTTGTGTAGCACCATAGAGCATGTGTGTTTACGTATGTCATTGTGTTTATATGTGGGTAGAGATGTGTGCTGATGTAGGTATGTATGTAGACGTGTGTATGTTGTGGGTTCGTCTTAGGGAGAAGTGTTTAGACGGGGTCCGTATTTGTTAATGAAGTAAGATTCCTTGCTGATGCGCTGGGTGTGGGTGGCATTATCGTTGAATTTGTAGAGGGGAAAGATTCTGAAGTTGGGATGATTTTGGGCGGCACAGGTATCAATGTGTTCCCTCAGTGGTATTTTCCTGTATTCCCGTATTTTAATTTGGGATCTATGGACAGTCATGCGTTGGCGGAGGCTGTTTTTGGTCTGGCCTATGTATTGTTCTCGAAAACCTGAACAAGTTAATACATATATTAGATTTTTCGATGCACATGTGAAGTTGTGTTTTACTATAAAACATTGTCCATCTTTGAAATAGAATTCCGAACCCTCTATTAGGTTGATGCAAATGCCACAGTTGGGTCTATCGCATTTTTTTACTGTGGGTTTCGTTGTTGTGGTTGGCAGTACTTTGGCATGTGTTAAGATGTTTTTCATTGACTTGGATTGTCTTTTGCTCTTTATGATATCGTGTGTTCGTAGAATTTGGTTCATTCTATGGTCCTTTTTCAATACAGGGGTGTTCTGGAGGATGGTGTCAAAGGCCTCATTGTTGAGGGTTTGTGTGTGGAGATGTATGGAAGAGCTTTTAGTTTTGGTTGATTTACTTTAGGGTGTCTAAGGTCCTGGGTACTGAGTTTTAGGGCACGTTGGATTCCATTGTCAATTAGTGATGCAGGGTAGTCCCTGCCTATGAGTGTGTCCTTTAGTTCTTGTAGTCGTAAGTAGCAGATGTTTTTATTGGAGACTATAGTACATATTCTCTTGGCTAAGTTGTAGGGAATATTAATTTTAACGTGTCTAGGGTGGCAAGAGTTGAAGGGGAGATATTGCTTGGAGTCTGCGGGCTTGTAGTATATGTCTGTTTCTATTTTTTTGTTATGGATCTTAATGAGGATGTCGAGGAAGGGGAGTTGTTGATGGCTGCATTCCATCGTGAAGTTAATATTTGTGTTGAGCCCATTTATAAGGGTGTGAAATTCTTTAAGTTTTTCGATGTTTTCGTGCCAAAGGATGAAGCAGACATCTAGATATCGCTTCCAGTTCCTTTCTATGTGTAAGTGGAGGGTGTTTCCAAATTTGTTTAGGACTTTAGTGTAGAGGGTGATTTCCAGGTATCCCATGACTAGGTTGGCATAAGTGGGGTCTGTTTTCGTTCCCATAGCGGTCCCAGATTTCTGCATATATATATATATGCAAAGATTTTATTAAAAATTGTTGTGTTACAACAAGTTAATATTTTATAACTGATATAAAGCACTCGACAAGTTTTTGGAGTAGATATACGATATTAAACAAATGGAAACTATATTTATAAAACCATATTTATTTCATAAAAACATATTTCAGGGATACCAGGGATATATTGAGTTTATCTTTATCTATGATGAATTATTATGTATCTGTCGCTTTAGTTTGCCTCTCTTATTTCTCTCTTGTTTCTTGTTTCTCTTTCACTTCCTCCTATATATTTATATTTTCTCTCTCTCTTTCCCCCCCCCCCCTCTCTCACTCTCTCCATGTTTTCTTTATCTCTGCTTTTTCTTTCTCTCCGTTTTTTCTAACTGTGCTTAACACTATAACTAAATAATTATAAACAAATTCACTATCCAGACAGCTTCCTAATCTAATGGTCGCTTATATTATGGTACGTCAAAATTATTTATAAAACTGTTTATATATTGTATTTTATATGACGAAGGCATGCAATTTTTTTTAATATGGTATCCCTGAAATATGTATAATGAAATAAATATGGTTTTATAAATATAGTTTCCATTTGTTTAATATCGTATATATATATATAAAATATATATATATATATATATATATATATATATATATATATATATATATATATATATATATATATATATATATATGTATATATCTATATATATATATATATATATATATATATGTATATATATATATATATATATATATATATATATATATATATATATATATATATATATATATATATATATATATATATATATATATATATATGTATATATATATATATATATATATATAAATATGTATATATACATACATACATATATATATATATATATATATATATATATATATATATATATATATAGTCAAGGCGTGTGGCTGAGTGGTTAGAGAACTGGATTCACAATCGTGAGGTTGTGAGTTCGATTCCTGGACCGGGCGATGCGTTATGTCTTTGAGAAAGACACTTTATTTCACGTTGCTCCTTCTACTTGGAGTTGCGACCGATAGATAGTATTAGCATTTGGAAAAACCAATCCTCGGTCCGATTTGACGAAAGTTGATCGATTGACTATAATAAAGCATTGCTTTATTGTGCTACAATAAAACTCACCTCCTACATTATATATATATATATATATGTAAATTGTAAAATATAAATATATGTAAACAGAAATAACAAGTCGGTACAGTATAAGGAAGGGATATATTAGGTTAGCGCTTGATATAGCAGGAAAAGGATATATATATATATATATATATATATATAAGCAAAAGGGATATTTAATTTGCTGGTAATTCAACAAATGTAAATGTTGATAACTGATTCAGAGCACTTGACAAGTTTTCTGGAGTATAATATTCAATGATATTAAATAAATGGAAACGATATGTATAGAACTATATTTACTCTTATATATATATTTCAACGGCGCCACTCAACGTAATGCAACTCACCCGTCTTCGTTTGTGTTGTTGGTGGTGCGAGTACGGAGTTAATTATTATAAAATAACACAAGGTTTATTCTAATATGATCATTTCAACGAGCGCGGCCGACTGAGGTAGAAGCTGCTAAATAGTCGGTTGTCCTCTTGTCTTTGATTTTCATGGACTTTATCTGTTATATTCCTCTGTTATATTTTGAATACCTGATGATGTCACCGGATTCACACTGATCATAATATAATAAACCCCTCAAGGTTTTATAATATATATATATATATATATATATATGTATATATATATATATATATATATATATATATATATATATATATATATATATATGTGTGTGTAAATATATATAGAAATATATATATATATATATATATATATATATATATATATAATAAATAATAAAATATAATAATAATAAAGAAAAGACAGTTACTTTATATCATCTCTATTTATTTTATTATATATATTTCGAAGATGCGAGGCGTATGTATAATATAATCCAAAACATTTTCTCGTCAGACAAAGTGCATGGGTGCATAATTGTATGCTATATTTGTACCCATCTTCGCCGTATCTAAAGATCAAATTCGACTTGTTTTACTCTACGATTTTCATAAATGTGTAAATGCAATGTCAATTCAGAACGTATATAAGGAAGCCACATTGAATGAAATAAGTTACAATATGTGGTTTACCTGGCTCTGAAGCGGGGATTTCAGTTTGAAAGACGTGTCAAAAGAAGATCGTTCAAAAAACCTGATTCAAATGAGTTGAAAAGCTGACTATTACTTCCAGGAACAGACAGAACAATTTAACGTGGCTAATACAATCGTACTATACCAACTAAATAGGATCGATAAGGTTTCATTGGTTGGGAAATAGTGTGTTGTTTTGAATCAATTTTTAGGTAAGCTTGTTACAGGAAATGAGAAGTGGATCTTTTACCATTACATTAAGCGTATTCGATCGTGGATCAGACGTGGAGGAAACCAGTTCAACAAATGCTTCAAAGAAGATAATGTTGAGTGTATGGCGGGATATTGAAGGAATTATGCTAATTTCTTCTGCGATCAACTTCGTCGTTTGGCAGCCTCATAGAACCGAAATAGACCCTCCTTATTCAACAGAAATGGTATTATCTCCCATCACGAAAATGCTCGTACTAACACACTTCAGCTGATACAATATCTCTTAAAAAGCTTAGTTGGCAAATATTACTTCTCCTCCATATTCTCCTCACCTTGCTCTTTCTAACTGTCACTTGTTTAGGGGACTACAAAACCATTTAGTTTTAGGTTGCTATCAATAGAGTTTAAGGTTGATATCAAGAGAAGAGGAAGAACATTAATTGGATTCATATTTTGCATCAACATATAACGATTGTTACACACATGGCATTTATGAGTTTGTTGACAGATGAAATGGGGTTCTGAAAGGAAAGGAGTTTAAGTTAAATACATCCACAGTCATTGGTTTCCTCATTTTTGATTTTCACTTTGAAATCGGACATCACTGATGCACCACATGATATATATAATTCAAAGAAAAAATTACAAACCCAAACCGTAAGACGGGAGATGCACAGGACAGTCTAATTGCATCAGAACACCTCAGCCGGTCCATTATTTTGGAATACATCAAGGTCGATATAATTAACCCATTGTGTACAATGACTGTTGTTTTAACATTTAAAGCTCTGTTATTAGTTAAATGATCATAGTTACTGTCTCCTGAGTCTTTTGTATTTTAGGTTCATTAATTCCGTTCATTCGATGACTTGTATGGTTAGGTAAATCGATAACATGTACATACATATATACACTCAAACAAACACACACAAATATATTTAAATGAATAAATAAAATACATATATATATATATATATATATATATATATATATATAAATATATAAATACATACACACATATATATATATATATATATAAAGCTTTACATATAGATATGTGTCTGTGTG
>OZ024742.1:352267362-352409862 GCA_964016885.1 Eledone cirrhosa
TAGTAGTAGTAGTAGTAGTAGTAGTAGTAATGGTGGCGGAGGTGGTAGTAGTAGTAGTAGTTGTTGTGGTGATAGTAGTAGTAGTAGTAGTAGTAGTAGTAGTAATGGTGGCGGAGGTGGTAGTAGTAGCAGTAGTGGTTGTGGTGATAGTAGTAGTAGTAGTAATAGTAGTGGTAGTAGTAGTAGTAGTAGTAGTGATATTATTATTAGTAGTAGTAGTATTAGTAGTAGTAGTAGTAGTTGCTGTTGTTGTTGTTGTCGTCGTCGTTGTTGTTGTGCTGTGGTTGTAGTGATTATAGCATTCCTGGCAATGCTGTTGCTGCAGTTTCTGTATTAAATCGTATACTAACTCCTTGTCTATTGTAAAATCAACAATAGCAACAACAGCAACAAGAGCAACAACAACTACAGCAATAATTATGATTTCATTTATTGGCCACCAGGGCCGACATATAGGAGACAATACAAAAGACTGGGACAGTGGGGGTTTTACAGAAAAATTGAGTAAACAATATAAATAAAAATAACAAAGTAACAATAAAATACAACAAAAACGATTCCTCAATAGGGGGGGGGGTGTCCACCCAGGGTTCACTCAGGTAACCCACCAATCCTGAACGACCTGACACTTCGAGAACATCCTGGAAGGGCACCCCTTTCCTCCTCAAATTTACCCAACTAAAGGCGCATGACCAGAGTAGGCCCACTCACACGGGCCATTCTCGCCACATTCACCCACCTCCAGCAAATGTACATGGGGGGCAGCACTTCTCTCTCCACCCTCACCTTCCTTTCCAAGTGAAACTTGAAAAGTTTGATGAAGTATTAGCCGAAAGGTAAAGTGACTGTCTTCATTCCTTTCCACCTGGTCCACCATACAACCTCTTTCACTACTGCCACCAGACAGGAACATTTCCTGCACGTTCTGGCCAAAAGAAGGCGACGGGCCGATCTTCACTATGGACAAGGCCGATAGATGGATCCGTTCTACACGCGACAACAGCTGCATCTCGGGCAGGTTCGTCTGACAGCACTTCCGTGCCTGTAGAGATTATCTCGAACCGGCAGTGCCCCCTGGTAGCACTGCCATGCGAGGGACTTTTGGAAATTATCCATCGTCCCCGGCTCGAAAATCATCCGGAACAGACTAGTTACTCCGACTTCGGTGACTCTCAGAGCCTCTCCGAGTGCTTCGTCGAACTTGCCCACCACTAATGCTCTATAGAACTCGAGAGTGGAAGTTCCACTGACCGCATTACCCGCCTGGTAGAGGGCAGTGAGTGCCTGGCAACATTCCAGAGGCCAGTCACCCAGTCCTGTCTCTTCTTGACCCAGGACTGCAGCTCAGTCAAAGAAACACACCGCGGAAAGGCCAGTCTACCAAACGGCGACCACACATGTTCACCGTATAGGCAGAATATCTGGAGATGCCGCAGCATCAGCGCGTGTCTGCGCATCATTAGCCATGGGATGCCCAGGCGTCCACGTAGAGGGTACTGGCAGCAGATGGACGCCTCACCAGCGGAACCTGACCCCTCCACAAGAATTTGAAGAGGAGGCGCTCCAAGATGGCTAGGCGCGACGGCGACAAAGGACGACGGTCAGACAGTAGTAGATGACGGACGCGATGTACGCCTTCACCACCTCCGCTCGACCTTTCAGTGATAGCTTCATCCCAGCCCCTTTCTGGATGAGACTGGCTACCCTGCCCGTCACCTCATCCCAATTCGTATCCACCTGGAGGGCTGACCCGAACCAAACCCCGAGCAACTTTACCGCTCCGTCCGTCCAGCGCCAAACGACGCTGTTGGACGGCATGGACTTACCTCTCCAGGTGCCGAGTTGCAAGCTCACCAACTTTTCCGGGTTAAGTTTTGCTCCTGTCAAACTTTCATATTCATCCAATAATTTGCAGACCACCTCGATTTCTGAGGTGTCCGACACCATCACGGTGATGACTTCCGCATAATCAGACACAGCCTTTTCGCGCCCCGGTTCGAGCGGGATGCCCTGCAACAGCTCCAGCTTCCGCAGTAACGGCTCGTGTGTCAATACATACAGAAGGGACGAGAGAGGGAACCCTTGACGGACCGATCGGGAGTCCTGAAACGGTTCCGAGAGGTGACCATTAATGTTGACCACCGAGCAGGTGTCGCTGTGCATTGCAGCGATTCAGCTACTGAAGACGGGGCCGAAGCCAGCCGCCTTGAGGACAGCCTCCAGGTACCGATGGTCGACCCTATCGAAAGCTTTCGATTGATCTAAATTGACCTGAACCCCACCGAAGCCAGGTTTACAACCTACACCCTCTATGACGTATCGCATCAGGTGCAGGTTGTCGTGTATGGACCTGGTTGGGATTGCGCAAGTTTGCGGCTGTTTTGTATTGAAGAAATGGTCTAATGCCATTCTCGCCGCTAGCACGTTGGTTGCAATGCCACTACAAATAGCCTCGCCTAACTTATCTACCAACTCTGCCTCCTTTCTATTTTTCTCTAACGCTACTTCTTTGCTAAACTCTATCGACATTACCCTAATCTCTATCTTGAGAGCACCCCCACCCCCAGCATCTATTGTTGACGACTCCCCCTGTCAACGTTTGCTGAACTAAATTGTTGACCTGGTAGCTGTAAGCCTTGCGTGCCGGAAATGATATTTTCAGCTTCCAGTAACCAGGTCCTAATCTACGGGTCTAATCTAAGTCGACCATACAGATCACAAACTAGTGATCTGAATAGGCGACCGTTTTAAAACGTGGACAGCTTACACTATTTCTGACAATTTTCCTAATGAATATCATAATGAATATCAAAATGAATATCTATATAGGATCTAGCCGACCCTATGCGGTTAGTCCAGGTCCACACTGGCGCATTAGCGAAATCTAGTCGGTACCTGTCAGAGAGTTGGAACTGGCTGACCAAGTTCTTGAGGCATTTGCACGCCCCGCTCATATCGGAAACTCCTACACAGCCCCAGAGTGCGTCAAATATGCCTTTCCAGTTCCCCCCGCTAACAGTAAAGGGCGAGACGTACACAGAAAGGCTTCCAGGCGTCTAAAGAAGTCCGCCCGTCCTGCCCCAGTAGGGGCGTAGAGGCCACCAGTCTAAAAGCACCACCTTCATTATTGTTCACGTCCCGGACCACCAACTTCCTGTGCGGGTTCCGGAAGATCGACATTACCTCGAGATCCAGCCTTTTCCTTAACAACACTGTCAGCCCATCTCCTTTTCCCGACCGACTAACAGATGCAAATATCTGACAGTCATCGAAAACGGGGGCTAGTGCGCGCGTGTCGGAAATCCTGGTCTCGCTGACGGCAATTACATCCATTTCTAGAGACCTGAGGTCGTTGAGCAGGTGACCCCGTTTCCAGGACGATCCCAGGCCTCGAACATTTAAACTTCCCTCTCTTAATACGGCCAATAACTTACCTTCCGGGCCCTTGTGAATGTTGGGTGGTTCGACCTCCATAGTTGGTGGGGTTTCTTTTGGGAACTCCTTTAAAAGTCAAGAAGTGGGTTTTACGTTCGGGGTTCCCACGTCCCGAGGAATGCTGTCTCTTATGTCTTTGTACAAAACGAGCGATATTCGCACCAGAAATAAATCTTCCGGCCCGCGAACGTGCTCGATTTAAAAATGTTCCCCTCTTTTTGTATATTTTCACTTCGTGCTACGAGGGCTATCAGTTCCTTGCTGGCCCTCCTGACGAGCACGTAGTTTTGTATGTTTTGTTGGTGTGATTTTATTTGTTTGCGTGGCTGTGGTGGTGATGGTTTTGGTGGTGTTGTTTCGGTTGTATCTGTGTTTGTTGTGAGTGCGGTGCCTGTGGTTTCAGATGTTTGTGTGTGTATTTGTTCTTGCGTCTGTTTAGGTTGTTTGCGTTTGGGGGATTCTGGTGATGGTGATGGTGGTGTTGATGTTAGTGTTATTTGGGAGATGTTTGCGTGGGTGCTGTCTGCGTTTTTTATTGGGGGTGATTTTGTGCTTTGTTGTGATTTTTTTTACTTTTTGTGTTTTCCTTTTTGTGTTTTGGGGGATTTGTGTTTTCTCTCATCTTCACTACTGGTAGATGAGGGGTCTCTGTCTGTAAGTGTGTCTGTGTGTGTGTTTATGTTTTTATTGATGTGTGTATCTTGGGGGGGGGGGAGATTTGACAACTTTCCTCGTTTCCACCCTGGGTGGTCAATGTTGGTGGTGGTCTTTCTATTGGTGTTGTTGTTGTGGTTTTGCCGGTGCAGGTGTTGGTTGTGCTCTTCAGCCCGGAGCGGCAGCAGTGGAGCACTTCGACCCCTTGCATCTTTCAGCAGTTATGGGCAGAAGGCTCGCAAATGTGTTTTTCCCCCAAACAAAGCAATGCGGCCTTTTGCCCTCTGAAGGATCTCCAGGTCAACCCCGGACCAGTCCTCTCTGGCCGTTCTTGTCACTTCTATCGGAACGGTATCCATCCCCTCCACAATCACACATCCCAGAAGTCACCACATGTCAAGTCCTGGTGGGATTGTGGGAATGCGGAGACGTTTCGTTCTTTTTTCCCATGCGGGAGGGGTACATTATGAACATGCTGGTTTTGCAAGGAGTCATAGCGTGTTTCATACCGTGGGCTTCTGACTTGAACAGCACCGAAATGGTGCCGTACTCTCTGCCCCTCGCTATGTATTCGTTATCATCTCTGATTCACATACGCGCGACTTCGACATCTGCTTGTGGAATTTAAAGCTGCCCTTTTGGTCTGTGCTGAGATGCATCTACAATGCACCGTTCTGCGCTCCACTGTTTCAATAGCTTCTACCGAGACAGTTAAGTTGGCCCAGGTTTGCACTTGCTTCCAGGCCTGGGCCAACTTTTCATGTTTGTTTGAGAGGTCCATGTTGAAGCATGGCCTCCCTTTTGCTGCTGCCGCAGCGAAAGTGTTCTTCTTGTTGTCGTTGGGGGTGGTGTTGTCGTTGTCGTAGTTCTTGTTGGTGTTGTTATTACTGTCGCTGTTATCAGTGTTGTCTTTGGTGCCGCTGTTGTTCTCGGCGCAGTTGCTATTGTTGCTGTTGGTGTTGTCGCTATTTGTTTTCATGTTAGTGGTGTTGCATTTGTCATTATTTCTGTTATCTGTATTTTCGTTGTCGCTGTTACTGTCATATTTTTCCTAATTAGAGTTCTCAGTGTTGGTATCATTGCTGTCTTTGTTCAGATTGTTTGTGGTGGTGTTTTGTATCAATTTCTGTTAATTTCGCCGTACCGCTCCTCTCAACTTTTACGTCGTTTTCGCACGATAACAGGCATATCGCTGGGAGGCGTGGCTCAGCCATGTTTTTATTGCTTTCGATAATTTTTTTAAAATGTAAAAGAGTTCAAATATTTGGGCCCAAAACCCAAATATTAATCTTTCCCCGTCACATAGTCCAATGGCTTGTATGCCTTACACAACAACAAAAAAAGTCAATAAATAAGTTTTGACAGGTAAATAAATAAACTTACGAGTGCGAGCATAAAGTTCAGACTCAATAATAATAATAATAATAATGATTTCATTTATTGGCCACAAGGGCCGACATATAGGGGACAACACAATAGACAGGGACAGTGGGGGTTTACATAGAGATCGAGTAAGTATAAATAACAAAAAACAAAATAACAATAAAAATACAACAATGAAAGTTCCCCAATAAGAGGGATCACCACCCAGGGTTGACTCAAGCACCCCACCTGTCCTGAGCCACCCGACGCTCCTAGGGCACCCGGGAATGGCACCCCTCTCCTTCTCGAATTCACCAGCCTACAGGCGCATGATCAGAGTAGGCCCACTCACGCGGGCCATTCTCGCCACATTCACCCACCTTTCAGTAAATGTACTGGGGGGCAGCACTTCTCTCTCCACCCTCACCTTCCTTTCCAAGTGAAACTTGAAGAAGTTGATGAGGGATTGGCCGAAGAGAAAAGTGTCTGTCTTCAGTCCTTTCAACCTGGTCCACCATGCAACCTCTTTCGCTACTGCCACCAGGCAGAGGGAAATTGCCTGCCCTTCCTGACCAAAAGAAGACGGCGGGTCAATCTTCACTATGGACTCGGACGATAGCCGGATCCGTTCTACACGCGACAATAGCTGTTCGACATAACCGCACAAGTCAGCAATGCACGGACACTGGACGAGTGCGTGCAGAACGGTTTCGTCGCTCTGCGCGCATCTCGGGCAGGTTCGTCTGACAGCACTTCCGTGCCTGTAGAGTTTATCCCGAACCGGCAGCGCCCCCCGGTAGCACTGCCAAGCGAGGGATTTCTGGAAGTTATCCATCGTCCCCGGCTCGAAAGTCCTCCGGAACATACTGGTCAGTTCTACTTCGTTGACGCCCAGAGCCTCTCCTAGTACGTCATCGCACTTGCCCTCCACCAATCCTCTATAGAAATCTTGAGTGGAAGTTCCACTGACCGCATTGCCCACCTTGCAGAGTGCAGTGAGCACCTGGCAACATTCCAGATGCCAGTCGCCCAGTCTCGGTCTCTTCTTGACCCAGGACTGCAGCTCAGTCAAAGAGATGAGCTGCGGAAAGGCCCGTCTAACAAACGGCGACCACACCTGTTCACCGTTTAGGCAAAATATCTGGAGATGTCGCAGCCTCAGCGCATGTCTGCGCATCATTAGCCACGGCATGCCCAGCCCTCCACGAAGAGGGTGCTGGCAGCAGATGGACCGCCTCACCAACGGGACCCGTCCCCTCCACAAAAATTTGAAAAGGAGCCGTTCCAAATTGGCGAGGCGTGGACGGGGGCAAGGCACGACGGTCAGGCGGTAGTAGATGACGGACGCGATGTACGCGTTCGCCACCTCCGCCCGCCCTTTCAGTGATAGCTTTCTCTCAGCCCATTTCTGGGTGAGGTTGGCTATCCTGCTCGTCACCTCGTCCCAATTCTTATCCACCTGGAGGTCTGGTCCGAACCAAAGCCCGAGCAACTTTACCGATCCGTCTGTCCAGCGCCCAACGACGCTGTTGGACGGCATGGACTTGCCTCTCCAGGTGCCGAGCTGCAAGCCCACCGACTTTTCCAGGTTAAGTTTTGCTCCCGTCAACCTTTCATATTCCTCCAAATGGGTGCGGATCACCTCGATTTCCGAGGTGTCCGACACCATCACGGTGATGTCGTCCGCATAAGCGGACGCAGCCTTTCTACGTCCCGGTTCGAGCGGGATGCCCTGCAACAACTCCAGCTTCCGCAGTAGAGGCTCAAGAGTCAATACGTACAGAAGTGAGGAGAGAGGGCACCCTTGACGGACCGATCGAGAGATCTGAAACGGTTCCGAGAGGTGGCCATTAACTTTGACCACCGAGCAGATGCCGCTGTACATTGCAGCGATCCAGCTTCTGAAGACGGGGCCGAAGCCAGCCGCCTCGAGGACAGCCTCCAAGTACCGATGGTCGACCCTATCGAATGCTTTCGATTGATCTAAATTGATCAGAGCCCCACCGAAGCCAGGTTTGCACCCAACCCTCCCTATGATGTATCGCATGAGGTGGAGGTTGTCGTGTATGGACCTGGTCGGGATTGCGCAAGTTTGCGCCTCCCCAACCAAATCTTTGACGACAAGCGCCAACCTTTTCGCTAACACCTTGGCCAAAATCTTAAAATCTGTGTTGAGCAGGGTAATGGGCCTGAAATTATCTAGTGTGTCCCTCTTGTTCTCGTCTTTCCTTATCAGCGTCACTACGGCACGGCTCACAGAACTGGGAATGCTCCCGTTCTGCTGCCAGTTGCAGTAGAGCGCTTCGAGGAGATCGGAGAACAAGTCTGGCATATTTACGTAAAGCTCGTAGGGCAGACCATCCAAACCGGGTGACTTGCGATTCGAGCAGCCGACAAGGGCGTCCTGAATTTCGACTGATGTTATCGGCTCTTCGCAGCGATTAGCGTCGGCCGTCGAGAGGCGTGGCAAGCCGTCGAGGTAGGGACTGAAGTCCGCCGGCGTCTCCGACTCACCCATCCTCCCGAACGATCGAGCAAAGTGCTGGCGAAAGGCCTCACACATCTGCTTGAAATCGCTCAGTTCGTGTCCATCTCGATCCGTCAAAGGCCGAATTGTGGTTTTATTTCCACGCTGCGTCTCTGCAAAGCGAGCCCATCGGGCAGCTTTGGTTCCCTCGTTCCTCAGAGCACGCGCCTTAGCTCTGACAATGCAACCTTCGTGTTTCGCATTGAAGAAATGGTCTAGTGCCATTCTCGCCGCTAGCACGTCTGTTGCAATGCCACTACAAATAGCCTCGTCTAACTTAGCTATCAGCCCCTCCTCCTTTCTATTTTTCTCTATTGCTACTTCTTTGCTAAATCCTATCGAGGTTGCTCTAATCTCTCTTTTGAGAGCCCCCCACCACCTGTTGTTGACAACCCCCCCTGTCAACTTTTGCTTAACTAAGTTGTTGACCCGGTCCCTGTAAGCTTTACGTGCCGGAAACGACATGTTTAGCTTCCAGTAGCTAGGTCCTAACCTACGTGTCTTATCTAGGTCGACCATACAGATCACAAGCTTGTGATCTGAATAGGCAACCGTTTTAAAATGTGGACATCCTACACTATTTCTATCTCTTTTCCTAATGAAAATCCTATCTATGTACGATCTAGATGACCCTATGCAATTGGTCCAGGTCCATACTGGCGCATTAGGGAAATCTAGTCGGTACCTGTCAGACAGTTGAAACTGGCTGATCAGGTACTTGAGGCTTTTGCACCCCCCGCTCCTATCAGATACTCCCACACAATCCCAGCGTGCTTCTAAGATGCCATTCCAATCCCCTATTAACAGTAAAGGGCGAGACGTAAGCAGAAAGTTTTCCAGGCGCCTAAAGAAGTCCGGCCGACCGGCCCCAGTAGGGGCGTAGACGGCCACCAGTCTAAAGGCACCACCTTCGCTATTGCTCACGTCCAGGACCACCAACTTTCCGTCAGGATCCCGGAAGATTGACCTTACCTCGAGATCCAGACATTTCCTAAACAGCACAGCCACTCCACCTCCCATTCCCGGCCGACTAACAGATGCAAAGATCTGATAATCGTCGAAAATCGGCGCCAGTGCGCGTGTGTCGGAAATTCTGGTCTCGCTGATGGCAATTACATCCATTCCTAGTGACCTGAGGTCGTTGAGCAAGTGACCTTGCTTCCAGGGCGACCCCAGGCCACGAACATTTAAACTTCCTACTCTTATGGCCATGCTGGCAGGATGAATGGGAGAGGAAAGGTTTACTTACCTTCCGGGGTCTTGTGAAGGTCGGGTGGTTCGACCTCCATGGTTTGTGGGGTTTCTTTTGGGAACCCCTTTAATAGTCTTGAAGTGGATTTTACGTTCGGGGTTCCCACATCCCGAGGAAAGCTCTTTCGAATTTCTTTGTATGAAGCGAGCGACATTCGCATCAGAAGCAAATTATCTGGTACGCGAAATGTGCTCGCATCAAATGTTTCCCCCTCTTTTTCGATGTTTGTGCTTCGTGCTACATGGGCCATCAATTCCTTGTTGGCCCTTCTGGCAAGCACGAAGTTTTTAATGTTTTGTTGCTCGGGTTTTATTTGTTCGTGTGATTGTGGTGGTGATAGCTTTGTTAGTGTTGTTTCTATTGTGTCTGCGTTTGTTGTGGATGGGGTGTCTGTAGTTTCTGATGTTTGTGTGTCTATTTGTTCTTGTGTCTGTTTAGCTTGTTTGCGTTTGGGGGATTTTGGTGGTTGTGTTGGTGATGCTGTGGGGAAAATGTTTGTGTGGGTGGTGTGTGTATTTTTTTTTGTGGGGGTGTTTGTGCTTTGTGGATTTCTTTTTTTTTTGTGTTTTGTTTTTTGTATTTTGGGGGACTTTGGTTTTCCCTCATCTTCACTGCTGTAGGATGAGGGGTCTGTGGCTGTGAGCGTGTTTGTGTCTGAGTGAGTGTTTATGTTCTTGTTCGTGTGTGTATTTTTTTTTTTGGGGGGGGGGGGGGAGAGCTTTCCTCGTTTCCCCCCTGGGTGTGCAATTTTGGTGGTTCCATTGTTGACGGTGTTGCTGGTGGTCCTTGTCCCGGCGTCGCCAGCAGTGGAATCTTTCGACCCCTTGCGCTTTTCGGCAGTTGAGGGCAGAAGGCTCGCAAGTGTGTCGTTTCCCCACAAAGGAAACAATGCGGCCTTTTGCCCTCAGTCATTATATGCAACACCCTCCCCTTTTGGAGGCGGATGTGGTCCGGGATTGCTTTTACGTTTTCGGGTCTGATTTGGAGCAGTATCTCCAGATCATCCCCGGACCAGTCGTCCCTGGTAGTTCTCGTTGCCTCTACCGGGACTGTATCCGTTCCTTCCACGATTACGCAACCCAGGAGCCACCACATATCAAGTCCTGGTGGAATCCTGGGAATGCACACACGTGCTATTCGTTTTCCCATGTGGGAGGGGTACATTATGACCTTGCTGGTTTTGCAAGGGGTCATTGAATGCTTCACAGCGAGGGCTTCAGACTTGAACAGCACCGAAACGGTGCCGTATTGGCTGCCCCTCTCTATGAAGTCTGTGTCCTCTCTGATGTATTTCAGTGCGGCTTCTATGTCAGCTTGGGCGATTATCGCTGCCCTCTTTGTCTCTACTGAGATGCATCTGAAATGCACCGTTCTTTTTTCCACTGCCTCAATGGCTTCTGCCGGGACAGTTAAGTTTGCCCAGGTCTGCTCTTGATTTATGATTTTCCAGGCCTGGGCCAACTTTTCCTCTCTGTTGGTTAAGTCGATGCTGTAGCATGGTCTCCTTTTAGCCGCTGCCACAGCAGCGAAGGTGTTATTGTTGGTGTTGTCACTGTTGTTGTTCCTGTTGGTGTTGCTGCTGCTATTGCTGTTGTTCTCCCCTGTGTCGTGGTTACCCTCTGTGCTGTTGGCCTTGTTGGTGCTGCTGCTGTCGCTACTATTACTCTCTGTGCTGTTCGTTTTGTTGGTGCTCTCGCTATTACCACCTTCTGCGCTGTTCGGCTTGTTGGTGTTGGTGTTGTCGCTGTTACCACCTTCCGCGCCGCTCGGCCCGTTGGTGCTGGCACTGTCGCTGCTCACACTCGTGCTGGTGGCGCTCCTCGCCCCACCTCTCCTCTCAACGCTCAAGTCGCCGTTGCACGACAGCAGACCCGCCTCTAGGGGGCGTGGCTCCGCCATGTTTTTTTGAGAAAAAAAATTATTATTTTTCCAAAATAAAGTTCAAATATTTGGGCCAAAAGGCCCAAATATTATGAGTTATTCCTTCACAGGATACAAATGAATGTCTTATAATGCTTCAGCGGTACAAAAGAATAAACAATTCTCCACAATTAATCCTCAAAAAATTGCTTACTCACGGAGCTTCAAAAAACGTACATCCACTTTCGTCAATAATAATAATAATAATAATAATAATAAAAATAATAATAATAATGGTTTTTTTATTGGCCACAAGGGCTAACGTGGAGAAAAACATTACAGACGGCACAGGAGGATACAAAGTGGGTTTGAGCCGTGTAAAAAGGTTATAAAAACAGAAACATGTAAAATAAATTAAAATTCAAACAACAAAAATTCCCTGGGTGTCACTCGTGGCGAAAATCACACAAAAGACCACGGCCACCCTGACCAACGGGACAAGCGCCCTCCCTCAGTGTTCCACTCCACAGTCTACACGTTCATAGTCAGAGTGGGCCCATTCACTCGGACCAGACTCGCCACTTTCACCCACCTTTCAACAAATTTACTAGAAGACAGCATTTGCCTTTCCACCCTGATTTTCCTCTGCAAATGAAACTTTTAAAAGATAATCAGGGATTGGCCGGAGAGGAAAGTGTCCGCCTTCAACCCTTTCAAACCTGTCCACCACACAATCTCTTTCGCCATGGTCACCAAGCAGATGAAGACTACTTGCCCTACCTCCTCTTTAAAGGAGGGTGGTGGGGCTATCTGCACAATGGACTCAGTCCAAAACCGAATCCGTTCTACACGCTACAGCAACTGTTCGACATAGCTCCACAAGTCAGCAATCCTCGGGCTCTAATAATACTAATAATTGTTTCTACTTTTGGCACAAGGCCAGCAGTTATCCACTGTATTACTGGTTCTTTATTTTATCGACCCCGTAAGGATGAAAGGCAAAGTTAACCTTGGCGGGATTTGAACTCATCATAAAGGGACGTAACTCCATGCGTCAAAGCATTATGTCCGACTTTCTACCGATACTGCCAATCCAAGAACTAAATGTTATCATAGAGGAACTGAAGCAACACATTGTAGCAAAAAGTGCAAAGATTAGGCGGTATGAGAACAGAGTTAGTCAGTATAGACAGAACCGCATGTTTGAAAACAACCAGAAGATTTTGCTTGAAGAGCTTGAAGGGAAGGAAAGAGGTAATGATGTGATTCCTGAGGCGGAACAGACTAAGAGATTCTGGAGAGGAATATGGGAGCAGGATGTTGAACATGATAGTCAGGCAGTGTGGATTAATACAGATCAAAAGGAGATTAGTGAACAAGCACACCAACAACCTGATTTAAGTATCACAGCTGAAACTCTTAAAGGGCAGGCTAAAAACTAACCAACTTGAAATCACCAGGCCCAGACGGTATGCAAGGGTTTTGGATTAATACTATAACATCCCTCCACCCAAAACTGACAACCATGTTCAATGACTGCTTGATGTCGGATGAAGTAACAAAGTGGTTGACAAAAGTAACCACAATTCTGGTAATGAAAGACCGAATCAAGGGTAATGAAGTTACAAACTATAGGCCCATCATATGTCTGTCCGTAATGTGGAAACTGTTAACAAGAATTGTGTCTGAAAAAATTTACTATCACCTCCACATAAACAACTTGTTACCGGACGATCAGAAAGGATGCCAAAAGAAGTCCCGTGCTACAAAAGACCAGTTACTTATTGGTAAGATGATAATGTAGAATTACAAGAGGAGGAATATAGGTCTTGCCATGGGATGAATAGATTACAAAAAGGCATTCGACATGGTACCTCATTCTTGGATAACCAAAAGCCTAATGATCTTCAAGGTTGCATACAACATCAGATAGCTATTAAGTAAAAGCATGAAGTCCTGGGAAACAGCTAACTTCAGGTGGAGAATCATGGGGATGCCTGAAGATCAAGAGATGTATCTTCCAGGAACATAGTTTGTCCCCTTTGTTGGTGGTACTTACCCTCATACTCCTGTCCCACATATTGAGAAAAATGAGGGCAGGACACAAGCTGGGAAGAGGGGAGCTTACTATCAACCACCTTCTCTTAATGGACGATCTTAAACTCTTAGGAAGAGTGAGGAGTTTGATGTACTTGTTAACACTGTCCGTATTTTCAGCAATGTTATATGTATGGAATTTGGTTGTAATAAGTGCATTTGCAGTCATTAAATGAGGCTATTCTGGGACACCTTTTAGTCAATCATATCGACACATTTATTAATGATTGCAAGTCTCTAACTGTTTCTATCTACCTTCGTTGTTTGTCAAATAGCTAACAAAAAGACCGTCAGAATGGACACACCGGAAAGCATAGACATGTACACACAGTCACACTATATATATATATATATATATATATATATATATATATATATATATATATATATATATATATATATTCATTCATGTTTTCTGGTTGACCAATGTATACAATTGGTTATTCTGTTTAGTTAGCCTTGATATAATATATATATATATATATTTAAAGGTTAAACAAGGTTCATTAAATAAATCAAAGAATGAGTTTACAATAGATTGGAAGCACTCAACAGTTCGTTTTCCCGTGTTATTAATTCAAAATATTAACAAAAATAGACATTCGTGTGTTCAAGTATATTTTATTATACATATTTCTGAGGTACTGAGCTCTCTTCAACAGTACGTCTTCATCAGATAATATAACATGATGCATGACATACCTTGACATAGTAGATGGTTAAGATTCAGTCATGGTAGTGAATATGATATGACAAGGCTCAATATTTATATACCTTCAGATTGAGACATGAAAAAAATTACATGCAATAAAGAGGGTGCGTGTGAGAAAGCTTAAACATATATAATAGCAATTTACATAACTGTTAGAGATTCAAATAATTTAAATTATTGAATAAAGAAGAAAGACAGAGAGAAACAGATGAGGAAAAAATATAGTTATTAGAAGTATAGAAAGCAAAAGAGAATTGATCAAGGATATAGAGACAAAGGAGAATAATTTTTATAGTATAAAGCATAGATAAATACATGAATATACATGAATATACATTTGGGCATAGCTTTGTGAAAGAGTAAACTCAAATCTTTAAATTATCTAGAAGTATCCATCTATCTAAATATTAAATATATCTGGGTGTAATTTTCTGAGGGTTTAATTTCGAGTCCTAAATTAATAAGAAATATACTAACAATTATTTATACACCCAAATTTATCCGACTCACAGTTAAATTTCAAATTCCTTATGTTAGTTCAGAATAATGGAGTAATCTAAAGGTATAATATTTCAGGCTATAAAAGTTTATAAATGTCTATATTAATATTAAAGTATACTAACATATTTAATTCATAAAATCATATTTAAAATATGTTCAAACATGAGAAAGAAACTTAGAATTTTCTTCCACACGAAGGTAAACCATAATAAATTATATTATCTTATAATATTTTGCCATACTAAAATAATTCTCACTAAATAATTTAGAAAATAATTACAGTTATGACTTTAAAAAATTAAAATCAACAATTAGAATGCCCTAAAGCAGTGGTCGCCAACCTTTCTAACACCGAGGAGCCCTGTAAATATTTTGAATTCTTCACGGAACCTACACAATACAAAACTTTTCAAAAAAAAAAAAATAAAGTATTTATTTATTTTAGTGTTTCATGCCTGTGTATGTAATCGAACATAATTAACTAGTGGCTTTTCTGCTGCTGCGCCTCATCAGTGAGTTTAGAAAATCGAGGTTCAACACTAGTTAATGCCAGTCTCATACACTCGTCAATTGCTGACAGTTTATTCCTGTTCTTTGTGCAGATTTCTACCAACTGCGAAAGCCCTTTTTCGCACAAGTAGCTAGATGGGAATAAAGTCAAATATTTCAATGCAAGTTGGCTGATTTTATTAAACTCCCCAATCAAGAATAAGTCGATCCATAGTTCTTTCTTTCTGCTTTCGAATATCACTTTCAGGTCTTCGTTTGAATTCAAATGCATCAACTGATGTAAGCATTGTGCAGGTAGTACATTTTTACAATTTCCAGCGTCATTTTCGGACACTAACTGCTCGACCTCGGTGAACGGGTTTTTTATCCATAAATATCCGCTAACAATATATTTTTCCATGAAGTCAAAATAATCTGAAAAACTTGTGGAAAGCAATTTTAAATGAGAAAGAATAATCTTCTATAGATTGCTGAAGTCAAAATCTTCTCTCTTTTTAAGCTCTATTTCAAGGTTTGAAAGTAATGAGTAATTGTCCGATTCAATTCTTTTTTAATTTTGATTGAATATATGTAATAAAATTGATTGAAGTAAAAATATCTGCATTGTTACCCTGAAGACACTTATTTAGTTTGTTAAGTTCACCAAAAATGTCTACTAAATAAGCGAGTTGCACATTCCATTCATTGGTTTCTAATACACTTGCTCTTTCATCATTCTGTTTTTTTAGAAAAACTATTATTTCTTCTCTCAGTTCAATAAATCTCTTCATAGCATCCCCAAAAGACAGCCAACGCACATCATTGTTCAATAACAATCTATTATAATTACTTCCAGAAGATTCACAAATAGATTAAAACATTCTAGAATTTTTTGCTCTTGCATGGATCAAATTGATAATTTTGACAATGTTTTTCAGCTGGTCATTTAATATTTGAGCATCTCTGTCTTTGAATTCTTTTTAACACAAAACCTCTCGATGAATCATACAATGATTTGAAATACAATTTGGGGTCTATTCTTTAATTTCTGCAATCAAACTAGAATTTTTACCAGTCATTGCAGCTGCTCCATCTGTTGTTATTGAAGTCAGCTTGCTCCAAGATACACCATTTTTTAAAAAATACTCTTCAATTTTATTGAATATATCTTGACCTTTAGTTGTGATGTCTAATACCAGACAAAATAAATACTCTTCTACTAATTATTTTTTATCAAGGTCTACAAACCGTACATAGCAAAGTAATTGAGCCTTGTTATTAATATCCGTAGTTTCGTCCACTTGCAGACCAAAACATGTGCTTTTCTTTAGTGCAGTTAGTATCTGCAGAAATATCAATTATCCTTCTTTTTACAGTATTTGCTGACAATGTAACTGGCTTAATTTTTCTTTGTCCTTAATACTGCAGCTTTCAAAAGTATCAGAAGAAATATCAATTATACTTCTTTTTACACTATTTGCTGACAACGTAGCTGGCTTAATTTTTCTTTGTCCTTAATACTGCAGCTTTCAAAAAGATTCTCTGTAGCAATTTTTATACTTGGCAGAATTAACTGTTCTCCTCATGTAAATGGTTTCTTGTTTTTACCAATCAAATGTGAAATCTCAAAAGATGTTCTTGTTAAAGCTTTATCTCTATGTGACTTTTTACAAAACAAGTCATACATATTAGCTTGTGATTTTTTAATGTTGTTTTTCAGCGAAGTAAAGTATTCCAGTGACTTGTTTTTATCATTGGTGTGATTAGTATCAAGGTGTCTTTAAGTTTTGCAGGATTTAAACAGCTATTTGATAGAACTTTTAAACATAGCAAACACATGGGCTGATCTGGTGTATCTTTTTTAGTGTCAGCTTTTTGAAATCCATATCTAACATAATCATCACACCACTGTCTAACCTTACTGATGGTATCTAACTTCAGCTTCTTTGCAGTAGACATCATATCAATGTTATTTATCTACAGTTAAACTTTTTAATATGACATTAATAAACAAGAGAAATTAAGTTTGTTTAATTACAAAAAGTACTTAGATTAACTTTAATTTTAGATATTTGGAAAAACTTAACTAGTTAAAAATAAATTATAATTTTTAAAAATTGAAATTTCTCCATTTTAGGATGGCAAACATATTATTTAAAGTTTTATAATAATATTAAAATATTAGGGGTTACTGAAAAAGGTGCAAATTTATAAACAACTAGAAGGAATTTTTTTCAGAGTCCAGCACTTCCTGCATATACTTCTTTAGGGTCGTATTACATAGTATTGGTAATGTAAATATATTTCAATATCCGCCATACTAAAAGGTGCAAAAAATGCAAATCAGCTGGTAGTGTAGAAGATGTGACGATGGTATTGGAAATTAATTCAGATATCTTCTATCTATTTTGACTCAAAGTTAGATATAATATAAGAAGGCTTTAGGCTGCGTTAAACATATATTAGATTGGAACAAATAAAGTTTAGTCAAATGTTTGTGTACATATATATTTATTGTATGAAGTAATTTCTCAATTGTGAATGCAGATGTCATCAAATGAATACATAATTGTGTGGCAAAGTTTATAGTGTATGCATGGAATACAAAATTACCTTTGTTAGTAGTCGAAACTTTACAGGCGTTATATTTTCTGTACAAAGTACAACACAATGTAACATGTTCTTATTTAGAATTGTCTGTGGAACTGGATGCATGTTGAAAACGACTAGTAAGCGAGTTCACTATGTGAGGAAACTTTAGGCGACTTTAAAGCTTTTCTGAGGACAGCAGATTAAAACGTGTTCGCTATTGAAAATATTCTACTGAACTTACGTTGTGAGAACAGCGAACTGACCCTGTATCTCGCCTGAGAGACCTCGCTGATCTGAAGTCTTCAGTTTAAAGTTATGCTGTCATCGACCAACATTTACTTGTTCGTGATTGGTCAATTTCTAAGTTCAATTAATGTATGATCAGTAGTAGTGAAATCCTCGGAATTCAGAAAACTATGTCTTTCCAAGAATTGATGTGAAATTGAAAGTATTCAATTTCCACGAATCTCAGAACAGTGTTTTTCTGCTAATTCAAGTGAGAAACTAAAAGTAGTGTTTTCCACGAATTGGAGTGGAGAACCTGTGTACACTACAATAGTACTCGTTCATTTATACATTGCACCTTTGGCATTTTCTTTGCACCTTTTTCAGAAAACCCAAAATATTAATGGTAATGTAAATATTTATTTTTTTAAGGAACCCGGAGTTTGTTTTACGGAACCCCAAGGTTCCGCGGAACCCATGTTGGCGATCACTGCCCTAAAGCATCTAAAGGCCTTATAATTAAACTTTAAAAAGTTATTATTAGATTTGATTTCCCTTTCCATAAGCCCAATGAAAACTTAAATTACGTTAGCTATTACCTTAGCTAGTACTGTAATCACCCTAAATTCGTGGAAAATATACTAGTCAATAGTGTACAGAAACGCATAACTAGAATTTCAGCCGCTAATAAATCCTTATTTGATGAAAAAGCAGGATATTATAATGACGCGCTAAGAAAGGCAGGTTATAAAAATAATATTGAATATATAGATAACAATAATTTGAATTATAATCCTGATAAAAATAAAAAAAGACTAACATATACAAACGAGATTCTAGAAATTATAATATAAGTACCAATACCGTGAATAAATCGGCGAATCATATCAGAACTAAACCAATTATATGGCTTGCACCCACATCCACCCACTTCTGTAGCAATGGAAACACCACTCGCAAATCTATTATTTAAAGCTTTAGATAAATGTTTCCCCATTCAACACAGATACCGGTCCATATTTAACAGACACACAATTAAGCTTTCTTATTCTACAACTATGATGATGGCCCAGAACATCGCAAACATAAATAGTAGACTTCTAAATCACAATCAACAAACAATTAACGATAATGAATTTAATAACACTAGCAATATTAATACTAGGAATAACAATAACATTGATCTAAGCACAATCAATAGAACACTTCAAAGTACTAACAATGTTAATGTCAATTGTCCAATTTATAGTAATAACAATAAATCGAAATGTAATTGTAGAAAAAGATCAAATTGACCTCTGCAAAATAATTGTCTGGATCGCAATCCGGTCTATAAATGCACCGTAAAAGCAAATAACATCACATACAACTAAATTGGTGCAACTTCATCGACATTTAAATTAAGATTTGCGAATCATAAATACTCTTTTTAGTATCCTAATAGGAAATATTCGACTTCTTTATCACTACTTATATGGTCGTTAAAAGAAAAAATTTAAAATACTCGATTTCTTGGTCGAAGCTATGTAATAGTCGAATATACTCAAATTCGTCAATATCACTTAACTGCAATCACTGTACCATGGAGACCTTATTAATAATTACTAATTATGATAATTTAATTAACCAAAAAAGTGAATTATTCTCAAATTGCCTTCATAAAGCTTCCTCTACATTCCAAGCCTCGCAAAAAGTCAGGAAAAAACACTAAATAAATACGTTCTAATTTTTGACGTTTCGTATCAACTGAGTGCGTAAAATGTTGTATTACTTTTTTTACTCATATATGATAATTGTTAGATTAAGGGTTCTATATAAATATATTAACATACAGATTGTTAACACGATCTCTTGATGAATATGCATATTTTTTGACTGTGTAGATACATTTAATTTGTTTGGGATTCTTATATTTTTTTTAATATATAGCTTGTAATGAACAGTAAACAATGCTTTTTTGTATTTATGTATTTATTCTTTTGGAGTATGTTAGTTTTAAGATTCAGGATGTTTGTTTTATATATTCATATGTGTTTATATATATGTATAGTATATGCGTCGTACACGATGCTAGTCGACAAGCTTTTTCTACTTAACATGATGTTAAACTTCAATTATAACTTTACTAACAATGTTTTTATTATTTATTTATTATATGTATATAGATCACTAATATCGTCTTGAGTTCCGTACAGAATACTCTGTATGTGTTTGGACACATGTGAATATCTGGTTTAATAACAGGCTTCTAGCTACATTTATAAGTACTCTAGATTCTTAAAGACATTCTAGTGTTATAATTGTTAAATATTTTCTAAATTATATAACGATTATTATTTTTTAATTTAATTAAATTCGGGTTACCTTCGGGTCGATGAGAATCTTAAGTTTTCGCTTTCTCATGTTTGCAGACACTTTAAATATGATACTATATAGATCATTAAACATTTTCTTGTATTTTAAATTAAATAGCTTAATTATTTGGCACATATATGATCGCAAACAATTTACTTATTTATTTTGAATCTGGTTCATTTCCTTATGATTCATGAAATGTTTATAGTATATATATATTACATGATCCTAAGATACAATAATTGATCTAAAACCTTAATTGTAACAATATTAACAGTAAATTATTTATTCTATTATATTATATAGTGTTATGTATAACTGACGAATATTGTCTTGAACTTTAGACAATATACTCTCTGTATATATTTGGACAAATGCATATATCAAATTTAATAATAACTTTTTTACGTTTAATTATAAGGCCTTTAGATGCTTTAGGGCATTCTAATTGTTAATTTTAATTTTTTTACATTATAACTGTAATTATTTTCTAAACTATATAGTGAGAATTATTATAGTATGGGAACATATTATGAGATAATATAATTTAATATGGTTTACATTCGTGTGGATGAAAATTCTAAGTTTCGTTCTCATGTTTAAAGATATTTTAAATATGATTTTATGAATTAAATATGTTAGTATACATTAATATTAATATAGACATTTATAAACTTGTATAGCCTGAAATAGTATGCCTTTAGATTAATCCATTATCCTGAACTAACATAAGGAATTGTAATTTAACGGTCAGCCGGATAAGTTTGGGTGTATAAATAATTGTTAGTATATTTCTTATTAATTTAGGACTCGAAATTAAACCCTCAGAAAATTACACCCAGATATATTTAATATTTAGATAGGTGGATACTTCTAGATAATTTGAAGATTTGAGTTTATTCTTTCACACACTATGCCCAAATGTATATTCATGTATTTATCTATGCTTTATACTATAAACATGATTCCCCTTTGTCTCTCTATCCTTGATCAATACTCTTTTGCTTTCTATACTTCTAGTAACTATATTTTTTCTTCATCTGTTTCTCTCTGTCTTTCTTCTTTCTTTATTTTTCTTCAATAATTTAAATTCTTAGAATCTCTAACAGTTATGTAAATTGCTATCATGTTTTCTTAAGCTTTCTCACACGCACCCTCTTTATTACATGTAAGTTTTTTCATGTCTCAATCTGAAGGTATATAAATATTGAGTCTTGTCATATCATATTCACTACCATGACTGAATCTTAACCATCTACTATGTCAGGGTATGTCATGCATCATCTGATTTTATCTGATGAGGACATACTGTTGAAGATAGCTCAGTTCCTCTGAAATATGTATAATAAAATATACTTGATCACACGAATGTCTATTTTTGTTAATGTTTTGAATGAACATATATATATATATATATATATGTATATATATATATATATACTGGCACAATGGTAGCCCCTTCATACACAACCATAGTCATGGGATTGCATAAAAACACATTTACATCGAATCTTTTCTATTATTCGGAGACTCTTTCCTTCCACATCTCAAAAATAATTGGAAGAGATACCTAGACGATTGATTTATACTATGGCAGGAAAACATAAATACACTCACTATTTTAAAAAGATGATAAACAATATAACCAATAACATACAATTGACAATGGAATCCAACTCCAAGGAATTAGCCTTCTAGGATAAACTTATTTTAAAAACAGATGGGACAATAGAAACAGACATCTTTTATAAACTCTCCGACCACAAACAGTACCTACTCGTCATACCAAGTCACCAAAAACATATACAATTTAACATACCAAACGTATATGCACCATAGTATCAGAGCCAACTAAACGGGCACAACAGTTAAATGAACTAAAAAACACACTTGCCTTAAAAGCCTTCCCAATTGACTTAATTAATAACGGATTAGACAGAGCAAAACACGTACATTTTCAAGAAGCTTAAAAGTTTTATGACTGATATGAAGCACTCAGCAAATACTGGAGCAAATATTCAATATATTAATAAATGGAAACTATATTTATAAAACCATAATTTTGTTATTATATATATTTCAAGGGCAACCAAGGCAAATTTTGGTGCGCTTTCATCAGATAAAATACAAAATTTGTTTTATAAATGTTGACATACCCTTAGAAATACAACCTTGATGGTTGAAAGTTCTCTGGATAGTGGAACATTTTTTTTTATTTATTTAGGGTAATATCAAAGTTATGTGTGAATGAATATCAGAAAGAGTTGAAAAAACAACGGTTATTTAAATTATACTGTTGGAAGAAGAGAGAAAAAAAACAGAGAAAAAGAGAAAGAGAGAAGAAAAAAAGAGAAGAAAAAAGAAAAAGGACACTGTTTTTCTTTTTTCTTCTTTGATTCGTCAAAGTGACATTATTGACAAAATATGAGGAACATTTTTTTGTTTAAAAGGAGTTTTATAATATATATAAAATATAAACGGTTTTGATGTATCAGTGTACACAAATATAACACATGCTTATCCAGTTTCCATCTCACAAAATCTACTAAGAATGCATTGTTAAACCGAGGGCACATTAGAAAAAAGAACTGGTCATAGATTCACGTAGTCGCATTTATTTAAGACTCCCCGAACAAAGTAGTAGGCCTTTGAATTTGAAATGAAACACGAACGTTTTTCTGTAATACAAGATGTAAAGCTGTTTACTATATGTTGGCCACGACGATATATTGTATTCAATACTCACACATTCATCAGAGGAAAATAAAATTAATTTTCTATCGTTTTGAGCCTCCTTGCTCCGTTCGGTGAATCAGGTAAGAAGTCCTAGTAATTCAAAACGATCAGATACCACCGAGAGTAAATTCTCCAAATTAATATTTATTTTTTGTAAGTCTACTTCAAATCTTCCGTGGCATGGCTTGTAAAGCTTTACTCCTCTGTATACTATATGATAGGGATTACATTATTGTCATCCAGGATTGGGTCGTGATTTAGAGCAAAGTGGAAGATATAACTTGAACATTTTGACCAATATCCTGTAACAAAACACTGCATTGTTTGATAGATAAAACCCCATATAATGTCATCAAGTCATTGGTGTAAAATATGAAGTTACTGACATTTAATGTCTTCTTTCGCATCTCTCATCCACAGTTATTAATCATGTCACATATCCTGATGTTAAGGATTCTTAATATTATCATACGTTAAAAGAATACCGCTGCATTCAACAATGTATGTCACAGCACCATAAGAAGAACATGAACACTATATATTAGGCAGAACACATTTAATATGAATCATAATCTATATGTATTGGTTCTATTGTATATTCTATCAATAGTGGTATTTTGAACTGCAAATAAAACAGTTAGATAAGACGTGAGTGATATCACGAGTTGAAATCAATTTACACACCCAGAATTATGATAAATAAATGCATTCAAGGAATAGATGTGCATAGCTTCTTCCAGAAGTTTAGCATGTATTTGATTGCATTCTATTTCTCTAGAAGATGCAACACGGTAATAGTGAAAAGCTAACTGCCTCACAACGAATAACACATTTATGTCAATACCGAGTTCAAAGATTGGATATGAATCACGTATTTAAAGAAATAAATGAAGTGAATGTTGTACCACAGATATTATTTCTCCAAGCAAAGGAAAGACAGCTGAGTTTGGAACTGAGTAAATACCAATATTTGCCTGAGGGAATGAAATCACCCAATCATAAATATTTAGATTGTTGTGGAAACGGAGTGTTGATTGTGAAAATCAGTGTATATATAAAGCAACTCCAAAACCTACAGATTTCTATATCATTGAAATCTGTAATATTTAAAACATGCTTAATATTCATTGAATTAACAGGCATAATTTTCGTTATTTTTGTATATTTTCATTACTTACACCGTTTTAATACATGCGGATGGAACACGTTAATAGACAGGAAGTATTTTGATTGAGGGAACCACATCTAACTTACGCTATAATTATAAGAACTAAATTGAATTTTCAGAATATTGAAACGGCTAAATGATGTGAGATATTATGTAAGCCTGGGAAAACCTATTAAAGAAAAGTACTCAAAATAAGAACATATTTACAAAATATGTCTATATAAATGTGCATGAAATAAGGATGAAAAATCTAGATATTGGTTCATAAACGACTTCAACGTGAGTCCAATGTAAACTACTCCGTACATCAGAAATTAGTTTATAACAAAGCAATAAAAATGTTAAAACAATCATCGTAGAACAAAGCTTTTTGAATTGCACATAAAATATATAACCAAGCAGAAGAAAAGTATGGGAAACCAGTAAATATAAAGCTTAATAACGGTGTAAATATTATGATTTTTAATGGGAAAGAAAACAAATCTGAAGCGTTAAATAATAAATTGTTAATATAATGCCTCTTGTAATCTGGAGGTATGGTAAAAAATGGTCCTTCAAATCTTCCATTGCTCATTTGTTCTGTGTATGAACATAACTATATACTAAACTATACTATACTTTATATATATATATATATATATATATATATATATATATATATATATATATATATATATATATATATATATATATATAAGGGTGGTGCCCCAGCCGGTAAAAGAATATATATATATATATATATAAAATAAAGTAAAATAAATAAGTCTAATGTTTAACATTTAGCTTCGTTTATTACTGCTATATATATATATTTCGGTGACAGCCATCTTTGGCTGTGGCCTCTTCAGGTATTCCGAATTAGTGTGGTATAGACAAGTACATATGTTGTTGGGTTGTATCATTTTGTCAGTACTCGGATAGGCCCAGTTCCTGGTTGGGTTGTTATTTCACTAAGGAACTGGAATCATATGAATAGGTTAACTTTACCTTTCTTCCTTATGGGGTCAATAAAATAAATTACCAGTAATACATTTGGTAATTGATGGCTTGTGCCAAAAGTAGAAACAATGATTACTATATATATATATATATATATATATATATATATATATATATATATATATATATATATATATATATATATATATATATATATATATATATATATATATATATATATATATATAAAACGATGAAATACCAACGAAGGTTGGCAGGTCACTGATGAAGGACTACATTTATTCATATGTAACCCATTTGCAACCACGCAGCACGCCATGTTTTCATATTCATATTTATATATTTTCCTCCGCTATGACCCGTCTGGTTTATTCTTACTGCTTCCTCTTTTCTCTGCATCTCTCATTTCCCTTAACCCCCTCTAACAGTCACTCTCTCTGTTAGCCTCTTCCTCACCTTTCCCTCACTCACTCTCTGCTACTCCCTCTCCTACTTATCCCGTTTGACCTGTGCGAAATTCTTTCCTCACGCACACTTTGACCAGGTCGGTTGTTCTTTATTCTCTCTCGTCTACGATTTCACAGAACTTAGGTTCACCAATTTCAGGGACTTGCCTCCTTCTTCTTCCCGTTTGACCTGTGCGAAATTCTTTCCATGCTCACATTTTGACCAGCTTTGCTGGTCTTTATTCTCTCTCGTCTTCGATTTCACAGAACTTATGTTCATCGATTTCAGGGACTTAACTCCTTCTACCTCACTTTTCGTTACATTACCATCTTTGGTTGTTTACAGTCTCGCTCGTTCCCCTTATTTACGTGTCCCAACGACTTTCTTTAGCCGCTACCCGCACCAACAGGAGGTATATGGTCTTTAAAGCGAGGAAATACCAATGAAGGTTGGCAGATCACTGATGAAGGACTACATTTATTCATATATATATATTTATATAAATGGAATAGAATGAAACGAAATTTCATTTCTCACTCTTAGTACGGCACTTACTTAAATGTAAGTATGTATGTATACGTACATACATATATGCATACAGATGTACAGTAGTATGTATATATATAAAAAACTAACAAACCGAGGATTATAATAAATGTTCGGTAAACCGATACGTGCATATATATATATGTGTGTACATGTATGTATATATATTCATACTACTGTACGTATGTATACATATATGTATGTACGTATACATACATACTTACATTTAAGTAAGTGCCATACTAAGAGTGAGAAATGAAATTTCCTTTCATTCTATTCCATTTATCGTTTTCGGTGCGCCCAGCCGACTCAACTCGCTCGATATGCAAATTAGGCTGCTCAGCCGTTAATATGCATAAGGATGACACGACATTTTAACTTTGATTTTGAAAGTAGGTTTATACTAATCCATTTTTATTTACACTTTTGTAGCTGTCTCAGTGGCCTAGTTGGCGAAACAAAGCCGGTGGTCATGCCGGCCTGAATTTCAATACCGGTCCGATAAACCTTTTCAGTTTTTTTTCTATTGGTTGTAAAATAAAAACTGAAAAGGATCACATTTACATCTTGACCAGGATTGAACCCAAGGTCAGGATTCCCACCATCTCTAGTACCTACCGCACAGAGACAACAAAGTAAAATCTTATGAATATTCATACTTATAAACCAAGTTTCTAAATTTTCAAAACTAATTGGTATGGTGTCGTTTATGTCTTTCTTAATGTTATTGCTCCTATTTAAATTCGACCTCTAAATCATTTGGGTGTATTTGGCCTTTCACACTCACTCAATATATCTAATATATATATATATATATTTATATATATATATATATATATATATATATATATATATATATATATATATATATATATATATATATATATATATATATATATATATATATATATATATATATATATATATATATATATATATATATATATATATATATATATATATGGATATATATAGATATATAGATATATATAAATGCTTGTATACTAGGGAAAGGATCAGGGGTGTATAACACTCCACAGAATAAGTTAACAGAATAAGTTCACTCTCACATAGTGAGGAGGCGTTTGACTCGCAGGCTGATTACTATAACGACGCCTTAGCTAGATCCGGCTTTAGGGACAAATTGTATTAAACCCAGGGAAATAATGGTCCTAATAGTAGCTCTACCAGTGTTGTTATAACACATAATATGTCCATTGGTAATCGAGGTGTCGCGAATGGGAGGGTTCTAAATGCCGGTGGAATGAAACAGCAGGACACCATTAGTCTAAGTAATAACAATAGAGGTGCCGTGAACGGGAGGTTTCTAGATGCCGGTGGAATGAACCAGCAGGGCACCATTAGTCTAAATAATTGCAATGGTAGGCCTCGCAGCTCCCCGCATGGACTAGGCGAGCATAGGAACCGTAGAAATAATAATGCTAATAATACTGATGGAAATAGTAAGAATAAAAAGAATAGAAGAAGATTGAATACATACTTCAACCCCCCTTTTAATTCTGAAGTGGCTATAAATATTCCTAGGGCCTTCTTCTCTGTGCTGGAACGAAACTTCCCTCCTGGTAATAGGTACCACTCTATCCTCAATAAGAATGTTGTTAAACTTTCGTATTCTACAACCCAAAATCTGGCCTCTCATCTGGCCATCACTAATAATAAGAAAATAAAGGAAGGCCTGGACAACCTAAGCCTAGGTGAAAACTTGGTAGTGGACAGAGTGGGCAGAAACACTGGTGGTGATCATTCTGAGAATAGCATCACCAGAGGTTGTAACTGTAGAAGGGCTTCAGGCTGCCCCCTGAATGGTTTCTGCCTTGTTAGAAACATAGTTTATGCGTGTGATGTGGTAACTACGGCGTCCACTAAGACCTATATAGGATCAACCTCCACCCCCTTTAAGACCAGGTTTAACTCTCATCAATGCACTTTTAGACATAATAAACTGAGGAACTCCACCTCCTTGGCAGCGTACGTCCATAATTTAAAAAATGCACGAACACGTTACACACTTACTTGGCGGCAGGTTGCTAAATCCCATCCATATACTCCTCATAGTAGAGTATGTAACCTGTGCCTTGCCGAATCCCACTCTATTATATTTGCTAAATGCCCTCTACTAAATAGAAAGTCTGAAATGTTTTCCTCTTGCCCCCATCGAATATTAAGCTCTTTCTTCTACTTTAAACCTGTTAGCTAGCACTTCCTTATTCCTCCAGTTGGGCTGTCTTGTGTAACTGTCTCTGACTGTGTGTAACTGTCTCCTATTGTTGGTCGTCTATGTATACGAGTCGGTGAATGTATACGTATGCCTGTGGGAGGATATTGATCTGGATATTGGGGTGTGCAGGGGAGTGTATGTTAATAAGCACCCCTGTTTGGCACAGTGGATGTAACCCATCCACGCTGGCCTACCCACCATTGGTGCATTGGTGGATCTACCCTGACGTATATCTTGTTGATCTGTACCTCTGTATGCGCATGAGTTGTGATGTAATGTATTTATGTAAAGCGTGTACTGCGATTTAGGCTGCACTAGTAGAAATTTAGCCTGTAACTGTGGGCGGACCCGTGCCATCCCACCGTAAGCAGTGGATACGTGGCGTATGTACGTGTTGCCCTCATATTCTGTGGTTCAAGATCTACAGGCTGACCTCTGGGAACTCTTTCTAGCACGATCGGCCTTCCATATATTGACGGTCGTTGTTATGATCCCGAAAGTAACGTTTTGGCCCCGATAGCCCTCCGTAGTTACTAACGGTCTGTGTACACTCGAATCGGTCAATTGCACGTGCGGACATGAATATCTCCGTAGGATTTCAACTTTATTTTACTGCATCTCATCGTATGTATGTATTTATTTTGAATGTATTACCTGTGGTGGTGGGTCTGGTCTAATGTGGTATTTCGGTGTTTAATATCAGCTTTGACCCGGGTGTCCTACGCTGTGTGTGTGTGCGTGTGTGTCCGTGTATACATTTATATGTGTATGGGTGTAGGTGGTTATATGTGTCTGTATGTATATAAAAAAAAAAATATATATATATATGTATACCGTCTCTGCATGTGCATGTGGTGTGTATACGTGCATATACGTGCTGAACATATTGATGTGTACAATCTTGTGATGTCCCAATGCGGTGACTTAATGGCTCTTGAAGCTATTTTTTATATATCTTCTGTCTTTTTATATATCTTTTGTATGCGCTACAACTGTGTCTGCTTGCTTTAACCCGCCTGCACCTTCCTTGCTAATGCACGTGAATTCTTCTACCTCCTTCGATGCACCTCTCTCTGACCATTGGACTCCTGCCCGGGTGTGAACCGGTTTGTGATTACCCCACAGCTCAGCTGTGTGAATGCAAACCCATGACTTTCGAGTGAACTTTTGAGACTGCCCAACCTGGGACGCCTCCATTGCCTTGCAATGGTCAAGTGATACTGGTGACTGTGACACTTAGTGCCTTCGTGGGCCCCTGATGTTTTCAAGAAATATATTTTAAAAAAATGGTCAAGTGATACACATAACTGTGACACTTAGTGCCTTCGTGGGCCCCTGATATATTCAAGAGATATATTCTAAAAAAATATATATCTTATCTCAACTTACTTTATTTCATTTTATTTTATTTTATTTCATTTCATGTTATCTAATTCTATTTATTTACTTACTTGACTCCATTTATTCATTTATTTATTTATTTATTTATTTAAATTTAAATTTTAATTTTAAATTTAAAATTTAAATTTTAATTTTATTTATTTATTTAATTTTTACTTATTTATTTATTTATTTATTTATTTATTTATTTATTTATTTAATTACATTTAATTACATTTAATTATACATTTAATTATATCTTATATTATATTATTTTAATTTAGTCTATGTTATTTGATTTTAGTTTACCTTATTTTATCTTATTGTACGATTATATTATATTATGTTCTATGTATATAATTTTTAATTTTAATTTTATATTATTTTATATTATTTTATTTAATCTCATTCCTTACCCTGTATCACTATTATCTGTATATTTTATATTTTATATGTAAGTTTGTTATGTATTTCTTTGCATTTCTTTATATTTTCTTATTTTTATATATATTATAAGTCTGTTTTTTCACCTATTGTTTACCTATTTTTTACCTACTCTTACCTAATCCCATCTATCTTATCTACTCTTGTCTGTTCTCTTATCCATGTGTCTACTCTTGTCTGTTCTCTTATCCATGTGTATTCTTGTATGTAACTATATGTTGACAGCACCCCGCCCAACTGTGACTGATAGCACCCCTTATTTTTCATTATTTTTCACTGCTTAGTATTCTTATCTTTATTTTTACTTTTACTTCCTTAATATCCTTTATCGTCTATTATTACCTTTCATTCTTCAATGTCTTGGATTTGTTATTGCTTGTATGGTATGTAATTAACCTTTATGCTCTGATGAGTCCCACTTATAGTGCGGATGAAACAATGTTAGCAAGTAAAGATATGCATATGCTATAAGCGTTCTTTGTTATTTATTATATAAATGCTTGTATGTATGTGTACACATATGTGTATATACATGTATGGTTGCATAAATGAATACACTAAGCTTTAGAATTAGTAGAATGTACAACCACTGAATCCACCCGTTTGCACTATCGTATGTTTTGGTTGTTCGTAATTCCATGGGGAATTGGTTGACCAAATGCTTTGCTTAATTGTTTTATTTATAAAAAAACAAAATTGTTTCTCTTAGTTTTCAGGTATTGTTTTACAGCAAAGCAAGGCCCCTAAAATAGTACTACTATATATATATATATATATATATATATATATATATATATGATGATGATGATGGATTCCCCCTCGTTATCGAGTATGGCCATTGCACGAGGAGAAAGAAAAAAAAATGAATAAATAAATAAAATAAAATAATAATAATAATGAAAAAATAAAAAATAAAAATAAATAAATAAATAAAAAAAAGAAATATATATATATAAATATATATATACATATACATACATATATACACACACACCCACACACACACACACACACATACATTAATAACAATAATAATAATAATAATAATAACAACAATAATAATATACATATACATATACATATACACACACACGCACACATAAGCATATCTACACACACACACACACGATACCAACTAATAGCGCTGCGATCGTATGTGGCTTTTTAGCCCAGTCAATGATCTAAAATGTCTTGCACAGTGTCGGCATCCAAAACATTCACTGGGAATAGTCGGCTGTGGCTGGAGTTCGTGTACTTTTGCATGTCGCTTGAGCCCTCCTGCTGATTTACATTCTATACCACATGTTTGGCAAGCATGATGAGTAGCATCTCCAACTGCAGCCTGGTAGTCAACCACTGGTCTTACTTTATGACTGCGAAGATGACTTTCGAGTCCAGCTTTGCTTAGGCAGAGTCATGCACATACGCTGCATGTCAGCACCATAGGAGGACCCTCGGCGTCTGGAAGTTCAACAGCAATGTCCTTCCTCACATCCCGCTTTACTATCTCGTATGCGATTCGAGATGCCTCAAAAGCAACTTTTCCCTCATATACAGTCTTTCTCCATTTATTACGATCAGCAGCAATATTCTCCCATGTATCAGCAGAGATGTTAGCGTCTTTCAGAGAGGCTTTCAAGGAAGACTTATACCTCTGTTTTGGTTTATGTGGCGGTCGTTTTCCTTTAACCAACTCTCCATAAAAGAGTTGTTTTGGTATTCTAGAATCCTTCATCCTGGCAAGGTGACCACTCCAATGGAGTCGTTGCTTAAGCACAAGAGCTTCTATACTGTCACACATAGAGCTTTCCAAAATCTCGACATCACTGATGTGGTCCCTCCAGTGGACGCCATGGATCCGTCTGAGATACATCTGTTGAAAACGCTCCAATTGCTTAAGGTGGTGTCGATATGTGACCCAGGTCTCGCAGGCATAAAGAAGACAAGAGAGCACACATGCTCTGTACACCTTTACCTTTGTCCGCCTGCATATATCTCGCCGACCCCAGAGTCGCCTTTCTAGCTTTCCGAAAGCTAATCCTAAGTGAGATTTCACTGTCAAGGTTGCTGTTTCGATTGACAGTGCTTCCCAGGTAGACAAACTGATCAACCACTCCAAGTCGTTTGCCATACACATAGATGTTTGGTTCAGTGTACTGCTTACCAGGGGCGGGTTGGTACATGACGACGGTTTTCTTGAGACTGACAGTCAGACCTAGTGCAGTGCAAGCGTCAGAAAATGCATTCAAAATGAGCTGCGTATCACTCTCTGTGTGCGCTACAAGATCGCAATCATCTACATACAAGATGTCTCTTATGATTGATGTAAATACTTTTGTCTTCGCAGCAAAGCACCTGATGTTAAATATGCTGCCTGAGGTTCGATATCGGATGTAAACACCATGCTCGCAATTCCTGAATGCAATACAGAAAACCATTGCAAAGTATATGGCAAACAGGGTCCGTGCTGGAATATCCCGCTGTTTCACTCCATTTTTTACTGAGATAGGCACCGACATGTTACCTCCGACATTAACCCAAGCCTTCATGTCGTCATGGAAAGATCTAACTAAAGTAAGGAACTTATCAGGGCAACCAAGTTTCTGGAGAACCTTCCATAATGCATCTCTGTTAACAGTATCGAAAGCTTTTGTCAGATCGACAAAAACCTGATACAGATCTAACCCTTGTTCCATGCACTTCTCCTGGAGCTGTCTAGCTGAGAAGATCATATCAGTAGTGCCAAGTCCAGCACGAAAACCAGATTGACTTTCAGGTAGCACACAATATGCAATGTGTGTCAGCAGACGGTCCAGAAGCACCCTACATAAAAAAACTTTCCCTACGACAGAAAGCAATGATATACCTCTGTAGTTCCCACAATCGTTCCTGTTACCCTTTCCCTTGTACAAGACCACCATTACTGCATCTCTCCAGTCCTCAGGTACGGATTCATTAGCCCATATCCTGCCAAACAAAGAGTGAAGATGTTGCAGGAGTCTCTCACCACCATATTGTAGGAGCTCAGCATGTATGCCATCCATACCTGGAGATCTTCCACTGTTCAGCTTCAAAATAGCCACTGCAACCTCCACAAGCGTTGGAGGTTCTGCGAGAGCTACTTTCACAGTACTTTCTGGGATACGATTGAGGAAATCTTCACTGACGACAGACGGCTGATTCAAAAGATCATCAAAGTGCTCTCGCCACCTTCGTAGAATTCCTTGTGAGTCACGAAGAAGTTATTTGCCATCCTTGCTGCGAAGCGGTGTCACCAGAGAAGAAGACGGTCCATAAACCTCACGCAAGAGACTGTACAACAGCTTTGTGTTATTGGAATCAGACGCAGTTTGTATCCCACCAGACTTCTCACTCCACCACTGATCCTTCATCTGAGAAAGACTCCGCCTAACACGTGATTTTATATCCCTGAGGTTTCTCATGCAACGTATTCCTCTCCTGAGGTTTGGCCGTCAAGTAGCGTGACAGAGCACGCCTCTTATCAGCCAACAAGTCTTCTATATCTACATCATTCTCATTAAACCAGTCCTAATGTTTCCTCTGCGCCAATTCCAGAACACGCCTGCCTACATCATATACCGACTTTTTAAGGGTCGGCCAATCCTCACCAAGATCTGCAGCCTGCATCTCTTCTTCCAATGTCCTCTTCACATTTTTATCCTTAAGACGAGCAGCATTTAATCTTTTGGGCAGGGCAACACCAGGAGCCTGAATTTTACGTTTAGTGATTAGTTTCACTTTTGCGCGTACCAGGCGGTGGTCGGTCCAGCACTCAGCTCCACTAAGAACACGAACACACTGCACATCCTGTCTGTCACGCATCCTGACTAGGACGTAGTAAAAAAGATGCCATTCCTTAGATGCAGGATGCATCCATGTGGTCTTGAATTTGTTCTTTTGTTGGAACATGGTTTTCGTAACACACAGATCCAGCTCCTCACACATCTGCAGCAGGAGCATACCATTGCTGTTACACTTTCCCACCCCATGCCTTCCGATTACATTCCATGTGTTAAAATCCCTACCCACTCTAGCATTAAAGTCACCAAGCACGATGACTTTGTCTGCCTGGGGGATATTTCTTAAAACACCTTTGAAGGCATGGTAAAATGACACCTTTTCCTCATCGACAGAACTCATAGTTGGAGCATACACACTCACCAGGGTAGCATATCTTCCCTTGTCCAGCGGAACTCTAATGGACATAAGACGCTCACTAATCCCTACTGGGAATTCTTCTAATTTGTTTACAAGTACAGTCTTAACAGCAAATCCTACCCCAGCCTCTCTTCTGGTTCCTTCATCTCTTCCTTTCCAGAAGAATGTATATTCTCCACAAAATTCCGTAAGATGACCATCTCCAGCTAACCTCGTCTCAGATAAAGCCACGATGTCAAGATCGTAACGTCGAAGCTCCTTTGCAACAAGAGCGGTCCTTCGTTCAGGACGCTCCAAGGATTCCCTGTCAAGCAGCGTCCGTACGTTCCAGCAGCCAAGACTAAATGCCTTGTTTGGCTCTATTACAATGGCACGATGACAAGCGGGCCCAGGCTGTGATAACCTGGGGTTCCTGCCCTTATTGTCAATGATCTTTTTTCTTCCAGAACCTAAATTGCCAATTATCTCTTTTATATTGTTCTGGAACATCATTGAATTTGAAAAAAAAGAAAAAAAAAAAAAGGTAATAATAATAGTAATAATAATAATAATGATAATAATAGTACACTATTAATAATTATTAATGCACTCGTGCAATGCCTGTGCGTGACGAATATTTTTAAAGTGAGGAAAGACTGTGCACTGAGCCAATCACACTCTCTGAGCGACAGTAGCTATAACCCGAAAAGAAGAAAAGATCAACATCATCGGTAACTACTGAGCCGCAGGTTTTATGTCGGAGTTAACCCAGTTTCCTAAGATGCCTTCTCCTAGAAGAATGCCCTGACAAGGGCTAGGGGTTCTTCACTCCCAGTGGTTTAACTGCGCGATCGGGCATCCAGCCCGATTATTTCTAAGTCCCCGCGCAAAAAAAAAAAAAAATCACTTATTGACACTTATACGTACGACATACGCACACGCGCATACATATGCGCGTACACAGCAACACTCATACATACAAACACACACGCTATTCTACTCACTTACACACACACACACACATATATATATATATATTACCGTCATTACTGATACAAGATTACAAGATTATGTCAACTGTTGAATTTCAAGAGTTTGTATAGTTGAAGCCGATCGTATTACAGTCCAGTATTATTATAATTGCTTTACAGCAGAGAGTTATGGCTCTCCACGCTCTGAGCTCAAATCCCGCCGTGGTCAACCTTGCCTTTCATCCCCACGGAGTCAACAAAAGAGAGTACCAGTGATGCGCTGGCCCAGTCGCTGGATCCGTGCCAAAAGCAGAAACATTATTATTAAAGTTGTTTTCTTAAGGCCCAGTCGCTGGTGATGGTGATGGCGGCGGCGGTAGTTGTGGTGGTGGCAGTTGATGTTGTTGTGTTGTGTGTGTGTGTGTTTTGTTATTTTGAGTTTGTTTTTTTTAATCTTTTGATGCCGCTGTTGTTGTTGTTGTAAATGTTCATTTCAGTTCATTCTGAAGCTGTTGTTGCTGTAAACATTAGTGCCGGTGTTGTTGTTGTAGATGTTGGGGTTGAAATCTGGTCGTTTGACTGAGTGATGTATATACACACATATACATACACATATATATATATATATATATACACATTCAACAGAGAGTAGAGAGTTTGACAACAGGTCGATGACTTTAGTCTAAATAGGGTAATGACATGTGATGGTGGGGGAGAGTGTAGAAGTTATTGTGGTGGTGGGGGACAGGGCGATGTATCTAGTTCATTTGACCGATTTCTTCTCTTTGCAAAATTTAAATTTTAGCCTTGAATTTTAGCCTATATTGAGAGGTAAGTAAATGTAAAATGTAAAATATAAATAAGGATTGCTCTGCTAAAATATACTAAAATATTTGTGGTAACTTCCACACACTTCTGTCGTAACATTCCCGAGTCCAGTGACCAACAAATTGTTGTATTTTGATTTTGATGTTTCAGAATACAAAAATTAATTAAAAATTTACCCCATGAAAAGACAGCGTGTGTTGTCCTATCTATAAGCTCCCTCAAACATATATATATATATATATATATATATATATATACACACACATGGACAGAAATAGAGTCTAGAATTAGCCGTCGAAACGACTTCTGATGTGCCGTCGGGGTCAAACATTTTACTATTACCCTACTTATTGAGTACTCTGGTGCGTTATGGTGCATCTGGTTCTTACCACACTTCCCTCGTTATGTATATATATATATATATATTAATATTTTGAAGTAATATATATATATATATATATACATATATATATATATATATATATATACACACACACACACATATATATATATATATATATATATATATATATATATATATATATATATATATATATATATATATATATATATATATATATATATATATATATATATACATATATATATATATGTGTGTGTATGTTTGATTTATGTTAACTTATATTACACGGCTCAGGAATAATCTTCCTTCGAGCTATTTCATTGTAAATGATCGCCTGAGATTTGAACTCATTATTATTGATTTTTCACTGCTCCTTCGTTGAGCTGATTTTAGCCCCATACAAACGGCTGTTATTTCTAGCAGCACGAGTATGAGGCTAGCAAGACACTGGATAACCGCATGAGGTTACCTCGTGCGCTAAACAGTCTTCCTAAATATTTTGAAGTGGAACATACCAATTTTCATAGTGCTTGCTGAGGAGATCAATATGCGGTATTTTCTTCAACTTTTTCATTATTCGAAACATATTTGGATTTTAAGGTTTAAACCTGTCTACGGAACAGGTTTGATTTTGAAATTTAAATTTGTCCAAGCACTACGGCCATTGCCAATACAATTTGTTTTTGTTGATTTATGATGTATTATCTTACGTCATGATAGGCAAACTGTAATATTATTATTAGTATATTTCTATCTAGCTAACTTGGTCATTTACAATACAAACATAAATATGAGGATATTTGTGTTTATCAAATATATTGATTTATGTTAACCTATATTGCACGGCTCAGGAATAATCTTCCTTCGAGCTATTTCATTGTAAATGATCGCCTGAGATTTGAACTCATTATATATATATATATATATATATATATATATATATATATATATATATATATATTACTTCAAAATAGTAATACATATATATATATATATATCCCTGGTTCAATCGGGTGTAACCACAGTAAGGAAGGTACTCAATACAAAGCAGATTATGAATATTTAATATAGAATACCTTTTCTATATTATACTATATTATATGTATATATATATATATATATATATATATATATATAGGGGGTATATATATATATATGTTCGTATGTATGAAGAAACGGTTATTTCGAAACGCTATGTAAGAATTTGACGTTTGAAAGCTTGTTAACATATTTTATGCTTATTTGGTGCTTCAAAATTAGAGAATTTGGCACATAAAACAATAGAATCGGAAAACTGCAGAATGTTGCATGTACGAAAGATGTTTACAAATGCCATACGCAGGAAGTTCTCATTACTATCTGTTATTAAGCCGAGCTCTCGCTTTCACGAACAAACTGACTAGGTGGATCCAAGGGATTTTGGCCGGCAGAGGTGATAAAAATAACCTATTTGATCGATTGTGAAGGACAGCACGAGATCACTCCAATGCTTTGCTCAGACAAACCCAGTCTCGGCACAAATACTCCATTGCAATCACTAGAATATGTCCGATTAAAAAAAAAAAGAAAACGCTCTATGAAATCATACTGCACTGTCACATCCTCTGTTCATATATAATGTATCATATTTAAATAGTTGAGAAAATACCGGTATAGAAAAGATGTGATTATAATCAAAATATGAAGGGAAGAAGGCTCCATGTACCTCTCATTTTAATGAATATATAACGAAATATTATTTAAGCTGAAAGGCGACACTCTGTAGAGTTAGAAGAATTAATATATGTAAGTGTGCAGCTATATATAGAGGGACAGACACACATACTCACTCCTGGGCATATACTTATATATATACATAGTTATAGAAACTCATTCATACAATTAAATACCTAAATACTGAAGCACAAGGGACTCATTCATGTTTAGGTGTATTGGTATCCCTGAAATATGTATAATGAAATAAATATGGTTTTATAAATATAGTTTCCATTTATTAATATCGTATATATATATATATATATATATATATATATATATATATGCGTGTGTGTGTGTGGATATTTACAGATATGTGTAACCCGGTTTTAATCGGGAGTAACCAGAGTAAGTAAGGTACTCTATACATAGCTGAGTGGAAAAATGTAATTTAGAAATGGATTCTACAGGAGTTGAACTGATTAATTCGAAATAATTCATCAGCAAAGTCTACTGTCAATATGATATGATGGTATTTATACATTTTCTGATGGTAGGGGAGGGTGGTGATTGGGATGGGTGGACTTAAGTCCATTTGTCAACGAGCTCCACCCATCCCTAACACTCCCCTACCACCAGAAAATGTATAAATACCACCATATCATAGTGACAGTCGGCTTTCCTGATGACTGCCTTCGAAGGGAACAGTTCTATTCCTGTAGAAGCCATTTCTAAATTAAATACAAACACACATATATAAATAAATAAATATATATATATATATATATATATATATATATATATATATATATATATATATATATATATATATATAGACATACCTATATATATATATATATATATATATATATATATATATATATATATATATATTGTATATATATATATATATATATATATTAGAAAATTAGGTTTTTTTACAAAATGATTAGAAACGAGATGTCCTACACGAGTGAAAGTATAAGGAAAAAAGATAAAAATCGAAAATGCAACTGGAGTCTTTTTTAGAATATTTATTTCCCTCCTCTGCTGGTTTCTCAGTTATTGTGCTTTTCAAAAGTAGAATTGAGATGGAGGTTGTGTGGTTTTCTCGCATCTGGTTGGTGTTCAAATGTTACTTCTGTTTTATATGGAAAAAAGTGGCTCGAAATGCTAGGTTTCTAGACGAGTAATTTGGTTGGTTGATGACTGTGATGTGAATAAGTATAATAAATGTCGCACCTTTCGCGTTACAAAGTTCTTATTATATTTGCCCTTAAAAAAAAGGGAGGGAGTCAGATTGATTTTCATATATGAGTGAAATTTGGTTGATGCTGTCACGTGAATAAGCACATCAACTATCGCGCCAGTTTGTGTATGATTTTCATTTTACTAAAAAAAAGTGGCTCAAGAAGGTTATTTTTTATAAATGTAATTTGATTGGTCATAAACGAATTTATGACTATCACCTGAACAAGTACATTACATTTTGCGCACGTATTTCGGGAATTTTTTGTAGCCATTTTCAGAATGTTGTGCCAACCAAAAGATAATGGTCAAGAAAAAAGTGATGGGGAGGTTTCTTCTGGTTCTGTGAGTATGGCTGGTGTGATGAGCTGTCAAAATTCAGACTTTCTATTCAAATAAAGAAAGTAGAGCTACGTTCTATAACGTCTCTTCTCTAATTTCTCCAGAATTATTCTTTCGCCTACTTCCTCTAGCCTAGTTTCATGCACATTCCTTAGAATTAGTTGTATAGAATTCACTTTCAACGCTTGACCGGCTCCACCCTCTCCCTCTTTGTTCTACAGGCAAGTGCAGCCACCACCACCTTCCACCCACAGCCATGATAGACTTGATTGTGTTTACAAGAAATGTTGACCAATCCTCTTCTCTTGACACTACAATCTTCCCATATAAGGAATTACCCCCTGAAACGTTCGGCTATTTATTTACCACGCTAAAAATTATAATTTAGTCCAGAAATAGCCGTCGAAACGGCTTGAAATCAACATTCGGGGTCAACTGTTTTCCTATATATATATATATATATATATATATATATATATATATATATATATATATCAAGATAAGCAGAACAAGTAAAATTCAACCAATTTTTCAAAATAAATCAAAATTAATATACAATTAAAATTAATCAAAATTAAAAAATATAATATAAATATTTACCTATTCAAATGGCCCTAACTGTACAGTTTCACGGTGCAAAACATTAAATATCACGAGGATATTAATGGAAAAGCAACGATCATCAGAGAAGCATTTTCCTGTCCTAGGGTTAAAAACCCCAGGAACGACAAAATATATGACCTCACTCCAACTAATACAGGTCTGAAAGGTCGTGAAAGTGACCCGTAAATACATTAGTGTATAGTGAAGGTGGGAAATCGTAGACTAGCCGTCTATGATCGCTACTAAAAAAGATTTTTACCAACTAAATAGAACGACAAAGATTTATCTCTACATACTGGAGATTGTTGAATAAGGTTAATATATATCTGAGGGTACAATGTACCCTCGCAAATATATAGTGTGAATATGATTTAAGGTGGTTCTATGGTAATAATTTGATATACCAGAACTTAATATCAAGATAAGCTGAACAAGTAAAATTCAACCAATTTTTCAAAATAAATCAAAATTAATATACAATTAAAATTAATCAGAATTAAAAAATATAATATAAATATTTACCTATTCAAATGGCCCTAACTGTACAGTTTCACGGTGCAAAACATTAAATATCACGATGATATTAATGGAAAAGCAACGATCATCAGAGAAGCATTTTCCTGTCCTAGGGTTAAAAACCCCAGGAACGATAAAATATATGATCTCACTCCAACTAATACAGGTCTGAAAGGTCGAGAAAGTGACCCGTAAATACATTGGTGTATAGTGAAGGCGGGAAGTCGTAGACTAGCCGTCTATGATCGCTACTAAAAAAGATTTTTAGCAACTAAAAAAGATCGACAAAGAGTTATCTCTACATACTGAAGATTGTTGAATAAGGTTAATAAATATCTGAGGGTACAATGTACCCCCGGAAATATATGGTGTGTCTATGATTTAAGGTGGTTCTATGGTAATAATTTGATATACCAGAACTTAATATCAAGATAAGCAGAACAAGTAAAATTCAACCAATTTTTCAAAATAAATCAAAATTAATATACAATTAAAATTAATCAAAATTAAAAAATATAATATAAATATTTACCTATTCAAATGGCCCTAACTGTACAGTTTCACGGTGCAAAACATTAAATATCAAGAGGATATTAATGGAAAAGCAACGATCATCAGAGAAGCATTTACCTGTCCTAGGGTTAAAAACCCCAGGAACGATAAAAAATATGACCTCACTCAAACTAATACAGGTCTGAAAGGTCGTGAAAGTGACCCGTAAATACATTGGTGTATAGTGAAGGCGGGAAATCGTAGACTAGCCGTCTATGATCGCTACTAAAAAAGATTTTTAGCAACTAAATAGAACGACAAAGATTTATCTCTACATACAGTAGATTGTTGAATAAGGTTAATATATATCTGAGGGTACAATGTACCCCAGGAAATATATAGTGTGTCTATGATTTAAAGTGGTTCTATGGTAATAATTTGATATACCAGAACTTAATATCAAGATAAGCAGAACATGTAAAATTCAACCAATTTTTCAAAATAAATCAAAATTAATATACAATTAAAATTAATCAAAATTAAAAAATATAATATAATTATTTACCTATTCAAATGGCCCTAACTGTACAGTTTCATGGTGCAAAACATTAAATATCACGAGGATATTAATGGAAAAGCAACGATCATCAGAGAAGCATTTTCCTGTCCTAGGGTTAAAAACCCCAGGAATGACAAAATATATGACCTCACTCCAACTAATACACGTCTGAAAGGTCGTGAAAGTGACCCGTAAATACATTAGTGTATAGTGAAGGCGGGAAATCGTAGACTAGCCGTCTATGATCGCTACTAAAAAAGATTTTAGCAACTAAATAGAACGACAAAGATTTATCTCTACATACTGAAGATTGTTGAATAAGGTTAACATATATCTGAGGGTACAATGTACCCCCGGAAATATATAGTGTGTCTATGATTTAAGGTGGTTCTATGGTAATAATTTGTTATACCAGAACTTAATATCAAGATAAGCAGAACAAGTAAAATTCAACCAATATTTCCCAAATAAATCAAAATAAATATACAATTAAAATTAATCAACATTAAAAAATATAATATAAATATTTACCTATTCAAATGGCCCTAACTGTACAGTTTCACGGTGCAAAACATTAAATATCAAAAGGATATTAATGGAAAAGCAACGATCATCAGAGAAGCATTTTCCTGTCCTAGGGTTAAAAACCCCAAGAACGACAAAATATATGACCTCACTCCAACTAATACAGGTCTGAAAGGTCGTGAAAGTGACCCGTAAATACATTGGTGTATAGTGAAGGCGGGAAATCTTAGACTAGCCGTCTGTGATCGCTACTAAAAAAGATGTTTAGCAACTAAATAGAACGACAAAGATTTATCTCTACATACTGTAGATTGTTGAATAAGGTTAATATATATCTGAGGGTACAATGTACCCCCGGAAATATATAGTGTGTCTATGATTTAAGGTGGTTCTATGGTAATAATTTGATATACCAGAACTTAATATCAAGATAAGCAGAACAAGTAAAATTCAACCAATTTTTCAAAATAAATCAAAATTAATATACAATTAAAATTAATCAAAATTAAAAAATATAATATAAATATTTACCTATTCAAATGGCCCTAACTGTACAGTTTCACGGTGCAAAACATTAAATATCACGAGGATATTAATGGAAAAGCAACGATCATCAGAGAAACATTTTCCTGTCCTAGGGTTAAGAACCCCAGGAACGACAAAATATATGACCTCACTCCAACTAATACAGGTCTGAAAGATCGTGAAAGTGACCCGTAAATACATTGGTGTATAGTGAAGTCGGGAAATCGTAGACTAGCCGTCTATGATCGCTACTAAAAAAGATTTTTAGCAACTAAATAGAACGACAAAGATTTATCTCTACATACTGAAGATTTTTGAATAAGGTTAATATATATCTGAGGGTACAATGTACCCCCGGAAATATATAGTGTGTCTATGATTTAAGGTGGTTCTATAGTAATAATTTGATATACCAGAACTTAATATCAAGATAAGCAGAACAAGTAAAATTCGACCAATTTTGCAAAATAAATCAAAATTAATATACAATTAAAATTAATCAAAATTAAAAAATATAATATAAATATTTACCTATTCAAAGGCCTTAACTGTACAGTTTCACGGTGCAAAACATTAAATATCACGAGGATATTAATGGAAAAGCAACGATCATCAGAGAAGCATTTTCCTGTCCTAGGGTTAAAAACACAGGAACGATAAAAAATATGACCTCACTCCAACTAATACAGGTCTGAAAGCTCGTGAAAGTGACCCGTAAATACATTGGTGTATAGTGAAGGCGGGAAGTCGTAGACTAGCCGTCTATGATCGCTACTAAAAAAGATTTTTAGCAACTAAATAGAACGACAAATATTTATCTCTACATACTGGAGATTCTTGAATAAGGTTAATATATATCTGAGGGTACAATGTACCCCCGGAAATATATAGTGTGTCTATGATTTAAGGTGGTTCTATGGTAATAATTTGATATACCAGAACTTAATATCAAGATAAGCAGAACAAGTAAAATTCAACCAATTTTTCAAAATAAATCAAAATTAATATACAATTAGAATTAATCAAAATTAAAAAATATAATATAAATATTTACCTATTCAAATGGCCCTAACTGTACAGTTTCACGGTGCAAAACATTAAAAATCACGAGGATATTAATGGAAAAGCAACGATTCAGAGAAGCATTTTCCTGTCCTCGGGTTAAAAACCCCAGAAACGACAAAATATATGACCTCAGTCCAACTAATACAGGTCTGAAAGGTCGGGAAAGTGACCCGTAAAAACATTGGTGTATAGTGAAGGCGGGAAATCGTAGACTAGCCGTCTATGATCGCTACTAAAAAAGATTGTTAGCAACTAAATAGAACGACAAAGATTTATCTCTACATACTGAAGATTGTTGAATAAGGTTAATGTTTTGCACCGTGAAACTGTACAGTTAGGGCCATTTGAATAGGTAAATATTTATATTATATTTTTTAATTTTGATTAATTTTAATTGTATATTAATTTTGATTTATTTTGAAAAATTGGTTGAATTTTACTTGTTCTGCTTATCTTGATATTAAGTTCTGGTATATCAAATTATTACCATAGAACCACCTTAAATCATAGACACACTATATATTTCCGGGGGTACATTGTACCCTCAGATATATATTAACCTTATATATATATATATATATATATATATATGTGTGTGTGTATGTATATATATATATGTATGTATCTATATATATATATATCTATATATATATATACATCCCACCTTGTCTAAAATCTATGGCAAACTCCCTCGAGCCTCTGCCCTTCTAAAATCCCGGAGAGCTCAATTTGCTGGCCACTGTCACCGGGCCAGCAATGAAATCATATCCGCTCTCTTGCTCTGGAACCCTGACTCCAGCCTGACTAGGAGTAGGAAGCTGTCATTCCCTGACGTTATCTCTAGGGATACGGGAATCAGCAGACAGGACCTGGAGGCAGCGATGGGGGACAGGGGATTCTGGGGCACGAGAGTGAGATCCATCATCTCGACAGTAGTCGACGAGTGATGATGGTGAGGATATATCTATATATATAAAATGTGATAAACCTGTATATATATATATATATATATATATATATGTATATATATATATACAGGTTTGTCATATTTTATCCTGAGTTCCAGGTTTGTCATATTTTATCCTAATTTCAGTTTTTTTCGTCGCTTTGGTCACTGCGGCCCACCTATCGGTCGCTGTCTTCAATTTGCAAAGCTGTCTAAACGTAATGTTATAACTCTAGGGTAATATACCCTATTGAGTGCTTACCTGTACACCCCGACTGCATTCATTAGCTTGGCTGCAACCAGAGCTTCGATGATGCTGTACTAAATTTTGTATATATGTATATATTTATATATATATTTATATATATATATATACAAATATATATAAACACACACACACATATTTATTTATATATATCTCCTGTAAAGAAAAATACATACAGTTTGATAGTCCAAATTAGTATGTCATAATTTGTTTAATTAGCAATAAAAATATCCCGAGGCGAGACACACATGATTGAATTGACGATACATGAGTCATGTTATGTTCTAGAGAAAGACATCGGTGGGATAACAAGAAATTACCTACTAATGTCAGCAGACATTATTCTTTCGTCTTGCTGTACCTTCAGACGTAATTGTGGAAATAGAATAGAAAAATTATCTTCACAACCTTATTAGCTTCTACCGGAAACATTGTCATGAATCGATATAAACTCCGCAATGTCAAAGATTTTTTTGTAGATTGTAACTCGTTGAAAAATCTTCAATAAAGCAAGATATAGCATGAGATAAATTTGAAATTTTTTGTTTTTTCTTTAAATAACAATGTGTCAGTAAATTTGAGGACAAAAAAGTATCATATCGTATCTTTAAATCGCCGGTTTTCTCTTGAAATTCGGTTTTATTGAATCTTACTTGTGATACAAGCTTATAATTATATTTCATTTTACTTGTAAAAATCACGAATCACACCATCACAACAGAATCCTAGACTTATTTATTTAATATGTAAATATATATTTCTTTCGTTCACTGGGGGCATTGAGTGTACTGATATCTCCCGCAAATCACTTATTTGGAGAAAATTATTTAATGCTTATGTTGTTCTTTACATATATACATATTATGTGATTGTCATTTATTTGCCAATGGAACAATGTATGTTACTAAATTTCACCTTTATTTGTTTTACATTTACTTATAAATTTATACGTATACACATTTACTATTAAACGGTTTGTACTAAGTTAATTCAATAAATACATTTAAATACCATTTGTCTTGAGAACAAACTATTAAAGAATTTGTGACGTCAATATTGGGATCGGTGATATCTGTATAAGATGAAGAAACACGTGATCAAGGTTCACTTGAAATAATCAAGGATCGCAGAAATAGGGTTGCTAATATATTTCCCCTGTACCGAACGGCAATGTTGCTCATTTTATTAGTTATTTTATGGACTGCACAGAATTAGTAACATCCATTTTAACGAAGCCGTCATGTAGCACGTCTTTGTATGTTTGCTTATTCACTCGTTTAAACCTGTTCTGAAAACTATTTACTTGTATGATGTTTTTGAAATATGCCTCTTTACCAGCAGTAGCCTCCACTTTGAAGAAGAGATCCCACTATAACATAATTTCATCTCATTCTATAGAACATATTGAATTGTGAAGGCTTAGTAGTTAGAGCATTGGGCTTACAATCCAAAGGTTGTGAGTTCAATTCTCGGACCGGGTGATGTATTGTTTCCCTGAGCAAGACACTTTATTTCACGTTGCTCCAGTTTACTCAGCTGTAGAAATGAGATGATAGGACTGGGGTCCCTATCGTTAAATAACCCAAGACACCTCCGAGATAGATCTTGGAGGAGGCCAGCTAAACCAGCATGGGTGTGAACTGTAACAACAACAACAACATATTGACTCAAAACTGTAAATAGCAGAGGGTCACATCTTAATATGGCATATAAAAGTAGATTTTAAAATTAGTTTCGATACGGTGCTCAATTGCTGGATTCCCGAGTCTAAGATATTGTGATGGCAGATAATATAAGCATATTGATAAAATCTAGATTGAAATTTTGAATAAATAGTATGTACACACCGGTATACATACAATGGCTTTATATCCAATGAACCGACAGCATTTTCAGTACGGCAAATTTTCTCCATTGCTGGTTGTCACATTTTATAATAAATCTTTAATAGTGAGAAAGATGAAGTTGGGGTAAACATTTGGGAATGATGATTAAATCCTATGATATTGAAAGCAGTTCTCTTTTTATAGGCGATTAGACCGAGGAATGACATGTGGTGTTTAAATTGTGTAGTTTTCCACATGAAAAGTCGATTGTAACTATCTTCGAGTTACTGTCTGGTAAACATGACTGACACAGCTGATAACGTTTAATAACGTTTACAATTATCTAATAATCCGGTTGTTTGAGGAGATATTGAATGAATTAATGAAGGAGATTTTAAACGATGAGAAGAGTGGGGTATGATTTTCTATGCCGGAGATGTTCTAATTGAAATTGCAGCGTGAGCAGGCACCTTATCTTGTTGCAGTCCCTCGTCTGGGATGTCACTTACAGCGACACTTTCTCCAGTAGCAACCTGGTTCAGTCTGCGATAACCCAAGGTTCTGCTGCACGTTGGGCTGAGGAGGCCCAACTCTCCAAGTACCGGTCGCTCTCTGGCAGGATCACGGTCGTGCCCTTGACAGTGGAGACTTCTGGTGTCCTTGGCCTTATGGCTACCTCCCTATTCACCACAATAGGCGCTGAGCTAGCCAGCCGCATGTATGGGCCTCATGCGTTGGAATGGCTCTTCCAGCGCATCTCCCTTACCATCCTGCGGGGAAACGCCTTCTCCATCCTGTCCGCCGTGGCTGTGGGGAGGCCATCACGTGGGACCTCATTTGCTCACCATAAGGATGAATAGGCAAAGTTATAAACTGTTGACATAACATGTTTATGTATAGCACATTTATTAAAATAAGATATACTAAAAAAAAAAAAGCATCCAGAGTTAAGATTTCTTTAACGGAAGTAATGACTTGTCATGCCATGCGCAGATGCTCATGTGGTGACTTAGAGCTTCCAACCAATTACTCGTCTTCCCATTTACTTCAATGTCCTTTATAACTTATTGGGGCCAATACCGAGATCGTCCCAAATACCTTTCTCCTTGAGGTAAATATTCTTTTTGAAAAATACGACGGTGGTTGAAAGGTGATAATCATCTATTTCAGCCAGGATCTGCTTATGATTGCTTTCTGCGGATCAAGAAATGTATTCGTGTGGCACTCTTCATATAGCTGTTTTGTCTCAAGGTCTTACTCGCAGAGCCGTGGTCCAGCTCTTGTTTATACAACGCCTGCCTCACTGTTCATCCTTTCATGACGATATTCGTCTTCAAGTACGAGGTTTGAATTTAACATTTTCAAAATCCTTACTTCTCAATAGAATGGCATTTCTATAAGCTTGTGTTAAAGGAGTAAATGTTGCCGTGGCAGATTTGTTAGGTTTCACCAACATTATCATCGGTAGAGGTTCGGATGTTTTTCCAGCATAGAGTTACGGCCCTTTGTGATCTGAGTTCAAATCCCGCCGAAGTTAACTTTGCCTTTCATCCTTACAGGTTCGATAAAATAAAGTACCAGTAATACACTGGGATAATTGCCGGCCGTGTGTCAAAGGTAGAAATAATTATCATATACAGCTGTTATGTAATTTCCAGCATGATTAACTTAATAGAGGTTATAAACACTTGGTACAAAAGCAGCAATAACTCATGACAGCCTTAATCAATCATGTCGAAATAAGTATGTATGTGCAGCCAACTTCATAGCAAACAGGGCTAAATGATCAATTCTCTGCTGTGCTCCAATGAGGTACATATGGAAATTAGTAACCTTACATATATAACAAATGTTTGAGACAGAAACACAAGGAAAATAATGACGGAATTTAGAATAACCATCTAACATTAGATGTTGAATGATTACATCTACGACGAAGAAAAGGATGAAATAGGCCTATACAACTAGAAGTCTATTGTAAAATAACTAGTATAGGACTAAAGGATATTCAAACAAGAACAGAGGCAATTTAATATAAATAGCCACAAAATATGAAAATGCAAACCCCACACGAAACATATTGTCTGTCTTCAGGTATGCTAAATATTTCAAAACTGATGCTAGCTAAAGTAAATACAAACAAAGTAAAGACATCACAGAAATGGTTAAAAATACGATCTAAATTTAACACAGTCGTCTAGAATAACATACTAAAACAGTAGGAAATACCCTTACATGGTCAATGCAGGAAAACGATAAATAGAAAGGAAGTAGCCGATACATTAAACTTGCTAAGAAGCAGTTTTCTAAAAGCGGAAGCTGAGGGATTTCTAATTACAGCTGATGATGCCTCTCCAACAGAACCCAAGATAAGTATATCAGAATATGTGGTGGGAAGTAACCATATTATCTCTAGTTACACTGTCTTAGAAAATGTATATATCCACTGACATGAGAATGTTCGCAATTATAGACAGTGGACTTATACATATACTATAAAATAACAATAGAAATAGAGATGGTATAGAAACAGAGACACATAGAATGGTATCAAATCAACTGATTGGATAGTATAATCAAAGACAGCAAAGAAAAGAAAATGTATTCTAGATGTATGAATCCCCATAAACGTATGATCCAAATATAACGAACTGGATATAAAAATAACCCGAATGGGGTATGATGAACAAAAAACATACCTTTAAATATAGGTGCTCTTTGAATAATAATAAAACAGACAGAAAGGTATATAGCTAAAGGCCCAGGAATCACAAATATATATATGGCTTTAAAAGAAATTGTCATTATTCAGATATTATGAAGAGTATTCATCAAGCAATAGATTCAAACATAAAAATAACATAGCATCTATCCAAGGTAAGGCAGACATTACACGCAATATCATTACTACTACTACTACTACTACTACTACTACTACTACTACTATGGCTACTGCTACTACTACTACTACTACTACAAATAATAATGGTTACATTTATTGGCCACAAGGGCCGACATATAGGACACAATAAAATAGGTGCGGATAGAGGGTTGATTCAGGAACACCACAAATCCTGAATCACCCGCGGCCATGGCAGGCTCAGGCATCCACGTGGAGTGTGATGGCAGCAGATGGAACACCTGACCAACGGAACCTGTCCGCTCCTCAATAATTTGAAGAGGAGCCGTTCGAAGTTGGCGAGGCGCGGACGGGGGCAAAACACAACGGTCAGGTGGTAGTACATGACGGACCAGATGTACGCTTTCGCCACCTCCGCCCGACCTTTCAGTGATAGCTTCCTCGCACTCATTTCTGGGTGAGAATGGCTAACCAGCCAGTCACCTCGTCCCAATCAAACCCCGAGCAACTTTACCATCCCATCCGTCCAGCGCCCAACGATGCTATTGGACGCGATGGACTTGCCGCTCCAGTTGTCGAGTTGCAATCCCACTGAACTTTGTGGGTTAAATTTCGCTCTCCGTCAACATATCATATTCCTCCTACACGTTGCCGGCCACTTCCATTTCCAAGGTGTCCCACACCATAACGGTGTTGTCGAACGCATAAACCGACAGAGCCTGTCCGCGTCCCGGTTCCAGTGGGATGCCCTGCAACAGCTCCAGTTTCCGCAGTCAATGCTCGGGAGTCAATACGTACAGAAGGGAGGGGCGAGGGTTTCCCTGACGGACACACAGAAGATCTGAAACGGTTCCAAGAGGTGGCCATTCACCTTGACCACCGTGCAGAGATCGCTATGCATTGCAGCGATCCAGCTTCTTAAGACAGGGTCGAAGCCAGCTGCCTCGAGGACAGACTCCAGGTACCGATGGTCGACTCTATCGAATACTTTCGATTGATGCAAATTGATCAGAGCCCCACCGAAGTCAGGTTTACACACTACTTACCCTCTGTATGATGTATCGCATGAGGTGGATGTTGTCGTGCATGAACCTGGTCGGGATTGCGCAATTTTGCGCCTCCCAACCAGATCCTCGACGACAATCGCCAACCTCTTTGCTAACACCTTGGCCAACATCTTAAACTCTGTGTGGATTAGAGTTATGGGCCTGAAGTTATCTAATGTGTCCCTTTTCTCGTCTTTCCTTATCGTCAATCCGCCCAAGCTCACAGAACTAGGAATAATCCCATTCTGCTACCAGTTGCAATAAAGCGATTCGAGGAGATTGGAGAATAAGTCTGACATATTTTCGTAAACCTCGTAGGGCTGACCATCCAAACCGGATGACTTGGGCTTTCTGCAGCTGACAAGGCATCCTGAATTTAGGCTGAAGTTATCGGCCTTTCGCAGCGCTCAGCGTCGGCCGTCGAGCTAGGACTGAAGTCTCTGAACGAATAACTGAGCAAGGTGCTGACGAAAGGCCTCACACAACCGTTTGGAAGCGCTCAGCTCGTGTCCGTCTCAGTCCCTCAAAGACTGAACTGTGGTTTTATTACCACGCTATGTCTCTGCCACGCGGTCCCATTGAACAGCTTTTGTTCTCTCGTTTCTCAGAGCAGGCGCCTTAGCTCTGAAAATGCAACCTTTGTGTTGCTAGCACATCGGTTGCAATGCCACTACAAATAGCTACATCTAACTCAGCTACCAGCTCCACCTCGTTTCTATTTTTCTCTAACGTTACTTCTTTGCTAAACCCATCGAAATTACTATAATCTGTCTTTGAGAGCCCCCCGCAACACGTTGTTGACGAGCCCCACCACCTCCACATCAACTTTTGCTTAACTAAATTATTGACCCGGCCCCTGTAAGTATTACGCGCCGGAAACAACATGTTCATCTTCCAGTAACCAGGTCCTAACTTACGCGTCTTATCTAGGTCGAGAATACAGATCACAAACTTGTGATCTGAATAGGCGACCGTTTTAAAACGTGGACACTCAATACTATTTCTATCAATTTTCCCAATGAAGATCCTATCTATATACGATCAGGATGACCCTATGCGGGTGGTCCAGATCCATACTGGTGCATTAGAGAAATCTACTCGGTACCTGTCGGACAGTTGTAACTGGCTGATCAGGTACTTGAGCCTGTTGCACGCCCCGCTCCTATCGGCTACTCCCACATAAACCCAGCGTGTGTATAAGATGCCGTTCCAGTCCCCCGCTAACTGTAATGTGTTAGACGTACCCAGAAAATCTTCCAGGTGTATAAAATGTTCGGCCGCCCGGCACCGGTAGGCGCCTAGATGGCCAAGAGTCTAAAGGCACAACCTTCGCTATTGTTCACGTCTAGGACCACCAAATTACCGTTCAGGTCCCGGAAGATCGACCTTACCTCGAGATCCAGGCCTTTCCTAAAAAGCACTGCCACTCCACCTCCCATTCCCGGCTAACATGCAAATATTTGATATTGTGGAAAATCTCTCCCACTTTCTCAATGTCTTTACTTTGTGTTGCAAGGGCCATCAGTTGTTTGTTGGCCATCCCTAGTAATGCGAAGTTGGGTCTGTCTGTTGTTGTTGGTATCTGCCTGTGTTTATTTTTTGTTTGGGATAACTTGTGCTTGTGTCGGTGACGGTTGTGGAGTTGATGTTGCTATTGGTGTGTCTGTATTTGCTGTAGGTGTGTTTTGTGTGCTTGTTGGTGTGTGTGGACTGTTTCTTTTTCTTTTTGTGCTTTATTTTTGCCTTTTGGCTTTTTGAGGTTTCCCCTCATCTCCACTCGGAGAAGTGGAGGAACTGGTGTCTGGAGACTATGTGCCAGAGGACAGTGGGAGTGTGTTTATGAGCGTGTGTGTTTTGTTCTGTGTGGATGTGTTTGAAAGAGAGGGAGAGGTCATTTGGGCGACAACCTGGGTGCATTTAATTGTCTATAATGGTGTTAATAGTGTTGTTTCATTTTCTGTTGCTGCTGGTGTTGTCCCTCCGCATGACACTGGTGTTGGAAGCAATGGAGTTTTGTGGACTCCTGCAGATTTCAATTGGGCGCATAAAGGCTCGCAGGTATGTGGCTTCACCACACAGGAAATTATGCGGCCGTTTGGCCTCCGTCACTAGCCCTATTTCCTACCCGTTCTGTAGTTTGATGTGGTCCAGTATGTTTTTTTGTCTTCGGGTCTGATTTGGAGAAGAACCTCCGAACCAGTCCCTAACCAAGTCTCTTTCTTTGTAAATTTAACGTCAAGGAGGTTTTCAGGGCCCTCTACCGCCACGCAGCCCAGGAGCCACCATAAATCCAGTCCTGGCGGAATCCTGGGTACACGGACCTTTGCTGTTCTCCTCCCCATGTAGGACGGGTACAAAATGTTTTGGTCCGTTTTGAAGGGGACCATAGAATGTTTTATAGCAAGGGCATCAGTTTTGAATAGCACCAAGATTTGTTTGGCCCTTTTTATAAGGTCTAAATCAATATTTTCGATGCATTCAGTGCTGCCTCTACCTGTCTTTCGGCGGTGTTCTCGGTCTTTGGAGATTTGACCAAAATACCTCGATATTTTAGAGTTCTCCTCTCCTTTGCTGCCATTACCGCTGCCGGGACGTTTAATATGGCCCAGTTTTTCTATATTGTAATAATTTTTTCAGCTTGGGCCAAACGTTCCTTTTAAGGTCAATTCGTACAGCGTTTGGCTTTTTGCTACCTGTGGTCGTGAAAATACTCATGTTGTTGATGCTGTTGTTGTTATCGTTCTTTTTGCTGCTATTTTGCTGTTTGTCGTTCACTATATTGTTGGTAGTGTTGCTGTCGGTGACATTGTTGTTGTTGTTGTTGTTGTTCTCGGTGCAGTTGTTGTTGTTGTTGCTTTCTTGCCTTTTTTCTTTGTTACCTTTGGTGATATCGTTATTCCTGTTCTTGTTGTTGTACATTCCGGGGTCGTTTTTGTGTCATCGTTTCTTGTGTCTCTGTTTTGGTCGTCGCTGTTAGAGCTGTTGCCTTTGTTGTTAACGTCAATGTTCCCACGTTTGCTGTTGATGCTGTTATTGTTCATGTTATTTTTGTTGGTGTTGTTAAATTTGTTGCTGCTATATGTTTTTGTTTTATATATTTTTATGTCTGCCATGTCCCCCCTCTCAATATTTAAGCCGCTATCACACGACACCAGATACATGGTTGTGGGCATGGCCCTGCCATGTTTTGTATTGCTTTGTATTTTTCCGAAAAAATGTTTATGCAAAATTCAAATAACTGCAACATGCCCAAATATTATAGTTTCTCTCTTTCACAAGCCAAGGGCGGATGTCTCACGAACCTTTTGCCAAAAATATAGCAATCAATACAATTGAAAACATCTTGAAATTGACTACATTTTGGAACTCACAAAAAACACGCTTTCATTGTCTGACAGCCAATAATAATGATTTCTCGTATAGGCACCAGGTCAGTAATTTGGGGGCGCGGAAAGTTGATTAAATTGACCACAGTACGTTACTGGTGCTTTATTTTATCGACCCCGTAAGCATGAAAAAAGGCAGAGTTAACCTCGGTTGGATTTGAACTCAGACCGTAATGGGACGTAATTATTTGCTGCAAAGCATAGCGACCGACCCACTACTGCTAATTCAACGCCCTTTATAATAATAATAATAATGATTTCATTTATTGGCCACAAGGGCCGACCTATAGGGGACAATACAAAAGACTGGGACAGTGGGGTTTTACAGAAAAATCGAGTAAATAATATGAATAAACAAAGTAAAATAACAAAGTAACAATAAAGTAACAAGAAAATTACAACAAGATAACATTCCCCAATAGGGGGGATGACCACCTAGGGTTTGCTCAGGTACCCCACCAGTCCTGAACGACCCGACGCTTCGAGAGAACCCTGGAAGGGCACCCCTCTCCTCTTCAAATTTACCTACCTACAGCCGCATGACCAGAGTAGGCCCACTCACACGGGCCATTCTCGCCACATTCATCCACCTTTCATCAATTGTACTGGGGGGCAGCACTATCTCTCCACCCTCACCTACCTTTCCAAGTGAAACTTGAACAAGTTGATGAGGGATTGGCCGAAGAGAAACGTGTCTGTCTTCAGTCCTTTCAAACTCGTCCACCATACAACCTCTTTCGCTACTGCCACCAGACAGAGTAAAATTGCCTGCCCTTCCTGGCCAAAAGAAGGCGGCGGGTCAATCTTCACTATGGACTCGGCCGATAGCCGGATCCGTTCAACACGTGACAACAGCTGTTCAACATAACTCCACAAGTCAGTAATGCACGGACACTGGACGAGTGCGTGCAGAACGGTTTCATCGTTCTGCGCGCATCTCGCGCAGGTCCGTCTGAGACCACTTCCGTGCCTGTAGAGTTTATCTCGAATGGCAGTGCCCACCGGTAGCACAGCCAAGCGAGGGATTTTTGGAAATTATCCATCGTCCCCGGCTCGAAAGTCCTCCGGTACAGACTGGTTGGTCGACTTCGTTGACTCCCAGAGCCTCTCCGAGTGCGTCGTCGCACTTGCCCACCACTAATCCTCTATAGAACTCGAGAGTGGAAGTTCCACTGACCCGCACTGCCCGCCTGGTAGAGGGCAGTGAGTGCCTGGCAACATTCCAGATGCCAGTCACCCAGTCTCAGTCTCGTCTTGACCCCGGACTGCAACTCTGTCAAAGAAACGAGCTGCGGAAAGGCCCGTCTGACCAACGGCGACCACACCTGTTCACTGTTTAGGCAGAATATCTGGAGATGCCGCAGCCTCAGCGCGTGCCTACGCATCATTAGCTACGGCATGCCCAGCGCTCCACGTAGGGGGTGCTGGCATCAGAATGACCGCGTCACCAGCGGAACCTGACCCCTCCACAAGAATTTGAAGAGGAGTCGCTCCAACATGGCGAGGCGCGAACGGGGGCAAGGGACGACAGTCAGACGGTAGTAGATGACGGACGCGATGTACGCGTTCGCCACCTCCGCCCGCCCTTTCAGTGATAGCTTCATCCCAGCCCATTTCTGGGTGAGACTGGCTACTCTGCCCGTCACCTCGTCCCAATTCTTATCCCACCTGGGGGTCTGGCCTGAACCAAACCCCTAGCAACTTTACCGGTCCGTCCATCCAGCGCCTAACGACTCTGTCGGACGGCATGGACTAGCCTCTCCAGGTGCCGAGTTGCAAGCCCACCGACTTTTCCGAGTTAAGTTTTGCTCCCGTCAACCTTTCATATTCCTCCAATAAGTTGCCGACCACCTCGATTTCTGAGGTGTCCGACACCATCACGGTGATGTCGTCCGCATAAGCCGACACAGCCTTTCCGCGTCCCAGCTTCCGCAGTAAAGGCTCGAGAGTCAATACGTAGGGAAGGGAGGAGAGATGCCACACTTGACGGACCGATCGGGAGACCTGAAACGGTTCCGAGAGGTGGCTATTAATTTTGACCATCGAGCAGGTGCCGCTGTGCATTGCAGCGATCCAGCTTCTGAAGACTGGGCCGAAGCCAGCCGCCTTGAGGACAGCCTCCAGGTACTGATGGTCGACCTTATCGAAGGCTTTCGATTGATCTAAATTGATCAGAGCGCCACCAAAGCCAGGTTTACACCTGACCCTCTCTATGATGTATCGCATTAGGTGGAGGTTGTCGTGTATGCACCTGGTTGGGATTGCGCAAGTTTGCGCCTCCCGAACCAAATCCCCGACGACAAGTGCCAACTTCTTCGCTAACACCCTGGCCAAAATCTTAAATTCTGTGTTGAGCAGAGTTATGGGCCTGAAATTGTCTAATGTGTCCCTCTTGTTCTCGTCTTTCCTTATCAGCGTCACTACGCCCCGGCTCACAGAACTGGGAATACTCCCGTTTTGCTGCCAGTTGCAGTAGAGCACTTCGAGGAGATTGGAGAACAAGTCTGGCATATTTACGTAAAGCTCGTAGGGTAGACCATCCAAACCGGGTGACTTGCGTCTCATGCAGCCTACCAGGGCATCCTGAATCTCGGCTGAAGTAATTGGTCTTTCGCAGCACCCAGCGTCAGTCGTCGAGAGTTGCGGCAAGCCATCGATGTAGGGACTGAAGTCCGCCACCATCTCTGACCCGCCACATCCCCCGAACAACCGAGCAAAATGTTGGCGAAAGGCCTCACACATCCTCTTGGAATCGCTCAGCTCGAGCCCGTTTCGGTCCGTCAAAGACCGTATCGTGGCTTTATTACCACGCTGCGCCTCTGCCACGGGGGCCCATCGAACAGCTTTGGTTCCCTCGTTTCTCAGAGACGCGCCTTATCTCTGACAATGCAACCTTCGTGTTTCGCTTTGAAGAAATGGTCTAATGCCGTTCTCGCCGCTAGTACATCAGTTGCAATGCCACTACCAATAGCCTCGTCTAACTTATCTACCAACTCTCCCTCATTTCTATTTTTCACGAATACTACTTCTTTGCTAAACTCTATCGACATTACTCTATCTCTTTTGAGAGCCCCCCTCCCCCCCAAATCATCTATTGTTGACGACTCCACCTGTCAAATTTTTCTTAACTAAATTTTTGATCTGGTCCCTGTAAGCCTTACGTGCCGGAAATGACATGTTTAGCTTCCAGTAACCAGGTCCAAACCTACGCGTCTTATCTAGGTCCACCATACAGATCACAAACTTCTGATCTGAATAGGCGACCCTTTCAAAACGTGGACAGCTTACACTATTTCTGTCTATTTTCCTAATGAATATCATGTCTATATACGATCTAGATGACCATATGCGGTTAGCCCAGGTTCACACTGGCGCATTAGGGAAATCTAGTCGGTACCTGTCAGACAGTTGGAACTGGCTGATCAGGTTCTTGAGGCTTTTGCACCCCCCGCTCCTATCGGATACTCCCACACAGTCCCAGCGTGCGTCTAAGATGCCGTTCCAGTCCCCCGCTAACAGTAAAGGGCGAGACGTATCCATGAAGGCTTCCAGGCGTCTAAAGAAGTCCGGCCGTCCTGACGCAGTAGGAGCATAGACGGCCACCAGTCTAAAGGCACCACCTTCATTATTGTTCACGTCCAGGACCACCAACTTCCCGTCCGGGTCCCGGAAGATCGACCGTACCTCGAGATCCAGGCCTTTCCTAAACAGCACTGCCACCCCGCCTCTCATTCCCGGCTGGCTAACAGATGCAAAGATCTGATAGTCGTCGAAAATGGGGGCTAGTGCGCGCGTGTCGGAAATCCTGGTATCGCCGACTGCAATTACATCCATTTCTATAGACCTGAGATCGTTGAGCAGGTGACCCTGCTTCCAGGACGATCCCAGGCCTCCAACATTTAAGCATTCTACTCTTAATACGTCCATCTTGGCAGGTTAAACAGAGAGAGAGGAAGGTTTACTTACCATCCGGACTCTTGTGAAGGCCGGGTTGTTCGACTTCCATAGATAGTGGGGTTTCTTTTGGGAACCCCTTTAAAAGTATTGAAGTGTGTTTTACGTTCAGGGTTCCCACGTCCCTAGGAAAGTTGTCTCGTATTTCTTTGAATATGTCGAACGACATTCGCACCAGAACCAAATCTTCCGGCACGCGAAATGTGCTCGATTTAACCATTTCCCCCTCTTTTTGTATATTTTCACTTCGTGCTACGAGGGCCATTAGTTCCTTGTTGGCCCTCCTGACGAGCACGAACTTTTCCATGTTTTGTTGGTGTGATTTTATTTGTTTGCGTGACTGTGGTGGTGATGGTTTTGGTGGCGTTGTTTCAGTTGTATCTGTGTTTGTTGTGAGTGCGGTGTCAGTGGTTTCAGATGTTTGTGTGTATATTTGTTCTTGCGTCTGTTTCGGTTGTTTGCGTTTGGGGCATTCCGGTGATGGTGATGGTGGTGTTGATGTTGGTGTTATTGGAGAGATGTTTGCGTGGGTGGTGTCTGCGTCTTTTATTGTGGGTGCTTTTGTGCTTTGAGTTTTTTTTTTATTTTTGTGTTTCCTTTTTTGTATTTTGGGTGATTTTGGATTTCCCTCATCTTCACTACAGGTAGATGAGGGGTCTGTGTCTGTAAGTGTGTCTGTATGTATGTTTAAGGTTTTATTGGTGTGTGTATTTGGGGGGGGGGATTTGACAGCTTTCCTGGTTTCCCCCCTGGGTGGTCAATGTTTGTGGTGGTCTTTCTATTGGTGTTGTTGGTGGTTTTGCCGGTGCAGGTGTTGGTTATGGTCCTCGCCCCGGCGACGGCAGCAGTGGAGCCTTTCGACCGTTGCCTCTTTCAGCAGTTGAGGTCAGAAGGCTACCAAATGGGTTTTTTCCCCACAAACAAAACACTGTGGCCTTTTGCCTTCGGTCATAATGTGAATGACAGTCCCATTCTGAAGTCGGATGTGGTCTGGGATTGTCTTCACATTCTCGGGCCTGATCTGGAGAAGGATCTCTACGTCAACCCCGGACCTGTCCTCTCTGGCCATTCTGGTCACTTCTATAGGGAATGTATCCGTCCCCACCACAATCACACATCCCAGAAGCCACCATATGTCAAGTCCTAGTGGGATTCTGGGAATGCGGAGACGGTGCGTTCTTTTACCCATGTGGGAGGGATACATTATGACCTTGCTGGTTTTGCAAGGAGTCATGGCGTGTTTCATCGCGAGGGCTTCAGACTTGAACAACACTGAAATGGTGCCGTACTGTCTTCCCCCTCTCTATGTACTGGGCGTCTTCTCTGATGCACCTCAGCGCGACTTCGACATCTTCTTTTTGGATTAACGTTGCCCTTTTGGTTTGTGCTGAGATGCATCTATAATGCACCGTTTTGCACTCCACTGCCTCAATAGCTTCTACCGGGACAGTTAAGTTGGCCAAAGTTTGCTCTTGCTTGATGAGCGTCTATGCTTGGGCCAACTTTTCATCTTTGTTTGAGAGGTCCATGTTGAAGCATGGCCTCTTTTTTGCTGCTGCCGCAGCGAAAGTGGTCTTGTTTTCGTTGGGGGTCGTGTTGACGTTGTTCTTGTTGGTGTTGTTGTTAGCACTGTCGCTGTTATCATTGTTGTCTTTGCTGCCACCGTTGTTCTCGGTGCAGTTGGCATTGTTGCTGTTGGTGTTGTCGCTATTTGTTTTCATGTTAGTGGTGTTGATATTGTTGTTGTATTTGTTATTTTTTTTTTTTTTTAATCTGTATTTTCTTTGTCGCTGTTACTGTCATTTTTATCCAAATTAGAGTTCTTATTGGTATCATTGGTGTATTTGTTTACCTTGTGTGTGGTGGTGTTTGCGTTATTAATGTGTGTTAATTTCGCTGTAGCGCTCCTCTTAACTTCTACGTCGTTGTCGCACGAGAGCCGACATATCGCTGCGGGGCGTGGCTCAGCCATGTTTTTCTTTCTTCGTAAATTTTTTAAGCTGTAAAAAAAAGTTCAATTATTTGGGCCAAAAGGCCTAAATATACTTTCCCCTTCACGGGGCAAAGTCTAAGGGCTTATATCCCTTACACAACAATAAATATTTAACAACAAATAATTTAAACAAGCAAATAAAGCGACTTACTGTGAGCGAGCAAAATACGTCCGCTTAGACCAATAATAATAATAATAATAATAATAGTAACAACATCAACAAGAACAACTGACTAGGTATGAGACGTTAATGACACAAAATCCATATGATGAACAAGGAATGCACACGGTCACGCAACTCTATAAAAGTGCATTGTTTCTGTATTAAATATATCCATTCTTTTGACGGGCAAATTACGCACGAGAACAATGTTCGCTAATATAATTTGTGTAAATGACATAAAAAATAATGCCTGTTACATCATTCCAAATAATGCATTAGAAGTAACCTGAAATATTAGATTTAATATCTGTATATTTCGTTATCAATTTGTAAATTCATTATAACTTTATTATATTCAACATATATTTCATAATACTTAAGTAATTGCACCCGTGACTTCTGTACACTCAATTCCTCAGATCTTAATGTTTTACGGAGTTAATGTTACATGATCGAAATAAACCTACACTAAATATATTTCTGTATATCTTTTTTTTTTTCTTTTTTTAGCTTTAAAGCAGCTAACTCATTAGAATTTATTTAATATATATGCAGAAACAGACAGGCACAGACATACACCCACATACACACCACAATGCTTTGGTAGAGTATAATTATCGTTATTATATACATATATATATATGTATATATCTATATATACATATAACGAAGGAAATGTGGTAAGGAACCAGATGTACCATAACGCACCAAAGTACTCAATACTTAGGGTAGTACGTAGTAGGTATATATAGAAACAAGTATGACCCCGACGGCAGCGCTCAAGCCGTTTCGACGGCTAATTCAGTTCAGAATTAGCCGTCGAAACGGCTTGAGCACTGCCGTCGGGGTCATACCTGTTCCTATATATACATACATATATATATATATATATATATATATATATATACATACATAGAAAGAGAGAGAGAGAGAGAGAGAGAGACAGAGAGAGAGAGAGGGAGAGAATGAGATAATTTCTAAAGAACGAGAAATGATTCACTAAATCCATATATATATATATATATATATATATATATATATATATATATACAATATATTTAGAAACACACACATACATGCGGACACACACATATACATGAATGCATCTTCACCCAACCGTGAGTTAATGGTGCCAACCTTACCGATGTTGCTCAATGAATGACTGGGACAGACCAATCCGGTTGAATTAGACTGGACCAGTATCAGAGTTAAAAATACATTATGAAGAGAGAAGAAACATTTAGATATAATTAGTAATAAAATGTATCATACCTAAACTGTTCCTAGATTCCTCGACTACGTAGTTTCGTGGCATAAACAAAAACAATACATCATAAAGATATAGAGTCCTTGCGAGGTCTGCCAACTTATCAAGAGGATACCTCATTTTACTAGCTTCAAGAACGCGTCTACACGACGTGAGAAAGAATCCCAAAAGGCGGAGGGGGAGATAGTCACGCGATATAACGGTCGAGAAACAGAGCTAAGCCTCTTATAACCCCGAAGAAAATACCACGGAGGCGGAGAGGTATTTATATCGAAGCCGTAGAAGAGGTGGTGAAGGAGGCGAGAAGGATTGGTCTGTCCCAGTCATTCATTGAGCAACATCGGTAACACGGTTGGGTGTGGATGCATTCATGTATGTGTGTGTGTCCGCATGTATCTGTGTGTTTCTAAATATACTTTTCATAACTACCTCTGGTCGAGTAATCTTTGAAGTGTGGTGACTGATGGAAATCTGCCATTACTCATACTTCTCTCCTCCTTCACCACCTCTTCTACGGCTTCGATATAAATACCCCCTCCGCCTCCGTCGTATTTTCTTCGGGGTTATAAGAGGCTTAGCTCTGTTTCTCGACCGTTATATCGCGTGACTATCTCCCCCTCCGGCTTTTGGGATTCTTTCTCACGTCGTGTAGACGCGTTCTTGAAGCTAGTAAAATGAGGTATCCTCTTGATAAGTCGGCAGACCTCGCAAGGACTCTATATCTTTATGATGTATTGTTTTTGTTTATGCCACGAAACTACGTAGTCGAGGAATCTAGGAACAGTTTAGGTATGATACATTTTATTACTAATTATATCTAAATGTTTCTTCTCTCTTCATAATGTATATATATATATATATATATAATTCACGAAATCCATATATATATATATATATATATATATATATATATATATATATATATATATATATGGATTTAGTGAATCATTTCTCGTTCTGTAGAAATTACCTCATTCTCTCCCGCTCTCTCTCTCTCTCTATGTATATATATATATATATATATATATATATATTATATATATATATATGGAGGAGGTTATAGTTCACTTGAAGCATAGTGTAATGAGGTATAAACGTTTGTATATGTATAATAAAGCCAAAACAATGCAGGTATGGACATAGAATAAAGAATGCAAATGCAAAATATATTGTTGACAATTAGTCTTTTACCTTAGATTTATTTAAATGTCCTTAATGTTCGAGATAATATCTCTTCTTCAGAGGGAAGTAAAGGTCTCAAACCAGTGTTCTAAATAGCTTGCCAAGTCATGCTGACAGGAAATGTTATAGAGTATTTGTTCTATCTCTAATGTCAAAGAGTTAAAATTACGTGGATAAAGAGTAGTCTCCCTTTAAAAGTTTTTTTTATTTTATTTTATTTTTTATACATGCCTGTTTAAGTGTGTGGGAACATGCATGAAGGTGTAAGTATGTGAGTGTGTGTGTGAGTGTGAGAAGATAAGTCTATTCGTAAATGTGGGGGATAGGTTTTTATCTGGTGTTAGAACTGGTTTTGTGTGTGTGTATGTGTGAGAGAGAATAAGTGGAGGTGTAAGCGTGTGTGTGTGCGTGCGTGCGTGCGTGTGTGTGGGGTGTGTGTAAATATGGGGCTAGAAGCTCTATCAGGTTATAAATTGGGTGTTGAGTTCTAGTCTATTATTGATTGGTGGTTGTGTTTTATCTATAATTAGTGCTTCCTTAATTCTAAGATTGCCGAGGTTTCTTTCCTTAGTTTCTATGCTAACTGTTATCGTTTTGTCGGTGTCTTTGCATTTAACTAGGTATTTCTTAAATGAGGAAGCGTTAGTATTGAGGTGTTCTTTTATTCTTATGTGGAGTGGTCTGGTGGTGCTACCTACGTAGAAGTTGTTGCATTTATCACACTCTAGTCTGTATACGACGTAAACCTGGTGGCATAGGTCTGTGTCGTTGATGGGGCAGTTGGCTGGTCTGCAGCAGTTGTCATGTCTGGTGGAGTGTCTTTTGGTTAGCTGTCCGCGTAGAGAAGGACCTGAGAGATCCAGTTGGATATCTAGTCCCTCTCGTCTGATAGCTCTGCGGATGGCTGTTGTTGTTTCTTCACTGAAGTGTGGGAGCTTCAGGAAGCAAATGTTAGTGCCTCGGGTGTGGTGTCCTCTGTTCTTTCTGGCACGGTTTGTGGTGGATGTCGTGTATCCGTTCAGTTTGAGTACTTCCAGGAAATGTGTGGTGTGTGTGTCTCGGTCTCTAGTGTCGGTGCATTTGTTCCGGATACGTGCCAGTTCGTTCCTTATGTATCATAACTTGGCACCGAGTGGTAGGGCCGATCTGAAATGTACGAACAGTTCCCTGCTGGCGGCTTTTTTATAGAAGCAGGTGTGGATGTTGCCTTCCTCTGTTACCCTGAGTTGGAAGTCCAGTAGGGATAGGGATCCGCGGTCATCGGGGTGTTCCATGCTGGACTTTATACTAGCGTCCATGCTGGAGAATGTTGTGTATATTTTATCTGCCTCATCACGAGGTGATGTAAAGATGAGTATGTCATCTACATATCCGGAACAAACGTACCGACACTAGAGACCGAGACACACACACCACACATTTCCTGGAAGTACTCAAACTGAACGGATACACGACATCCACCACAAACCGTGCCAGAAAGAACAGAGGACACCACACCCGAGGCACTAACACTTGCTTCCTGAAGCTCCCACACTTCAGAGAAGAAACAACAACAGCCATCCGCAGAGCTATCAGACGAGAGGGACTAGATATCCAACTGGATCTCTCAGGTCCTTCTCTACGCAGACAGCTAACCAAAATACACTCCACCAGACATGACAACTGCTGCAGACTAGCCTACTACCCCATCAACGACACAGACCTATGCCACCAGGCTTACGTCGTATACAGACTAGAGTGTGACAAATGCAACAACTTCTACGTAGGTAGCACCACCAGACCACTCCACATAAGAATAAAAGAATACCTCAATACTAACGCTTCCTCATTTAAGAAATACCTAGTTAAATGCAAAGACACCGACAAAACCATAACGGTTAGGATAGAAACTAAGGAAAGAAACCTCGGCAATCTTAGAATTAAGGAAGCACTAATTATAGATAAAACACAACCACCAATCAATAATAGACAATAACTCAACATCAATGTATAACCTGATAGAGCTTCGAGCCCCATATTTACACACCCCACACACACGCACGCACGCACACACGCTTACACCTCCACTTATTCTCTCTCACACATACACACACAAAACCAGTTCTAACACCAGATAACACCTATCCCACAGATTTACGAATAGACTTATCTTCTCACACTCACACACACACACTCACATACGTACACCTTCATGCATTCTCCCACACACTTAAACAGGCATGTATAAAAAAAAGAAAAAAATCAAAAACAAACCCCTTTTAAAGGGAGACTCCTCTTTATCCACCTAATTTTAACTATTTGACATTAGAGATAGAACAGATACTCTATACCATTTCCTGTCAGCATGACTTGGCAAGCTATTTAGAACACTGGTTTGAGACCTTTATTTCCCTCTGAAGAAGAGATATTATCTCGAAAATTAAGGACATTTAAATAAATCTAAGGTAAAAGACTAATTGTCAACAATATCTTTTGCATTTGCATTCTTTATTCTATGTCCATACCTGCATTGTTTTGGCTTTATTATACATATACAAACGTTTATATATATATATATATATATATATATATATAACGAAGGAAATGTGGTAAGGAACCATGTGGACCATAACGCACGAAAGTACTCAATACTTGAGGTAGTAGAGTGGGTAATAGGAACCAGTAAGACCCCGACAGCTGAGCTCAAGCCGTTTCGACGGCTAATTCTGGACTCAGAATTAGCCGTCGAAACGGCTTGAGCTCAGCTGTCGGGGTCTTACTGGTTCCTATATATATATATATATATATATATATATATATATATATATATATAGGAACCAGTAAGACCCCGACAGCTGAGCTCAAGCCGTTTCGACGGCTAATTCATTCTGGACTAAATGAAAATTTATCCTGGTATTTAAATAGCCGATCTTCTCAAGGGGTAATTCCATATATGGTCAAAGTGATTGTCAAAAATCAGTAGTAATTCTGTGGTTGCAAATTAGTAGGGGAGATGGTGGCTAAACCTGCCAGTAGGAAAAAGAGGGGAGGGGGTGGAGTAGACCCAATCAAGCGTTGGTAGTGCCAGCTACAGCTGGGCATGAGGTCAAAGAAGATACAGGGGATGGGGAGGGGGAGGAAGTCGGAACGGTAGGTAGAACAATGGGGGGTAGAAATATATAGGAAAGAAAAAATACTGAGAGTGAAGAAAAGCAAATAAGTGTAAAGAAAAAAGTAAAGTAAATTAAATTCTACGACCTAGGTCTCAGGCTATTGTTAGGCTAGAATAAAATAAAGAAAGAAAGAAAGAAGTAAAGAAATAAATAAATAAATAAATAACGAAATAAGTAAAAGAACTAGGTGGGACAAATTAGGCAAGGACCCTGTTAAGAGGTATAAGTACGTAAATGATACGGTGACGGGTCAACAAAAGGGGCCAAAATACTAAAGAGACTACCACGAAATAAACAATAAAGGTTTCCATCCCGGGCCAGCAACGACCTAGTGCAGCAAAGTGAACTTGTACGAGATAATAATTCTGAGTCCCGAGAAAAATATATACTAATGCTAACTCTAAAAGATCTAAAACAAGCTACATGAAAGTTCGTACGAAGTAAAGGTAGAATACGGAGAAATAATATCAGAATCCACCCCGCCCAGAAGAAAAGCGAATCAAGAAATACTGAAACGAAAAAATAAGGCATAAGTGCCACTAAGAAATATAGTGGGCACAGAGAATACTGGGAGCGGTCGGAAAAAAGGGGCAAGTATCCGGGGTCTAAGCCAACTGCTATAAAGAGCGGAGTCCGCCAAATCTATCATAGACTAGGGGAGGGGGTGGTGGGGGTACTAAGGCTACATGGGGCCAAAGGGCAGCCTCGGGTGGGCGAGAAAAGACGCCGACAAAGGAGAAGAGCTGGGGTAGAAGGACAAAGGAGAGAGGGGGGAAGGAAATAAAGGAAGCGATAAAAGAATACAAAGAAGATCTTACGTCTTCCTTGGCAAGCAGGGGTTACCCATTGCAAAATCGGCAAGTGGGGTGTTATAGCCCTAGTCTACCCCCCCCCCCCCCGGGTCATTATGGGGTTTGAGGGCGAGGTAAGTCCTACGCAATCTATGTTTACATGCAGTAACCAGTTCATCTTTCTTGTTTAGGAGTTGGTCCGTCGAAAACAGCATTTGTAAAGTATATATATATATACAGAGAGAGAGAGAGAGAGAGAGAGAGAGAGAGAGCATGAGATAATTTCTACAGAACGAGAACTGATTCACCAAATCCATATATATATATATATATATATATATATATATATATATATATATATATATATATATATATACGTTTGTGTGTGTGTGTGTTCACAACAATCGTAGCTTTTATTTATTATGGAGATTATTTATAAAAATAACAAAATAAGATGCTGAGGTTACATATATCGTGTGCCCACTAGGCATATGTCTGCTCTGCACACAAGCAATAGGACGTGTGTTTTTTCCTGCCAGCGACATATCAAACATATCGAACTCATCTGAGGATGCCGTTCTCATAACAACAACAAATGCATCAAGGACATCTTGATTGCATGGAGAACCGTGGACATAATTGTTTCTACTTTAGGCACAAGGCCAGCAATTACCCAGTGCATCGCTGGTACTTTATTTTATCGACCCCGTAAGGATGAAAGGCAAAGTCAACCGTGGAAATAATGATAATGTATAAACGATATATGTAACCTCATCATCTTATTTTGTTACATATACATGTGTGTGTGTGTGTGTGTGTGTATGTGTGTGTGTGTGTGTGTGTGTGTGTGTGTGTGTGTGTGTGTGTGTGTGTGTGTATGTGTGTGTGTGTGTGTGTGTGTGTGTGTGTGTGTGTGTGTATACATATATATATATATATATATATATATGATAAAGATGTCTATATTCTACAAACATATTAAGTATCCTTTCAAACTGTCATCAACCTCCGACACAAGTCAGAAATCTACAGTGTGCTACAACCGGTCAAATAAAGGAAAACAGAAAGGGATGGGAACATAAGTTAGCGTTAATATCATGCCACAGAAAAAAGAAAGAAACAAAGAAAGAAGAGAGAAGAAGGGGGAAATAAGAAGAAGATAAGCCAGGGTTAATGTCAGCTATAAGAAGAAAGACAGAAAGAAAGAGGATCAAGGTCGGTATTACAGTCAGGCCAGGATTGTCGCGAAGAAATTATTTAATCTAAGGGACCCGTATCTTAACAACTACTACCGGTCAAATATAGGCAAACAAAAAGGGGAAGGAAGATAAGTCTGCGGGAGGAAGACAGAAAGAAGGGAGAAGAGAAAGAAGAAAAGGAAGAAGTAGAAAAGTCAGGGTTGACGGCTACAAGAAGAAAGATAGAAAGAAAGAGGAAGAAAGGTCGATATTCATGTCAGACAACAATCAGGCCAGGAGAGGCGCGAACAAATGTTCACACGGTGAAGTATCTTAGCATAGGTAAATAAGTGGGGGTCAGTGTGTTATATTGTGGGAGCAGAAGAGTGGAACATTACGTTTTTGTTTAGACTTATAGGATGAAGTTAAACATTAATATCTAATATTAAAGAAATTAGAAAACTTAAAGTTAAACAGTTAAACATTTTTAAGGTTGCGAGGTTTAGGCAAAGAAAGAGTCTTTACATGTGTGTATGTGTATTTAGGCATGTGTGTGTAACATCTACGAAGATGTAGCGTTTTATATAACGTCAATGAACCAAGTAAGTGGAGACGAAAAAACTGAATTTGAATAACGAAGCTAAAACGCCTTCAGAAATTCTGGGGGGTTACATAGAACAGATTCAATGAGTTATCTAATCTAAATTTTTCAAATTAATTTCATTAGATATTCTCATAATACGACGTAGGCTTCAGTGTTAATGGTTACATATATTTCTATACGCCTATTTTTCACACATCTGAACAGTTGAAAGAGTTTGTAATTAGCCGTAATTCACATATGAATTCCTGTTAAATTGCAATCGAATTCCATTCGCTGTTGAACATGATTTAAGATATAAAATATCGCAAACTCATAGTGTTAACGGATTTATTACATTTACAGCAGTGGAACCACCACCACCACCACCAACAACAACAACAACAATAACTCCACCACCAGCACCACCACCACCAACGATAACACCAACACCAACACCACCGCCTCCACCAACAATAACACCACCACCAACACCCACAATAACACCACCACCACCACCGACAACAACACCAACACCACCACCAGCAACAATAACACCACCACCACCACCGACAACAACACCAACACCACCACCAGCAACAATAACACCACCACCACCACCGACAACAGCACCACCACCGCCACCCCCACCACCACCAACAACAACAACAACAACACCACCACTACAAATAACAATAACACCACCACCACCAACAACAACAATAACAACAACAACACCACCACCAGTAACAATAACACCACCACCACCACCGACAACAACACCAACGCCACCGCCACCACCAACAATAACACCACCACCACCACCGACGACAACATCAACACCAACACCACCACCACCAACAATAACACCGCACCATCGACAACAAAACCACCACCACAACCATCAACAATGACACCACCACCACCGTCAACAACACAACACCACCACCAACAACAACACCACCACCACCACCACCGACAACAACACCACCACCACCACCGACAACAACACCACCACCAACAACAACACCACCACCACCACCACCGACAACAACACCACCACCACCACCGACAACAACACCAACATCACCACCACCATCACCATCAACAATGACACCACCAACACCAACAATAACACCACCACCACCACCGACAACAACACCAACACCACCACCACCAACAACACCACCACCACCACCACCACCGACAACAACACCACAACACCGACAACAACACCCACACCACGGACAACAACACCAACACCACCACCACCACCAACAATAACACCACCACCACCACCGACAACAACACCACCACCACCACCTACAACAACACCAACACAACCACCAGAAACAATAACACCACTACCACCGACAACAACACCAACATCACCACCAACAATAACACCACCACCACCAACAACAATAACACCACCACCTCCAGCAACAATAACACCACCACCACCAGCAACAATGACACCACCACCACCACCGACAACAACACCAACACCACCACCACCAACAATAACACCACAACCACCACCGATAGCAACACCAACACCACAACCACCAACAATAACACCACAACCACCACCGACAGCAACAACAACACCACCACCAACAATAACAACACCACCACCACCGACAACAACACCAACACCACCACCACCAACAATAACACCGCACCATCGACAACAAAACCACCACCACAACCATCAACAATGACACCACCACCACCGTCAACAACACCAACACCACCACCAACAACAACACCACCACCACCACCACCGACAACAACACCACCACCACCACCGACAACAACACCACCACCAACAACAACACCACCACCACCACCACCGACAACAACACCACCACCACCACCGACAACAACACCAACACCACCACCACCAACAACACCACCACCACCACCACCACCGACAACAACACCACAACACCGACAACAACACCAACACCACGGACAATAACACCAATACCACCACCACCAACAATAACACCACCACGACCACCAACAATAACACCAACACCACCGCCGCCACCAACGATAACACCACCACCACCGACAACAACACCAACACCACCACCACCAACAATAACACCACCAACAATAACACCAATACCACCACCACCAACAATAACACCACCACCACCACCAACAATAACACCAACACCAACACCACCGCCGCCACCAACGATAACACCACCACCATCAGCAACATAACCACCATCACCACCATCAGCAACATAAACACCATCACCATCTTCAGCAACATAAACACCATCACCACCTTTAGCAACATAAACACCATCACCACCTTCAGCAACATAAACACCATCACCATCTTCAGCAACAGAAACACCATCACCACCATCAGCAACAGAAACACCATCACCAACATCAGCAACATAAACACCATCACCACCTACAGCAACATAAACACCATCACCACCTTCAGCAACAGAAACACCATCACCACCTACAGCAACAGAAACACCATCACCACCTTCAGCAACATAACCACCATCACCACCTACAGCAACATAACCACCATCACCACCTTCAGCAACATAAACACTATCACCACCATCAGCAACATAACCACCATCACCACCATCAGCAACATAAACACCATCACCACCTACAGCAACATAACCACCATCACCACCATCAGCAACATAACCACCATCACCACCTTCAGCAACATAACCACCGTCACCACCTTCAGCAACATAACCACCGTCACCACCTTCAGCAACATAACCACCATCGCCAGCATCAGCAACATAAACACCATCACCACCTACAGCAACATAACCACCATCACCACCATCAGCAACAGAAACACCATCACCACCTTCAGCAACATAACCACCATCGCCAGCATCAGCAACATAAACACCATCACCACCTACAGCAACAGAAACACCATCACCAATATCAGCTACATAAACACCATCACCACCATCAGCAACAGAAACACCATCACCACCTTCAGCAACATAACCACCATCGCCAGCATCAGCAACATAAACACCATCACCACCTACAGCAACAGAAACACCATCACCAATATCAGCTACATAAACACCATCACCACCATCAGCAACATAACCACCATCACCAACATCAGCAACATAAACACCATCCCACCTTCAGCAACATAAACACCATCACCAGCTTCATCAACATAAACACCATCACCACCATCAGCAAAATAACCACCATCACCACCTTCAGCAACATAAACACCATCAACACCATCAGCAACATAACCACCATCACAACCATCAGCAACATAACCACCATCACCAAAATCAGCAAGGGAAACACCATCACCACCTACAGCAACATAAACACCATCACCACCTTCAGCAACATAACCACCATCACCACCTTCAGCAACATAAACACCATCACCACATACAGCAACATAACCACCATCACCACCATCAGCAACATAACCACCATCACCACCATCAGCAACATAAACACCATCACCAACTTCAGCAACATAAACACCATCACCACCTTCAGCAACATAACCACCATCACCACCTTCAGCAACATAAACACCATCACCACCTTCAGCAACATAACCACCATCACCACCTTCAGCAACAGAAACACCATCACCACCTTCAGCAACATAACCACCATCACCACCAGCAGCAACATAACCACCATCACCACTTTCAGCAACATAACCACCATCACCAACATCAGCAACAGAAACACCATCACCACCTTCAGCAACATAACCACCATCACCACCAGCAGCAACATAACCACCATCACCACTTTCAGCAACATAACCACCATCACCAACATCAGCAACAGAAACACCATCACCACCTACAGCAACATAAACACCATCACCACCTTCAGCAACATAACCACCATCACCACCTTCAGCAACATAAACACCATCACCACATACAGCAACATAACCACCATCACCACCAGCAGCAACATAACCACCATCACCACTTTCAGCAACATAACCACCATCACCAACATCAGCAACAGAAACACCATCACCACCTTCAGCAACATAACCACCATCACCACCAGCAGCAACATAACCACCATCACCACTTTCAGCAACATAACCACCATCACCAACATCAGCTACATAAACACCATCCCACCTTCAGCAACATAAACACCATCACCACCTTCATCAACATAAACACCATCACCACCATCAGCAAAATAACCACCATCACCACCTTCAGCAACATAAACACCATCAACACCATCAGCAACATAACCACCATCACAACCATCAGCAACATAACCACCATCACCAAAATCAGCAAGGGAAACACCATCACCACCTACAGCAACATAAACACCATCACCACCTTCAGCAACATAACCACCATCACCACCTTCAGCAACATAAACACCATCACCACATACAGCAACATAACCACCATCACCACCATCAGCAACATAACCACCATCACCACCATCAGCAACATAAACACCATCACCAACTTCAGCAACATAAACACCATCACCACCTTCAGCAACATAACCACCATCACCACCTTCAGCAACATAAACACCATCACCACCTTCAGCAACATAACCACCATCACCACCTTCAGCAACAGAAACACCATCACCACCTTCAGCAACATAACCACCATCACCACCAGCAGCAACATAACCACCATCACCACTTTCAGCAACATAACCACCATCACCAACATCAGCAACAGAAACACCATCACCACCTTCAGCAACATAACCACCATCACCACCAGCAGCAACATAACCACCATCACCACTTTCAGCAACATAACCACCATCACCAACATCAGCAACAGAAACACCATCACCACCTACAGCAACATAAACACCATCACCACCTTCAGCAACATAACCACCATCACCACCTTCAGCAACATAAACACCATCACCACATACAGCAACATAACCACCATCACCACCTTCAGCAACATAAACACCATTACCATCTTCAGCAACAGAAACACCATCACCACCATCAGCAACATAAACACCATCACCACTTTCAGCAACATAAACACCATCACCACCTTCAGCAACAGAAACACCATCACCACCTTCAGCAACATAAACACCATCACCATCTTCAGCAACAGAAACACCATCACCACCAACAGCAACATAAACATCATCACCACCTTCAGCAACATAAACACCATCACCACCTTCAGCAACAGAAACACCATCACCACCTTCAGCAACATAAACACCATCACCATCTTCAGCAACAGAAACACCATCACCACCATCAGCAACATAAACACCATCACCACCTTCAACAACATAAACACCATCACCACCTTCAGCAACAGAAACACCATCACCACCTTCAGCAACATAAACACCATCACCATCTTCGGCAACAGAAACACCATCACCATCATCAGCAACATAAACACCATCACCACATTCAGCAACATAAACACCATCACCATCTTCAGCAACAGAAACACCATCACCACATTCAGCAACATAAACACCATCACCATCTTCAGCAACAGAAACACCATCACCACCATCAGCAACAGAAACACCATCACCATCATCAGCAACATAAACACCATCACCACATTCAGCAACATAAACACCATCACCACCTTCAGCAACAGAAACACCATCACCACCTTCAGCAACATAAACACCATCACCATCTTCAGCAACAGAAACACCATCACCACCATCAGCAACAGAAACACCATCACCACCTTCAGCAACATAAACACAATCACCATCTTCAGCAATAGAAACACTATCACCACCTTCAGCAACATAAACACAATCACCACCTTCAGCAACATAAACACCATCACCACCTTCAGCAACAGAAACACCATCACCATCTTCAGCAACAGAAACACCATCACCACCTACAGCAACATAAACACCATCACCACCATCAGCAACATAAACACCATCACCACCTTCAGCAACATAAACACCATCACCACCATTAGCAACATAAACACCATCACCACCTACAGCAACATAACCACCATCACCACCATCTGCAACATAACCACCATCACCACCTTCAGCAACATAACCACCGTCACCACCTTCAGCAACATAACCACCGTCACCACCTTCAGCAACATAACCACCATCACCACCTTCAGCAACATAAACACCATCACCACCTTCAGCAACATAAACACCATCACCATCTACAGCAACATAACCACCATCACCACCATCAGCAACATAACCACCATCACCACCATCAGCAACATAAACACCATCACCACCTACAGCAACATAACAACCATCACCACCATCAGCAACATAACCACCATCACCACCTTCAGCAACATAACCACCGTCACCACTTTCAGCAACATAACCACCGTCACCACCTTCAGCAACATAACCACCATCGCCAGCATCAGCAACATAAACACCATCACCACCTACAGCAACATAACCACCATCACCACCATCAGCAACAGAAACACCATCACCACCTTCAGCAACATAACCACCATCACCAGCATCAGCAACAGAAACACCATCACCAATATCAGCAACATAAACACCATCACCACCATCAGCAACATAACCACCATCACCAACATCAGCAACATAAACACCATCACCACCTTCAGCAACATAAACACCATCACCACCTTCATCAACATAAACACCATCACCACCATCAGCAAAATAACCACCATCACCACCTTCAGCAACATAACCACCATCACCACCTTCAGCAACATAAACACCATCACCACCTTCAGCAACTTAACCACCATCACCACCTTCAGCAACAGAAACACCATCACCACCATCAGCAACATAACCACCATCACCACCAGCAGCAACATAACCACCATCACCACCTTCATCAACATAACCACCATCACCACCTTCAGCAACATAAACACCATTACCATCTTCAGCAACAGAAACACCATCACCACCATCAGCAACATAAACCCCATCACCACTTTCAGCAACATAAACACCATCACCACCTTCAGCAACAGAAACACCATCACCACCTTCAGCAACATAAAGACCATCACCATCTTCAGCAACAAAAACACCATCACCACCATCAGCAACATAAACATCATCACCACCTTCAGCAACATAAACACCATCACCACCTTCAGCAACATACACACCATCACCACCTTCAGCAACATAACCACCATCACCACCTTCAGCAACAGAAACACCATCACCACCATCAGCAACATAACCACCATCACCACCAGCAGCAACATAACCACCATCACCACCTTCATCAACATAACCACCATCACCACCTTCAGCAACATAAACACCATTACCATCTTCAGCAACAGAAACACCATCACCACCATCAGCAACATAAACACCATCACCACCTTCAGCAACATAAACACCATCACCACCTTCAGCAACAGAAACACCATCACCACCTTCAGCAACATAAACACCATCACCATCTTCAGCAACAGAAACACCATCACCATCATCAGCAACATAAACACCATCACCACCTTCAGCAACATAAACACAATCACCATCTTCAGCAATAGAAACACTATCACCACCTTCAGCAACATAAACACAATCACCACCTTCAGCAACATAATCACCATCACCACCTTCAGCAACAGAAACACCATCACCATCTTCAGCAACAGAAACACCATCACCACAATCAGCAACATAACCACCATCACCACCAACAGCAACATAAACACCATCACCATCTTCAGCAACATAAACACCATCACCACCTTCAGCAACATAAACACCATCACCACCTTCAGCAACATAAACACCATCACCACCTTCAGCAACATAAACACCATCACCATCTTCAGCAACAGAAACACCATCACCACCATCAGCAACAGAAACACCATCACCAACATCAGCAACATAAACACCATCACCACCTTCAGCAACATAAACACCATCACCACCATCAGCAACATAACCACCATCACCACCTTCAGCAACATAAACACCATCACCACCTACAGCAACATAAACACTATCACCACCATCAGCAACATAAACACCATCACCACCTTCAGCAACATAAACACCATCACCACCATCAGCAACAAAAACACCATCTCCACCTACAGCAACATAACCACCATCACCACCATCAGCAACATAACCACCATCACCACCTTCAGCAACATAAACACCATCACCAGCTTCAGCATCGTAACCACCGTCACCACCTTCAGCAACATAACAACAATCACCAGCCTCAGCAACATAACCACCATCACCACCATCAACAACAGAAACACCATCACCACCTTCAGCAACATAACCACCATCACCAGCATCAGCAACAGAAACACCATCACCAATATCAGCAACATAAACACCATCACCACCTTCAGCAACATAACCACCATCACCACCATCAGCAACATAACCACCATCACCAACATCAGCAACATAAACACCATCACCACCTTCAGCAACATAAACACCATCACCACCTTCAGCAACATAAACACCATCACCACCATCAGCAAAATAACCACCATCACCACCTTCAGCAACATAAACACCATCACCACCATCAGCAATATAACCACCATCACAACCATCAGCAACATAACCACCATCACCACCTTCAGCAACATAAACACCATCACCACCTTCAGCAACATAAACACCATCACGACCTACAGCAACAGGAACACCATCACCACCATCAGCAACACATACACCATCACCACCATCAGCAACAGTCACACCATCACCACCATCATCAACATAAACACCATCACCACCTACAGCAACATAACCACCATCACCACCTTCAGCAACAGAAACACCGTCACCACCTTCAGCAACAGAAACACCATCACCATCATCAGCAACATAACCACCATCACCATCTTCAGTAACATAAACACCATCACCACCATCAGCACCAGAAACACCATCACCACATTCAGCAAGAGAAACACCATCACCATCATCAGCAACATAAACACCATCACCACCATCTGCAACAGAAACACCATCACCACCTTCAGCAACATAAACACCATCACCACCTACAGCAACATAACCACCATCACCAACATCAGCAACATAACCACCATCACCACCATCAGCAACATAAACACCATCACCAACTTCAGCAACATAAACACCATCACCACCTTCAGCAACATAAACACCATCACCACCTACAGCAACATAACCACCATCACCAACATCAGCAACATAACCACCATCAGCAACATAAACACCATCACCAACTTCAGCAACATAAACACCATCACCACCTTCAGCAACATAAACACCATCACCACCTTCAGCAACATAAACACCATCACCACCTACAGCAACATAACCACAATCACCACCTTCAGCAACATAAATACCATCACCACCATCAGCAACATAAACACCATCACCACCATCAGCAACAGAAACACCATCACCAACTTCAGCAACAGAAACACCATCACCAACATCAGCAACATAACCACCATCACCACCAGCAGCAATAGAAACACCATCACCACCATCAGCAACAGAAACACCATCACCACCATTAGCAACAGAAACACCATCGCCACCAGCAGCAAATAACCACCATAACCACCTACAGCAACATAACCACCATCACCACCTTCAGCAACATAACCACCGTCACCACCTTCAGCAACATAACCACCGTCACCACCTTCAGCAACATAACCACCATCACCACCTTCAGCAACATAAACACCATCACCACCTTCAGCAACATAAACACCATCACCATCTACAGCAACATAACCACCATCACCACCATCAGCAACATAACCACCATCACCACCATCAGCAACATAAACACCATCACCACCTACAGCAACATAACAACCATCACCACCATCAGCAACATAACCACCGTCACCACCTTCAGCAACATAACCACCGTCACCACCTTCAGCAACATAACCACCATCGCCAGCATCAGCAACATAAACACCATCACCACCTACAGCAACATAACCACCATCACCACCATCAGCAACAGAAACACCATCACCACCTTCAGCAACATAACCACCATCACCAGCATCAGCAACAGAAACACCATCACCAATATCAGCAACATAAACACCATCACCACCATCAGCAACATAACCACCATCACCAACATCAGCAACATAAACACCATCACCACCTTCAGCAACATAAACACCATCACCACCTTCATCAACATAAACACCATCACCACCATCAGCAAAATAACCACCATCACCACCTTCAGCAACATAACCACCATCACCACCTTCAGCAACATAAACACCATCACCACCTTCAGCAACATAACCACCATCACCACCTTCAGCAACAGAAACACCATCACCACCATCAGCAACATAAACACCATCACCACCAGCAGCAACATAACCACCATCAGCACCTTCATCAACATAACCACCATCACCACCTTCAGCAACATAAACACCATTACCATCTTCAGCAACAGAAACACCATCACCACCATCAGCAACATAAACCCCATCACCACTTTCAGCAACATAAACACCATCACCACCTTCAGCAACAGAAACACCATCACCACCTTCAGCAACATAAACATCATCACCACCTTCAGCAACATAAACACCATCACCACCTTCAGCAACATACACACCATCACCACCTTCAGCAACATAACCACCATCACCACCTTCAGCAACAGAAACACCATCACCACCAATCAGCAACATAACCACCATCACCACCAGCAGCAACATAACCACCATCACCACCTTCATCAACATAACCACCATCACCACCTTCAGCAACATAAACACCATTACCATCTTCAGCAACAGAAACACCATCACCACCATCAGCAACATAAACACCATCACCACCTTCAGCAACATAAACACCATCACCACCTTCAGCAACAGAAACACCATCACCACCTTCAGCAACATAAACACCATCACCATCTTCAGCAACAGAAACACCATCACCATCATCATCAACATAAACACCATCACCACCTTCAGCAACATAAACACCATCACCACCTTCAGCAACATAAACACCATCACCACCTACAGCAACATAACCACAATCACCACCTTCAGCAACATAAATACCATCACCACCATCAGCAACATAAACACCATCACCACCATCAGCAACAGAAACACCATCACCAACTTCAGCAACAGAAACACCATCACCAACATCAGCAACATAACCACCATCACCACCAGCAGCAATAGAAACACCATCACCACCATCAGCAACAGAAACACCATCACCACCATTAGCAACAGAAACACCATCGCCACCAGCAGCAAATAACCACCATAACCACCTACAGCAACATAACCACCATCACCACCATCAGCAACATAACCACCGTCACCACCTTCAGCAACATAACCACCGTCACCACCTTCAGCAACATAACCACCATCACCACCTTCAGCAACATAAACACCATCACCACCTTCAGCAACATAAACACCATCACCATCTACAGCAACATAACCACCAACACCACCATCAGCAACATAACCACCATCACCACCATCAGCAACATAAACACCATCACCACCTACAGCAACATAACAACCATCACCACCATCAGCAACATAACCACCATCACCACCTTCAGCAACCTAACCACCGTCACCACCTTCAGCAACATAACCACCGTCACCACCTTCAGCAACATAACCACCATCGCCAGCATCAGCAACATAAACACCATCACCACCTACAGCAACATAACCACCATCACCACCATCAGCAACAGAAACACCATCACCACCTTCAGCAACATAACCACCATCACCAGCATCAGCAACAGAAACACCATCACCAAATTCAGCAACATAAACACCATCACCACCATCAGCAACATAACCACCATCACCAACATCAGCAACATAAACACCATCACCACCTTCAGCAACATAAACACCATCACCACCTTCATCAACATAAACACCATCACCACCATCAGCAAAATAACCACCATCACCACCTTCAGCAACATAACCACCATCACCACCTTCAGCAACATAAACACCATCACCACCTTCAGCAACATAACCACCATCACCACCTTCAGCAACAGAAACACCATCACCACCATCAGCAACATAACCACCATCACCACCAGCAGCAACATAACCACCATCACCACCTTCATCAACATAACCACCATCACCACCTTCAGCAACATAAACACCATTACCATCTTCAGCAACAGAAACACCATCACCACCATCAGCAACATAAACCCCATCACCACTTTCAGCAACATAAACACCATCACCACCTTCAGCAACAGAAACACCATCACCACCTTCAGCAACATAAACACCATCACCATCTTCAGCAACAGAAACACCATCACCACCATCAGCAACATAAACATCATCACCACCTTCAGCAACATAAACACCATCACCACCTTCAGCAACATACACACCATCACCACCTTCAGCAACATAACCACCATCACCACCTTCAGCAACAGAAACACCATCACCACCATCAGCAACATAACCACCATCACCACCAGCAGCAACATAACCACCATCACCACCTTCATCAACATAACCACCATCACCACCTTCAGCAACATAAACACCATTACCATCTTCAGCAACAGAAACACCATCACCACCATCAGCAACATAAACACCATCACCACCTTCAGCAACATAAACACCATCACCACCTTCAGCAACAGAAACACCATCACCACCTTCAGCAACATAAACACCATCACCATCTTCAGCAACAGAAACACCATCACCATCATCATCAACATAAACACCATCACCACCTTCAGCAACATAAACACAATCACCATCTTCAGCAATAGAAACACTATCACCACCTTCAGCAACATAAACACAATCACCACCTTCAGCAACATAATCACCATCACCACCTTCAGCAACAGAAACACCATCACCATCTTCAGCAACAGAAACACCATCACCACAATCAGCAACATAACCACCATCACCACCATCAGCAACATAAACACCATCACCATCTTCAGCAACATAAACACCATCACCACCTTCAGCAACATAAACACCATCACCACCTTCAGCAACATAAACACCATCACCACCTTCAGCAACACAAACACCATCACCATCTTCAGCAACAGAAACACCATCACCACTATCAGCAACAGAAACACCATCACCAACATCAGCAACATAAACACCATCACCACCTTCAGCAACATAAACACCATCACCACCATCAGCAACATAACCACCATCACCACCTTCAGCAACATAAACACCATCACCACCTACAGCAACATAAACACTATCACCACCATCAGCAACATAAACACCATCACCACCTTCAGCAACATAAACACCATCACCACCATCAGCAACATAAATACCATCTCCACCTACAGCAACATAACCACCATCACCACCATCAGCAACATAACCACCATCACCACCTTCAGCAACATAAACACCATCACCAGCCTCAGCATCGTAACCACCGTCACCACCTTCAGCAACATAACAACAATCACCAGCCTCAGCAACATAACCACCATCACCACCATCAACAACAGAAACACCATCACCACCTTCAGCAACATAACCACCATCACCAGCATCAGCAACAGAAACACCATCACCAATATCAGCAACATAAACACCATCACCACCTTCAGCAACATAACCACCATCACCACCATCAGCAACATAACCACCATCACCAACATCAGCAACATAAACACCATCACCACCTTCAGCAACATAAACACCATCACCACCTTCAGCAACATAAACACCATCACCACCATCAGCAAAATAACCACCATCACCACCTTCAGCAACATAAACACCATCACCACCATCAGCAACATAACCACCATCACAACCATCAGCAACATAACCACCATCACCAACATCAGCAAGAGAAACACCATCACCACCTACAGCAACATAAACACCATCACCAACTTCAGCAACATAACCACCATCACCACCGACAGCAACAGAAACACCATCACCACCTTCAGCAACATAACCACCATCACCACCTACAGCAACATAACCACCATCACCACCTTCAGCAACATAAACACCATCACCACCTTCAGCAACATAAACACCATCACCACCTACAGCAACAGGAACACCATCACCACCATCAGCAACACATACACCATCACCACCATCAGCAACAGTCACACCATCACCACCATCAGCAACATAAACACCATCACCACCTACAGCAACATAACCACCATCACCACCTTCAGCAACAGAAACACCGTCACCACCTTCAGCAACAGAAACACCATCACCACCTACAGCAACAGAAACACCATCACCATCATCAGCAACATAACCACCATCACCATCTTCAGTAACATAAACACCATCACCACCATCAGCACCAGAAACACCATCACCATCATCAGCAACATAAACACCATCACCACCATCTGCAACAGAAACACCATCACCACCTTCAGCAACATAAACACCATCACCACCTACAGCAATATTACCACCATCACCAACATCAGCAACATAACCACCATCACCACCATCATCAACATAAACACCATCACCAACTTCAGCAACATAAACACCATCACCACCTTCAGCAACATAAACACCATCACCACCTACAGCAACATAACCACCATCACCAACATCAGCAACATAACCACCATCACCACCATCAGCAACATAAACACCATCACCAACTTCAGCAACATAAACACCATCACCACCTTCAGCAACATAAACACCATCACCACCTTCAGCAACATAAACACCATCACCACCTACAGCAACATAACCACCATCACCACCTTCAGCAACATAAATACCATCACCACCATCAGCAACATAAACACCATCACCACCATCAGCAACAGAAACACCATCACCAACTTCAGCAACAGAAACACCATCACCAACATCAGCAACATAACCACCATCACCACCAGCAGCAATAGAAACACCATCACCACCATCAGCAACAGAAACACCATCACCACCATTAGCAACAGAAACACCATCGCCACCAGCAGCAAATAACCACCATAACCACCTACAGCAACATAACCACCATCACCACCTTCAGCAACATTACCACCATCACCACCTTCAGCAACTTAATCACCATCACCACCTCCAGCAACATAACCACCATCACCACCTTCAGCAACAGAAACACCATCACCACTTTCAGCAACAAAACCACCATCACCACCTTCAGCAACAGAAACACCATCACCACCTTCAGCAACATAACCACCATCACCACCTTCAGCAACACATACACCATCACCACCATCAGCAACAGACACACCATCACCACCATCAGCAACATAAACACCATCACCACCTTCAACAACACATACACCATCACCACCTTCAGCAACATAACCACCTCAACACCTTCAGCAACAGAAACACCATCACCACCATCACCACCTTCAGCAACAGAAACACCATCACCACCTTCAGCAACAGAAACACCTTCACCATCATCAGCAACAGAAACACCATCACCACCATCAGCAACAGAAACACCATCACCATCATCAGCAACAGAAACACCATCACCACCTTCAGCAACACATACACCATCACCACCATCAGCAACAGAAACACCATCAACAACTTCAGCAACATTAACACCATCACCACCATCAGCAACTGAAACACCATCACCACCATCAGCAACATAAACACCATCACCACCATCAGCAACAGAAACACCATCACCACCTTCAGCAACATAAACACCATCACCACCATCAGCAACAGAAACACCATCACCACCATCAGCAACATAAACACCATCACCACCTTCAGCAACAGAAACACCATCACCACCATCAGCAACAGAAACACCATCACCATCGTCAGCAACAAAAACACCTTCACCACCATCAGCAACAGAAACACCATCACCACCTTCAGCAACAGAAACACAATCACCACCACAGCAACACAAACACGATCACCACGTTCAGTAACACAACCACCATCACCACCTTCAGCAACAGAAACACCATCACCACATTCAGCAACAGAAAGTCCATCACCGCCATCAGCATAAGAAACACCTTCACCATCTTCAGCAACATAAACACCATCACCACCTTCAGCAACAGAAACTCCATCACCACCATCAGCAACAGAAACACCATCACCACCTTCAGCAACATAACGACCCTCACCACCTTCAGCAACAGAAACACCATCACCACCATCAGCAACATAACCACCATCACCACCTTCAGCAACAGAAACACCATCACCAACATCAGCAACAGAAACACCATCACCTCCATCAGCAACATAACCACCATCACCACCAGCAGCAACATAACCACCATCACCACCTTCATCAACATAACCACCATCACCACCTTCAGCAACATAAACACCATTACCATCTTCAGCAACAGAAACACCATCACCACCATCAGCAACATAAACACCATCACCACCTTCAGCAACATAAACACCATCACCACCTTCAGCAACAGAAACACAATCACCACCTTCAGCAACATAAACACCATCACCATCTTCAGCAACAGAAACACCATCACCATCATCATCAACATAAACACCATCACCACCTTCAGCAACATAAACACAATCACCATCTTCAGCAATAGAAACACTATCACCACCTTCAGCAACATAAACACAATCACCACCTTCAGCAACATAATCACCATCACCACCTTCAGCAACAGAAACACCATCACCATCTTCAGCAACAGAAACACCATCACCACAATCAGCAACATAACCACCATCACCACCATCAGCAACATAAACACCATCACCATCTTCAGCAACATAAACACCATCACCACCTTCAGCAACATAAACACCATCACCACCTTCAGCAACATAAACACCATCACCACCTTCAGCAACATAAACACCATCACCATCTTCAGCAACAGAAACACCATCACCACTATCAGCAACAGAAACACCATCACCAACATCAGCAACATAAACACCATCACCACCTTCAGCAACATAAACACCATCACCACCATCAGCAACATAACCACCATCACCACCTTCAGCAACATAAACACCATCACCACCATCAGCAACATAAATACCATCTCCACCTACAGCAACATAACCACCATCACCACCATCAGCAACATAACCACCATCACCACCTTCAGCAACATAAACACCATCACCAGCTTCAGCATCGTAACCACCGTCACCACCTTCAGCAACATAACAACAATCACCAGCCTCAGCAACATAACCACCATCACCACCATCAACAACAGAAACACCATCACCACCTTCAGCAACATAACCACCATCACCAGCATCAGCAACAGAAACACCATCACCAATATCAGCAACATAAACACCATCACCACCTTCAGCAACATAACCACCATCACCACCATCAGCAACATAACCACCATCACCAACATCAGCAACATAAACACCATCACCACCTTCAGCAACATAAACACCATCACCACCTTCAGCAACATAAACACCATCACCACCATCAGCAAAATAACCACCATCACCACCTTCAGCAACATAAACACCATCACCACCATCAGCAACATAACCACCATCACAACCATCAGCAACATAAGCACCATCACCAACATCAGCAAGAGAAACACCATCACCACCTACAGCAACATAAACACCATCACCACCTTCAGCAACATAACCACCATCACCACCGACAGCAACAGAAACACCATCACCACCTTCAGCAACATAACCACCATCACCACCTACAGCAACATAACCACCATCACCACCTTCAGCAACATAAACACCATCACCACCTTCAGCAACATAAACACCATCACCACCTACAGCAACAGGAACACCATCACCACCATCAGCAACACATACACCATCACCACCATCAGCAACAGTCACACCATCACCACCATCAGCAACATAAACACCATCACCACCTACAGCAACATAACCACCATCACCACCTTCAGCAACAGAAACACCGTCACCACCTTCAGCAACAGAAACACCATCACCACCTACAGCAACAGAAACACCATCAACATCATCAGCAACATAACCACCATCACCATCTTCAGTAACATAAACACCATCACCACCATCAGCACCAGAAACACCATCACCATCATCAGCAACATAAACACCATCACCACCATCTGCAACAGAAACACCATCACCACCTTCAGCAACATAAACACCATCACCACCTACAGCAATATTACCACCATCACCAACATCAGCAACATAACCACCATCACCACCATCATCAACATAAACACCATCACCAACTTCAGCAACATAAACACCATCACCACCTTCAGCAACATAAACACCATCACCACCTACAGCAACATAACCACCATCACCAACATCAGCAACATAACCACCATCACCACCATCAGCAACATAAACACCATCACCAACTTCAGCAACATAAACACCATCACCACCTTCAGCAACATAAACACCATCACCACCTTCAGCAACATAAACACCATCACCACCTACAGCAACATAACCACCATCACCACCTTCAGCAACATAAATACCATCACCACCATCAGCAACATAAACACCATCACCACCATCAGCAACAGAAACACCATCACCAACTTCAGCAACAGAAACACCATCACCAACATCAGCAACATAACCACCATCACCACCAGCAGCAATAGAAACACCATCACCACCATCAGCAACAGAAACACCATCACCACCATTAGCAACAGAAACACCATCGCCACCAGCAGCAAATAACCACCATAACCACCTACAGCAACATAACCACCATCACCACCTTCAGCAACATTACCACCATCACCACCTTCAGCAACTTAATCACCATCACCACCTCCAGCAACATAACCACCATCACCACCTTCAGCAACAGAAACACCATCACCACTTTCAGCAACAAAACCACCATCACCACCTTCAGCAACAGAAACACCATCACCACCTTCAGCAACATAACCACCATCACCACCTTCAGCAACACATACACCATCACCACCATCAGCAACAGACACACCATCACCACCATCAGCAACATAAACACCATCACCACCTTCAACAACACATACACCATCACCACCTTCAGCAACATAACCACCTCAACACCTTCAGCAACAGAAACACCATCACCACCATCACCAACAGAAACACCATCACCACCTTCAGCAACAGAAACACCATCACCACCTTCAGCAACAGAAACACCTTCACCATCATCAGCAACAGAAACACCATCACCACCATCAGCAACAGAAACACCATCACCATCATCAGCAACAGAAACACCATCACCACCTTCAGCAACACATACACCATCACCACCATCAGCAACAGAAACACCATCAACAACTTCAGCAACATTAACACCATCACCACCATCAGCAACTGAAACACCATCACCACCATCAGCAACATAAACACCATCACCACCATCAGCAACAGAAACACCATCACCACCTTCAGCAACATAAACACCATCACCACCATCAGCAACATAAACACCATCACCACCATCAGCAACATAAACATCATCACCACCTTCAGCAACAGAAACACCATCACCACCATCAGCAACAGAAACACCATCACCATCGTCAGCAACAAAAACACCTTCACCACCATCAGCAACAGAAACACCATCACCACCTTCAGCAACAGAAACACAATCACCACCACAGCAACACAAACACGATCACCACGTTCAGTAACACAACCACCATCACCACCTTCAGCAACAGAAACACCATCACCACATTCAGCAACAGAAAGTCCATCACCGCCATCAGCATAAGAAACACCTTCACCATCTTCAGCAACATAAACACCATCACCACCTTCAGCAACAGAAACTCCATCACCACCATCAGCAACATAAACACCATCACCACCTTCAGCAACATAACGACCCTCACCACCTTCAGCAACAGAAACACCATCACCACCATCAGCAACATAACCACCATCACCACCTTCAGCAACAGAAACACCATCACCACCATCAGCAACAGAAACACCATCACCTCCATCAGCAACAGAAACACCATCACCACCTTCAGCAACAGAAACACCATCACCAGCTTCAGCAACATAAACACCATCACCGCCTACAGCAACAGCAACACCATCACCACCTTCAGCAACATAACCACCATCACCACCTTCAGCAACAGAAACACCATCACCACCATCAGCAACATAAACACCATCACCACCATCAGCAACATAACCACCATCACCACCATCAGCAACAGAAACACCATCAACATCATCAGCAACACAAACACCATCACCACCTACAGCAACATAACCACCATCACCACCTTCATCAACAGTCACACCATCACCACCATCAGCAACACATACACCATCACCACCATCAGCAACAGACACACCATCACCGCCATCAGCAACATAAACACCATCACCACCTTCAACAACACATACACCATCACCACCTTCAGCAACATAAACACCATCAACACCTTCAGCAACAGAAACACCATCACCACCTTCAGCAACATAAACACCATCACCACCTTCAGCAACAGAAACACCATCACCACCATCAGCAAAATAACCACCATCACCACCTTCAGCAACATAAACACCATCACCACCATCAGCAACATAACCACCATCACCACCTTCAGCAACATAACCACCATCACCAACATCAGCAAGAGAAACACCATCACCACCTACAGCAACATAAACACCATCACCACCTTGAGCAACATAACCACCATCACCACCTACAGCAACATAACCACCATCACCACCTTCAGCAACATAAACACCATCACCACCTTCAGCAAAATAAACACCATCACCGTTTTTCAGCAACAGAAAGACCATCACCACCATCAGCAACAGAAACACCATCACCACATTCAGCAACAGAAACACCATCACCACCTACAGCAACAGAAACACCATCACCACCTACAGCAACATAATCACCGTCACCACCACCAGCAGCAGAAACACCATCACCACATTCAGCAACAGAAACACCATCACCACCTTCAGCAACATAAACACCATCACCACCTTCAGCAACAGAAAACCATCACCACCTACAGCAACATAACCACCATCACCACCTTCAGCAACATAAACACCATCACCACCATCAGCAACAGAAACACCACCACCACCATCACTAACACATACACCATCACCACCTTCAGCAACAGAATCACCATCACCATCATCAGCAACATAAGCACAATCACCACCATCAGCAACATAACCACCATCACCACCTTCAGCAACATAAACACCATTACCACCTTCAGCAACAGAAACACCATCACCACCATCAGCAACATAAGCACCATCACCACCATCAGCAACATAACCACCATCACCACCTTCAGCAACATAAACACCATCACCACCTTCAGCAACATAAACACCATCACCACCTTCAGCAACAGAAACACCATCACCACCTTCAGCAACAGAAACACCATCACCACCATCAGCAACATAAACACCATCACCACCTACAGCAACATAACCACCATCACCACCTTCAGCAACATAAACACAATCACCACCTTCAACAACATAAACACCATCACCACCTTCAGCAACACAAACACCATCACCACATTCATCAACAGAAAGACCAACACCACCATCAGCAACAGAAACACCATCACCACATTCAGCAACAGAAACACCATCACCACCTTCAGCAACATAAACACCATCACCACCTTCAGCAACAGAAACACCATAACCACCATCAGCAACATACCCACCATCACCACCTTCAGCAACATAAACACCATCACCACCTTCAGCAACAGAAACACCATCACCACCTTCAGCAACAGAAACACCATCACAACCATCAGCAACATAAACACCATCACCACCTACAGCAACATAACCACCATCACCACCTTCAGCAACATAAACACCATCACCGCCTTCAGCAACATAAACACCATCACCACCTTCAGCAACACAAACACCATCACCACCTTCAGCAACAGACATACCATCACCACCATCAGCAACAGAAACACCATCACCACATTCAGCAACAGAAACACCATCACCACCTACAGCAACATAACCACCATCACCACCTTCAGCAACATAAGCACCATCACCAACATCAGCAACATAACCACCATCACCACCTTCAGCAACAAAAACGCCATCACCATCATCAGCAACAGAAACACCATCACCACCTTCAGCAACACATACACCATCACCAACACCAGCAGCAGAAACACCATCACCACCTTCAGCAACAGAAACACCATCACCACCTTCAGCAACAGAAACACCATCACCATCATCAGCAACAGAAACACCATCACCACCTACAGCAACATAACCACCATCACCACCACCAGCAACATAAACACCATCACCAACTTCAGCAACAGAAACACCATCACCACCTTCAGCAACAGAAACACCATCACCATCATCAGCAACAGAAACACCATCACCACCTTCAGCAACAGAAACACCATCACCACCTTTAGCAACAGAAACACCATCATCACCATCAGCAACATAAACACCATCACCACCTTCAGCAACAGAAACACCATCACCAACTTCAGCAACATAAACACCATCACCACCTTCAGCAACAGAAACACCATCACCAACTTCAGCAACATAAACACCATCACCACCTTCAGCAACATAAACACCATCACCACCTTCAGCAACAGAAACTCCATCACCACCATCAGCAACAGAAACACCATCACCACCTTCAGCAACATAACGACCCTCACCACCTTCAGCAACATAACCACCATCACCACCTTCAGCAACAGAAACACCATCACCACCATCAGCAACAGAAACACCATCACCACCATCAGCAACAGAAACACCATCACCACCTTCAGCAACATAAACACCATCACCACCTTCAGCAACTGAAACTCCATCACCACCATCAGCAACAGAAACACCATCACCACCTTCAGCAACATAACGACCCTCACCACCTTCAGCAACAGAAACACCATCACCACCATCAGCAACATAAACACCATCACCACCATCAGCAACATAACCACCATCACCACCATCAGCAACAGAAACACCATCAACATCATCAGCAACACAAACACCATCACCACCTACAGCAACATAACCACCATCACCACCTTCATCAACAGTCACACCATCACCACCATCAGCAACACATGCACCATCACCACCATCAGCAACAGACACACCATCACCGCCATCAGCAACATAAACACCATCACCACCTTCAACAACACATACACCATCACCACCTTCAGCAACATATCCACCTCAACACCTTCAGCAACAGAAACACCATCACCACCTTCAGCAACAGAAACACCATCACCACCTTCAGCAACAGAAACACCATCACCACCATCAGCAAAATAACCACCATCACCACCTTCAGCAACATAAACACCATCACCACCATCAGCAACATAACCACCATCACAATCATCAGCAACATAACCACCATCACCAACATCAGCAACATAAACACCATCACCACCATCAGCAACATAACCACCATCACCACCTTCAGCAACATAAAAACCATCACCACCTACAGCAACATAAACACTATCACCACCATCAGCAACATAAACACCATCACCACCTTCAGCAACATAAACACCATCACCACCATCAGCAACATAAACACCATCTCCACCTACAGCAACATAACCACCATCACCACCATCAGCAACATAACCACCATCACCACCTTCAGCAACATAAACACCATCACCAGCTTCAGCATCGTAACCACCGTCACCACCTTCAGCAACATAACAACAATCACCAGCCTCAGCAACATAACCACCATCACCACCATCAACAACAGAAACACCATCACCACCTTCAGCAACATAACCACCATCACCAGCATCAGCAACAGAAACACCATCACCAATATCAGCAACATAAACACCATCACCACCTTCAGCAACATAACCACCATCACCACCATCAGCAACATAACCACCATCACCAACATCAGCAACATAAACACCATCACCACCTTCAGCAACATAAACACCATCACCACCTTCAGCAACATAAACACCATCACCACCATCAGCAAAATAACCACCATCACCACCTTCAGCAACATAAACACCATCACCACCATCAGCAACATAACCACCATCACAACCATCAGCAACATAACCACCATCACCAACATCAGCAAGAGAAACACCATCACCACCTACAGCAACATAAACACCATCACCACCTTCAGCAACATAACCACCATCACCACCTACAGCAACAGAAACACCATCACCACCTTCAGCAACATAACCACCATCACCACCTACAGCAACATAACCACCATCACCACCTTCAGCAACATAAACACCATCACCACCTTCAGCAACATAAACACCATCACCACCTACACCAACAGGAACACCATCACCACCATCAGCAACACATACACCATCACCACCATCAGCAACAGTCACACCATCACCACCATCAGCAACATAAACACCATCACCACCTACAGCAACATAACCACCATCACCACCTTCAGCAACAGAAACACCGTCACCACCTTCAGCAACAGAAACACCATCACCACCTACAGCAACAGAAACACCATCACCATCATCAGCAACATAACCACCATCACCATCTTCAGTAACATAAACACCATCACCACCATCAGCACCAGAAACACCATCACCATCATCAGCAACATAAACACCATCACCACCATCTGCAACAGAAACACCATCACCACCTTCAGCAACATAAACACCATCACCACCTACAGCAAGATAACCACCATCACCAACATCAGCAACATAACCACCATCACCACCATCAGCAACATAAACACCATCACCAACTTCAGCAACATAAACACCATCACCACCTTCAGCAACATAAACACCATCACCACCTACAGCAACATAACCACCATCACCAACATCAGCAACATAACCACCATCACCACCATCAGCAACATAAACACCATCACCAACTTCAGCAACATAAACACCATCACCACCTTCAGCAACATAAACACCATCACCACCTTCAGCAACATAAACACCATCACCACCTACAGCAACATAACCACCATCACCACCTTCAGCAACATAAATACCATCACCACCATCAGCAACATAAACACCATCACCACCATCAGCAACAGAAACACCATCACCAACTTCAGCAACAGAAACACCATCACCAACATCAGCAACATAACCACCATCACCACCAGCAGCAATAGAAACACCATCACCACCATCAGCAACAGAAACACCATCACCACCATTAGCAACAGAAACACCATCGCCACCAGCAGCAAATAACCACCATAACCACCTACAGCAACATAACCACCATCACCACCTTCAGCAACATTACCACCATCACCACCTTCAGCAACTTAATCACCATGACCACCTCCAGCAACATAACCACCATCACCACCTTCAGCAACAGAAACACCATCACCACTTTCAGCAACATAACCACCATCACCACCTTCAGCAACAGAAACACCATCACCACCTTCAGCAACATAACCACCATCACCACCTTCAGCAACACATACACCATCACCACCATCAGCAACAGACACACCATCACCACCATCAGCAACATAAACACCATCACCACCTTCAACAACACATACACCATCACCACCTTCAGCAACATAACCACCTCAACACCTTCAGCAACAGAAACACCATCACCACCATCACCAACAGAAACACCATCACCACCTTCAGCAACAGAAACACCATCACCACCTTCAGCAACAGAAACACCTTCACCATCATCAGCAACAGAAACACCATCACCACCATCAGGAACAGAAACACCATCACCATCATCAGCAACAGAAACACCATCACCACCTTCAGCAACACATACACCATCACCACCATCAGCAACAGAAACACCATCAACAACTTCAGCAACATTAACACCATCACCACCATCAGCAACTGAAACACCATCACCACCATCAGCAACATAAACACCATCACCACCATCAGCAACAGAAACACCATCACCACCTTCAGCAACATAAACACCATCACCACCATCAGCAACAGAAACACAATCACCACCATCAGCAACATAAACACCATCACCACCTTCAGCAACAGAAACACCATCACCACCATCAGCAACAGAAACACCATCACCATCGTCAGCAACAAAAACACCTTCACCACTATCAGCAACAGAAACACCATCACCACCTTCAGCAACAGAAACACAATCACCACCACAGCAACACAAACACGATCACCACGTTCAGTAACACAACCACCATCACCACCTTCAGCAACAGAAACACCATCACCACATTCAGCAACAGAAAGACCATCACCGCCATCAGCATAAGAAACACCTTCACCATCTTCAGCAACATAAACACCATCACCACCTTCAGCAACAGAAACTCCATCACCACCATCAGCAACAGAAACACCATCACCACCTTCAGCAACATAACGACCCTCACCACCTTCAGCAACAGAAACACCATCACCACCATCAGCAACATAACCACCATCACCACCTTCAGCAACAGAAACACCATCACCACCATCAGCAACAGAAACACCATCACCTCCATCAGCAACAGAAACACCATCACCACCTTCAGCAACAGAAACACCATCACCACCTTCAGCAACATAAACACCATCACCGCCTACAGCAACAGCAACACCATCACCACCTTCAGCAACATAACCACCATCACCACCTTCAGCAACAGAAACACCATCACCACCATCAGCAACATAAACACCATCACCACCATCAGCAACATAACCACCATCACCACCATCAGCAACAGAAACACCATCAACATCATCAGCAACACAAACACCATCACCACCTACAGCAACATAACCACCATCACCACCTTCATCAACAGTCACACCATCACCACCATCAGCAACACATACACCATCACCACCATCAGGAACAGACACACCATCACCGCCATCAGCAACATAAACACCATCACCACCTTCAACAACACATACACCATCACCACCTTCAGCAACATAACCACCTCAACACCTTCAGCAACAGAAACACCATCACCACCTTCAGCAACATAAACACCATCACCACCTTCAGCAACAGAAACACCATCACCACCATCAGCAAAATAACCACCATCACCACCTTCAGCAACATAAACACCATCACCACCATCAGCAACATAACCACCATCACCACCTTCAGCAACATAACCACCATCACCAACATCAGCAAGAGAAACACCATCACCACCTTCAGCAACAGAAACACCATCACCACCTTCAGCAACATAACCACCATCACCACCTACAAAAACATAACCACGATCACCACCTTCAGCAACATAAACACCATCACCACCTTCAGCAAAATAAACACCATCACCGTATTCAGCAACAGAAAGACCATCACCACCATCAGCAACAGAAACACCATCACCACATTCAGCAACAGAAACACCATCACCACCTACAGCAACAGAAACACCATCACCACCTACAGCAACATAATCACCGTCACCACCACCAGCAGCAGAAACACCATCACCACATTCAGCAACAGAAACACCATCACCACCTTCAGCAACATAAACACCATCACCACCTTCAGCAACAGAAAACCATCACCACCTACAGCAACATAACCACCATCACCACCTTCAGCAACATAAACACCATCACCACCATCAGCAACAGAAACACCACCACCACCATCACTAACACATACACCATCACCACCTTCAGCAACAGAATCACCATCACCATCATCAGCAACATAAGCACAATCACCACCATCAGCAACATAACCACCATCACCACCTTCAGCAACATAAACACCATTACCACCTTCAGCAACAGAAACACCATCACCACCATCAGCAACATAAGCACCATCACCACCATCAGCAACATAACCACCATCACCACCTTCAGCAACATAAACACCATCACCACCTTCAGCAACATAAACACCATCACCACCTTCAGCAACAGAAACACCATCACCACTTTCAGCAACAGAAACACCATCACCACCATCAGCAACATAAACACCATCACCACCTACAGCAACATAACCACCATCACCACCTTCAGCAACATAAACACAATCACCACCTTCAACAACATAAACACCATCACCACCTTCAGCAACACAAACACCATCACCACATTCAGCAACAGAAAGACCAACACCACCATCAGCAACAGAAACACCATCACCACATTCAGCAACAGAAACACCATCACCACCTTCAGCAACATAAACACCATCACCACCTTCAGCAACAGAAACACCATAACCACCATCAGCAACATACCCACCATCACCACCTTCAGCAACATAAACACCATCACCACCTTCAGCAACAGAAACACCATCACCACCTTCAGCAACAGAAACACCATCACAACCATCAGCAACATAAACACCATCACCACCTACAGCAACATAACCACCATCACCACCTTCAGCAACATAAACACCATCACCGCCTTCAGCAACATAAACACCATCACCACCTTCAGCAACACAAACACCATCACCACCTTCAGCAACAGACATACCATCACCACCATCAGCAACAGAAACACCATCACCACATTCAGCAACAGAAACACCATCACCACCTACAGCAACATAACCACCATCACCACCTTCAGCAACATAAGCACCATCACCACCATCAGCAACATAACCACCATCACCACCTTCAGCAACAAAAACGCCATCACCATCATCAGCAACAGAAACACCATCACCACCTTCAGCAACACATACACCATCACCAACACCAGCAACAGAAACACCATCACCACCTTCAGCAACAGAAACACCATCACCATCTTCAGCAACAGAAACACCATCACCATCATCAGCAACAGAAACACCATCACCACCTACAGCAACATAACCACCATCACCACCACCAGCAACATAAACACCATCACCAACTTCAGCAACAGAAACACCATCACCACCTTCAGCAACATAAACACCATCACCATCATCAGCAACAGAAACACCATCACCACCTTCAGCAACAGAAACACCATCACCACCTTTAGCAACAGAAACACCATCATCACCATCAGCAACATAAACACCATCACCACCTTCAGCAACAGAAACACCATCACCAACACCAGCAACATAAACACCATCACCACCTTCAGCAACAGAAACACCATCACCAACTTCAGCAACATAAACACCATCACCACCTTCAGCAACATAAACACCATCACCACCTTCAGCAACAGAAACTCCATCACCACCATCAGCAACAGAAACACCATCACCACCTTCAGCAACATAACGACCCTCACCACCTTCAGCAACATAACCACCATCACCACCTTCAGCAACAGAAACACCATCACCACCATCAGCAACAGAAACACCATCACCACCATCAGCAACAGAAACACCATCACCACCTTCAGCAACATAAACACCATCACCACCTTCAGCAACTGAAACTCCATCACCACCATCAGCAACAGAAACACCATCACCACCTTCAGCAACATAACGACCCTCACCACCTTCAGCAACATAAACACCATCACCACCATCAGCAACATAAACACCATCACCACCATCAGCAACATAACCACCATCACCACCATCAGCAACAGAAACACCATCAACATCATCAGCAACACAAACACCATCACCACCTACAGCAACATAACCACCATCACCACCTTCATCAACAGTCACACCATCACCACCATCAGCAACACATGCACCATCACCACCATCAGCAACAGACACACCATCACCGCCATCAGCAACATAAACACCATCACCACCTTCAACAACACATACACCATCACCACCTTCAGCAACATATCCACCTCAACACCTTCAGCAACAGAAACACCATCACCACCTTCAGCAACAGAAACACCATCACCACCTTCAGCAACAGAAACACCATCCCCACCATCAGCAAAATAACCACCATCACCACCTTCAGCAACATAAACACCATCACCACCATCAGCAACATAACCACCATCACAATCATCAGCAACATAACCACCATCACCAACATCAGCAAGAGAAACACCATCACCACCTACAGCAACAGAAACACCATCACCACCTTCAGCAACATAACCACCATCACCACCTACAGCAACATAACCACCATCACCACCTTCAGCAACATAAACACCATCACCACCTTCAGCAACATAAACACCATCACCACCTACAGCAACAGGAACACCATCACCACCATCAGCAACACATACACCATCACCAACTTCAGCAACATAAACACCATCACTGCATTCAACAACAGAAAGACCATCACCACCATCAGCAACAGAAACACCATCACCACATTCAGCAACAGAAACACCATCACCACCTACAGCAACAGAAACACCATCACCACCTACAGCAACATAATCACCGTCACCACCACCAGCAACAGAAACACCATCACCACATTCAGCAACAGAAACACCATCACCACCTTCAGCAACATAAACACCATCACCACCTTCAGCAACAGAAAACCATCACCACCTACAGCAACATAACCACCATCACCACCTTCAGCAACATAAACACCATCACCACCATCAGCAACAGAAACACCACCACCACCATCACTAACACATACACCATCACCACATTCAGCAACAGAATCACCATCACCATCATCAGCAACATAAGAACAATCACCACCATCAGCAACATAACCACCATCACCACCTTCAGCAACATAAACACCATTACCACCTTCAGCAACAGAAACACCATCACCACCATCAGCAACATAAGCACCATAACCACCATCAGCAACATAACCACCATCACCACCTTCAGCAACATAAACACCATCACCACCTTCAGCAACATAAACACCATCACCACCTTCAGCAACAGAAACACCATCACCACCTTCAGCAACAGAAACACCATCACCACCATCAGCCACATAAACACCATCACCACCTACAGCAACATAACCACCATCACCACCTTCAGCAACATAAACACAATCACCACCTTCAGCAACATAAACACCATCACCACCTTCAGCAACACAAACACCATCACCACATTCAGCAACAGAAAGACCAACACCACCATCAGCAACAGAAACACCATCACCACATTCAGCAACAGAAACACCATCACCACCTTCAGCAACATAAACACCATCACCACCTTCAGCAACAGAAACACCATAACCACCATCAGCAACATACCCACGATCACCACCTTCAGCAACATAAACACCAACACCACCTTCAGCAACAGAAACACCATCACCACCTTCAGCAACAGAAACACCATCACAACCATCAGCAACATAAACACCATCACCACCTACAGCAACATAACCACCATCACCACCTTTAGCAACATAAACACCATCACCGCCTTCAGCAACATAAACACCATCACCACCTTCAGCAACACAAACACCATCACCACCTTCAGCAACAGACAGACCATCACCAACATCAGCAACAGAAACACCATCACCACCTTCAGCAACAGAAACACCATCACCACCTACAGCAACATAACCACCATCACCACCTTCAGCAACATAAGCACCATCACCACCATCAGCAACATAACCACCATCACCACCTTCAGCAACAAATACGCCATCACCATCATCAGCAACAGAAACACCATCACCACCTTCAGCAACACATACACCATCACCAACACCAGCAACAGAAACACCATCACCACCTTCAGCAACAGAAACACCATCACCACCTTCAGCAACAGAAACACCATCACCATCATCAGCAACTGAAACACCATCACCACCTACAGCAACATAACCACCATCACCACCACCAGCAACATAAACACCATCACCAACTTCAGCAACAGACACACCATCACCACCTTCAGCAACAGAAACACCATCACCATCATCAGCAACAGAAACACCATCACCACCTTCAGCAACAGAAACACCATCACCACCTTTAGCAACAGAAACACCATCACCACCATCAGCAACATAAACACCATCACCACCTTCAGCAACAGAAACACCATCACCATCTTCAGCAACAGAAACACCATCACCATCATCAGCAACAGAAACACCATCACCACCTACAGCAACATAACCACCATCACCACCACCAGCAACATAAACACCATCACCAACTTCAGCAACAGAAACACCATCACCACCTTCAGCAACATAAACACCATCACCATCATCAGCAACAGAAACACCATCACCACCTTCAGCAACAGAAACACCATCACCACCTTTAGCAACAGAAACACCATCATCACCATCAGCAACATAAACACCATCACCACCTTCAGCAACAGAAACACCATCACCAACTTCAGCAACATAAACACCATCACCACCTTCAGCAACAGAAACACCATCACCAACTTCAGCAACATAAACACCATCACCACCTTCAGCAACATAAACACCATCACCACCTTCAGCAACAGAAACTCCATCACCACCATCAGCAACAGAAACACCATCACCACCTTCAGCAACATAACGACCCTCACCACCTTCAGCAACATAACCACCATCACCACCTTCAGCAACAGAAACACCATCACCACCATCAGCAACAGAAACATCATCACCACCATCAGCAACAGAAACACCATCACCACCTTCAGCAACATAAACACCATCACCACCTTCAGCAACTGAAACTCCATCACCACCATCAGCAACAGAAACACCATCACCACCTTCAGCAACATAACGACCCTCACCACCTTCAGCAACAGAAACACCATCACCACCATCAGCAACATAAACACCATCACCACCATCAGCAACATAACCACCATCACCACCATCAGCAACAGAAACACCATCAACATCATCAGCAACACAAACACCATCACCACCTACAGCAACATAACCACCATCACCACCTTCATCAACAGTCACACCATCACCACCATCAGCAACACATGCACCATCACCACCATCAGCAACAGACACACCATCACCGCCATCAGCAACATAAACACCATCACCACCTTCAACAACACATACACCATCACCACCTTCAGCAACATATCCACCTCAACACCTTCAGCAACAGAAACACCATCACCACCTTCAGCAACAGAAACACCATCACCACCTTCAGCAACAGAAACACCATCCCCACCATCAGCAAAATAACCACCATCACCACCTTCAGCAACATAAACACCATCACCACCATCAGCAACATAACCACCATCACAATCATCAGCAACATAACCACCATCACCAACATCAGCAAGAGAAACACCATCACCACCTACAGCAACAGAAACACCATCACCACCTTCAGCAACATAACCACCATCACCACCTACAGCAACATAACCACCATCACCACCTTCAGCAACATAAACACCATCACCACCTTCAGCAACATAAACACCATCACCACCTACAGCAACAGGAACACCATCACCACCATCAGCAACACATACACCATCACCACCTTCAGCAACATAAACACCATCACTGCATTCAGCAACAGAAAGACCATCACCACCATCAGCAACAGAAACACCATCACCACATTCAGCAACAGAAACACCATCACCACCTACAGCAACAGAAACACCATCACCACCTACAGCAACATAATCACCGTCACCACCAGCAGCAACAGAAACACCATCACCACATTCAGCAACAGAAACACCATCACCACCTTCAGCAACATAAACACCATCACCACCTTCAGCAACAGAAAACCATCACCACCTACAGCAACATAACCACCATCACCACCTTCAGCAACATAAACACCATCACCACCATCAGCAACAGAAACACCACCACCACCATCACTAACACATACACCATCACCACCTTCAGCAACAGAATCACCATCACCATCATCAGCAACATAAGAACAATCACCACCATCAGCAACATAACCACCATCACCACCTTCAGCAACATAAACACCATTACCACCTTCAGCAACAGAAACACCATCACCACCATCAGCAACATAAGCACCATAACCACCATCAGCAACATAACCACCATCACCACCTTCAGCAACATAAACACCATCACCACCTTCAGCAACATAAACACCATCACCACCTTCAGCAACAGAAACACCATCACCACCTTCAGCAACAGAAACACCATCACCACCATCAGCCACATAAACACCATCACCACCTACAGCAACATAACCACCATCACCACCTTCAGCAACATAAACACAATCACCACCTTCAGCAACATAAACACCATCACCACCTTCAGCAACACAAACACCATCACCACATTCAGCAACAGAAAGACCAACACCACCATCAGCAACAGAAACACCATCACCACATTCAGCAACAGAAACACCATCACCACCTTCAGCAACATAAACACCATCACCACCTTCAGCAACAGAAACACCATAACCACCATCAGCAACATACCCACCATCACCACCTTCAGCAACATAAACACCAACACCACCTTCAGCAACAGAAACACCATCACCACCTTCAGCAACAGAAACACCATCACAACCATCAGCAACATAAACACCATCACCACCTACAGCAACATAACCACCATCACCACCTTCAGCAACATAAACACCATCACCGCCTTCAGCAACATAAACACCATCACCACCTTCAGCAACACAAACACCATCACCACCTTCAGCAACAGACAGACCATCACCAACATCAGCAACAGAAACACCATCACCACCTTCAGCAACAGAAACACCATCACCACCTACAGCAACATAACCACCATCACCACCTTCAGCAACATAAGCACCATCACCACCATCAGCAACATAACCACCATCACCACCTTCAGCAACAAATACGCCATCACCATCATCAGCAACAGAAACACCATCACCACCTTCAGCAACACATACACCATCACCAACACCAGCAACAGAAACACCATCACCACCTTCAGCAACAGAAACACCATCACCACCTTCAGCAACAGAAACACCATCACCATCATCAGCAACTGAAACACCATCACCACCTACAGCAACATAACCACCATCACCACCACCAGCAACATAAACACCATCACCAACTTCAGCAACAGAAACACCATCACCACCTTCAGCAACAGAAACACCATCACCATCATCAGCAACAGAAACACCATCACCACCTTCAGCAACAGAAACACCATCACCACCTTTAGCAACAGAAACACCATCACCACCATCAGCAACATAAACACCATCACCACCTTCAGCAACAGAAACACCATCACCAACTTCAGCAACATAAACACCATCACCACCTTCAGCAACAGAAACACCATCACCACCATCAGCAACAGAAACACCATCATCACCATCAGCAACATAAACACCATCACCACCTTCAGCAACAGAAACTCCATCACCACCATCAGCAACAGAAACACCATCACCACCTTCAGCAACATAACGACCCTCACCACCTTCAGCAACAGAAACACCATCACCACCATTAGCAACATAACCACCATCACCACCTTCAGCAACAGAAACACCATCACCACCATCAGCAACAGAAACACCATCACCACCATCAGCAACAGAAACACCATCACCACTTTCAGCAACAGAAACACCATCACCACCATCAGCAACATAAACACCATCACCACCATCAGCAACATAACCACCATCACCACCTTCAGCAACAGAAACACCATCACCACCTTCAGCAACAGAAACACCATCACCACCTTCAGCAACAGAAACACCATCACCACCTTCAGCAACATAACCACCATCACCACCATCAGCAACATAAACACCATCACCATCTTCAGCAATATAAACACCATCACCACCTTCAGCAACACAAACACCATCACCACATTCAGCAACAGACAGACCATCACCACCATCAGCAACAGAAACACCATCACCACATTCAGCAACAGTAACACCATCACCACCAGCAGCAACATAACCACCATCACCACCTACAGCAACATAACCGCCATCACCACCTTCAGCAACATAAACACCATCACCACCTTCAGCAACATAACCACCATCACCACCTTCAGCAACTTAATGACCATCACCACCTACAGCAACATAACCACAATCACCAACTTCAGCAACAGAAACACCATCACCACCTTCAGCAACATAACCACCATCACCACCTTCCGCAACAGAAACACCATCACCACGTTCAGCAACAGAAACACCATCACCACCATCAGCACCATAACCACCATCACCACCAGCAGCAACATAACCACCATCACCACCTTCAGCAACATAACCACCATCACCACCTTCAGCAACATAACCACCATCACCACCTTCAGCAACAGAAACACCATCACCACCTTCAGCAACAGAAACACCATCACTACCTTCAGCAGTAGAAACACCATCACCACCTTCAGCAACAGAAACACCATCACCACCTTCAGCAACATAAACACCATCACAACCATCAGCAACATAAACACCATCACCACCTACAGCAACATAAACGCCATCACCATCATCAGCAACAGAAACACCATCACCACCTTCAGCAACACATACACCATCACCAACACCAGCAACAGAAACACCATCACCACCTTCAGCAACAGAAACACCATCACCACCTTCAGCAACAGAAACACCATCACCAACATCAGCAACAGAAACACCATCACCACCTACAGCAACATAACCACCATCACCACCACCAGCAACATAAACACCATCACCACCTTCAGCAACAGAAACACCATCACCACCTTCAGCAACAGAAACACCATCACCATCATCGGGCAACAGAAACACCATCACCACCTTCAGCAACAGAAACACCATCACCACCATCAGCAACAGAAACACCATCACCACCATCAGCAACAGAAACACCATCACCACCTTCAGCAACAGAAACACCATCACCACCTTCAGCAACATAAACACCATCACCGCCTACAGCAACAGAAACACCATCACCACCTTCAGCAACATAACCACCATCACCACTTTCAGCAACAGAAACACCATCACCACCATCAGCAACATAAACACCACCACCACCATCAGCAACATAACCACCATCACCACCTTCAGCAACAGAAACACCATCACCACCTTCAGCAAAAGAAACACCATCACCACCTTCAGCAACAGAAACACCATCACCATCATCAGCAACATAAACACCATCACCATCTTCAGCAACATAAACACCATCACCACCTTCAGCAACACAAACACTATCACCACATTCAGCAACAGACAAACCATCACCACCATCAGCAACAGAAACACCATCACCACGTTCAGCAACAGAAACACCATCACCACCAGCAGCAACATAACCACCATCACCACCTACACCAACATAACCGCCATCACCACCTTCAGCAACATAAACACCATCACCACCTTCAGCAACATAACCACCATCACCACCTTCAGCAACTTAATCACCATCACCACCATCACCAACTTCAGCAACAGACAACACCATCACCACCTTCAGCAACATAACCACCATCACCACCTTCAGCAACAGAAACACCATCACCACCTTCAGCAACAGAAACACCATCACCACCATCAGCAACATAACCACCATCACCACCAGCAGCAACATAACCACCATCACCACCTTCAGCAACATAACCACCATCACCACCATCAGCAACATAACCACCATCACCACCTTCAGCAACAGAAACATCATCACCACCATCAGCAACCGAAACAGCATCACCACCATCAGCAACAGAAACACCATCACCACCATCAGCAACATAAACACCATCACCACCTTCAGCAACAGAAACACCATCACCACCATCAGCAACATAAACACCATCACCACCTTCAGCAACAGAAACACCATCACCACCATCAGCAACAGAAACACCATCACCACCATCAGCAACATAAACACCATCACCACCTTCAGCAACAGAAACTCCATCACCACCATCAGCAACAGAAACACCATCACCACCTTCAGCAACATAACGACCCTCACCACCTTCAGCAACAGAAACACCATCACCACCATCAGCAACATAACCACCATCACCACCTTCAGCAACAGAAACACCATCACCACCATCAGCAACAGAAACACCATCACCTCCATCAGCAACAGAAACACCATCACCACCTTCAGCAACAGAAACACCATCACCACCTTCAGCAACAGAAACACCATCACCACCTTCAGCAACATAAACACCATCACCGCCTATAGCAACAGAAACACCATCACCACCTTCAGCAACATAAACACCATCACCACCATCACCACCATCAGCAACAGAAACACCATCAACACCTTCGGCAACACAAACACCATCACCACCTTCAGCAACATAACCACCATCACCACCTTCATCAACAGCCACACCATCACCACCATCAGCAACACATACACCATCACCACCATCAGCAACAGACACACCATCACCACCATCAGTAACATAAACACCATCACCACCTTCAACAACACATACACCATCACCACCTTCAGCAACATAACCACCTCAACACCTTCAGCAACAGAAACACCATCACCACCATCACCAACAGAAACACCATCACCACCTTCAGCAACAGAAACACCATCACCACCTTCAGCAACAGAAACACCTTCACCATCATCAGCAACAGAAACACCATCACCACCGCCAGCCACAGAAACACCATCACTACCTTCAGCAACATTAACACCATCACCACCATCAGCAACAGAAACACCATCACCACCATCAGCAACAGAAACACCATCACCATCATCAGCAACAGAAACACCATCACCACCTTCAGCAACACATACACCATCACCACCATCAGCAAAAGAAACACCATCACCATCTTCAGCAACATTAACACCATCACCACCATCAGCAACTGAAACACCATCACCACCATCAGCAACATAAACACCATCACCACCATCAGCAACAGAATCACCATCACCACCTTCAGCAACAGAAACACCATCACCACCATCAGCAACAGAAACACCATCATCACCATCAGCAACATAAACACCATCACCACCTTCAGCAACAGAAACTCCATCACCACCATCAGCAACAGAAACACCATCACCACCTTCAGCAACATAACGACCCTCACCACCTTCAGCAACAGAAACACCATCACCACCATTAGCAACATAACCACCATCACCACCATCAGCAACAGAAACACCATCACCACCTACAGCAACAGAAACACCATCACCACCATCAGCAACAGAAACACCATCACCACCTTCAGCAACAGAAACACCATCACCACCTTCAGCAACAGAAACACCATCACCACCTTCAGCAACATTAACACCATCACCGCCTACAGCAACAGAAACACCATCACCAACTTCAGCAACATAACCACCATCACCACTTTCAGCAACAGAAACACCATCACCACCATCAGCAACATAAACACCATCACCACCATCAGCAACATAACCATCATCACCACCTTCAGCAACAGAAACACCATCACCACATTCAGCAACAGAAACACCATCACCACCTTCAGCAACAGAAACACCATCACCACCATCAGCAACATAAACACCATCACCATCTTCAGCAACATAAACACCATCACCACCTTCAGCAACACAAACACCATCACCACATTCAGCAACAGACAAACCATCACCACATCCAGCAACAGAAACACCATCACCACCAGCAGCAACATAACCACCATCACCACCTACAGCAACATAACCGCCATCACCACCTCCAGCAACATAAACACCATCACCACCTTCAGCAACATAAACACCATCACCGCCTACAGCAACAGAAACACCATCACCACCTTCAGCAACATAACCACCATCACCACCTTCAGCAACAGAAACACCATCACCACCATCAGCAACATAAACACCATCACCACCATCAGCAACATAACCACCATCACCACCATCAGCAACAGAAACACCATCAACACCTTCGGCAACACAAACACCATCACCACCTACAGCAACATAACCACCATCACCACCTTCATCAACAGTCACACCATCACCACCATCAGCAACACATACACCATCACCACCATCATCAACAGACACACCATCACCACCATCAGCAACATAAACACCATCACCACCTTCAACAACACATACACCATCACCACCTTCAGCAACATAACCACTTCAATACATTCAGCAACAGAAACACCATCACCACCATCACCAACAGAAACACCATCACCACCTTCAGCAACAGAAAGACCATCACCACCTTCAGCAACATTAACACCATCACCGCCTACAGTAACAGAAACACCATCACCAACTTCAGCAACATAACCACCATCACCACTTTCAGCAACAGAAACACCATCACCACCATCAGCAACATAAACACCATCACCACCATCAGCAACATAACCATCATCACCACCTTCAGCAACAGAAACACCATCACCACATTCAGCAACAGAAACACCATCACCACCTTCAGCAACAGAAACACCATCACCACCATCAGCAACATAAACACCATCACCACCTTCAGCAACACAAACACCATCACCACATTCAGCAACAGACAGACCATCACCACCATCAGCAACAGAAACACCATCACCACATTCAGCAACAGAAACACCATCACCACCAGCAGCAACATAACCACCATCACCACCTACAGCAACATAACCGCCATCACCACCTTCAGCAACATAAACACCATCACCACCTTCAGCAACATAAACACCATCACCGCCTACAGCAACAGAAACACCATCACCACCTTCAGCAACGTAACCACCATCACCACCTTCAGCAACAGAAACACCATCACCACCATCAGCAACATAAACACCATCACCACCATCAGCAACATAACCACCATCACCACCATCAGCAACAGAAACACCATCAACACCTTCGGCAACACAAACACCATCACCACCTACAGCAACATAACCACCATCACCACCTTCATCAACAGTCACACCATCACCACCATCAGCAACACATACACCATCACCACCATCAGCAACATACACACCATCACCACCATCAGCAACATAAACACCATCACCACCTTCAACAACACATACACCATCACCACCTTCAGCAACATAACCACCTCAATACCTTCAGCAACAGAAACACCATCACCTCCATCACCAACAGAAACACCATCACCACCTTCAACAACAGAAACACCATCACCACCTTCAGCAACAGAAACACCTTCACCATCATCAGCAACAGAAACACCATCACCACCTTCAGCAACAGAAACACCATCACCACCTTCAGCAACAGAAACACCATCAACACCGCCAGCCACAGAAACACTATCACCACCTTCAGCAACATAAACACAATCACCACCTTCAGCAACATTAACACCATCACCACCATCACCACCATCAGCAACAGAATCACCATCACCATCATCAGCAACAGAAACACCATCACCACCTTCAGCAACACATACACCATCACCACCATCAGCAACATTAACACCATCACCACCATCAGCAACTGAAACACCATCACCACCATCAGCAACATAAACACCATCACCACCATCAGCAAGAGAATCACCATCACCACCTTCAGCAACAGAAACACCATCACCACCATCAGCAACAGAAACACCATCATCACCATCAGCAACATAAACACCATCACCACCTTCAGCAACAGAAACTCCATCACCACCATCAGCAACAGAAACACCATCACCACCTTCAGCAACATAACGACCCTCACCACCTTCAGCAACAGAAACACCATCACCACCATTAGCAACATAACCACCATCACCACCTTCAGCAACAGAAACACCATCACCACCATCAGCAACAGAAACACCATCACCACCATCAGCAACAGAAACACCATCACCACCTTCAGCAACAGAAACACCATCACCACCTTCAGCAACAGAAACACCATCACCACCTTCAGCAACATAAACACCATCACCGCCTACAGCAACAGAAACACCATCACCACCTTCAGCAACATAACCACCATCACCACTTTCAGCAACAGAAACACCATCACCACCATCAGCAACAGAAACACCATCACCACCTTCAGCAACAGAAACACCATCACCACCTTCAGCAACAGAAACACCATCACCACCATCAGCAACATAAACACCATCACCATCTTCAGCAACATAAACACCATCACCACCTTCAGCAACACAAACACCATCACCACATTCAGCAACAGACAGACCATCACCACCATCAGCAACAGAAACACCATCACCACATTCAGCAACATAAACACCATCACCACCATCAGCAACAGAAACACCATCACCACATTCAGCAACAGAAACACCATCACCACCAGCAGCAACATAACCACCATCACCACCTACAGCAACATAACCGCCATCACCACCTTCAGCAACATAAACACCATCACCACCTTCAGCAACATAACCACCATCACCACCTTCAGCAACTTAATCACCATCACCACCTACAGCAACATAAACACCATCACCATCTTCAGCAACATAAACACCATCACCACCTTCAGCAACACAAACACCATCACCACATTCAGCAACAGACACACCATCACCACCATCAGCAACAGAAACACCATCACCACATCCAGCAACAGAAACACCATCACCACCAGCAGCAACATAACCACCATCACCACCTACAGCAACATAACCGCCATCACCACCTTCAGCAACATAAACACCATCACCACCTTCAGCAACATAAACACCATCACCGTCTACAGCAACAGAAACACCATCACCACCTTCAGCAACATAACCACCATCACCACCTTCAGCAACAGAAACACCATCACCACCATCAGCAACATAAACACCATCACCACCATCAGCAACATAACCACCATCACCACCATCAGCAACAGAAACACCATCAACACCTTCGGCAACACAAACACCATCACCACCTACAGCAACATAACCACCATCACCACCTTCATCAACAGTCACACCATCACCACCATCAGCAACACATACACCATCACCACCATCAGCAACAGACACACCATCACCACCATCAGCAACATAAACACCATCACCACCTTCAACAACACATACACCATCACCACCTTCAGCAACATAACCACTTCAATACATTCAGCAACAGAAACACCATCACCACCATCACCAACAGAAACACCATCACCACCTTCAGCAACAGAAACACCATCACCACCTTCAGCAACATTAACACCATCACCGCCTACAGTAACATAAACACCATCACCAACTTCAGCAACATAACCACCATCACCACTTTCAGCAACAGAAACACCATCACCACCATCAGCAACATAAACACCATCACCACCATCAGCAACATAACCATCATCACCACCTTCAGCAACAGAAACACCATCACCACATTCAGCAACAGAAACACCATCACCACCTTCAGCAACAGAAACACCATCACCACCATCAGCAACATAAACACCATCACCACCTTCAGCAACACAAACACCATCACCACATTCAGCAACAGACAGACCATCACCACCATCAGCAACAGAAACACCATCACCACATTCAGCAACAGAAACACCATCACCACCAGCAGCAACATAACCACCATCACCACCTACAGCAACATAACCGCCATCACCACCTTCAGCAACATAAACACCATCACCACCTTCAGCAACATAAACACCATCACCGCCTACAGCAACAAAAACACCATCACCACCTTCAGCAACATAACCACCATCACCACCTTCAGCAACAGAAACACCATCACCACCATCAGCAACATAAACACCATCACCACCATCAGCAACATAACCACCATCACCACCATCAGCAACAGAAACACCATCAACACCTTCGGCAACACAAACACCATCACCACCTACAGCAACATAACCACCATCACCACCTTCATCAACAGTCACACCATCACCACCATCAGCAACACATACACCATCACCACCATCAGCAACATACACACCATCACCACCTTCAGCAACATAACCACCTCAATACCTTCAGCAACAGAAACACCATCACCACCATCACCAACAGAAACACCATCACCACCTTCAGCAACAGAAACACCATCACCACCTTCAGCAACAGAAACACCTTCACCATCATCAGCAACAGAAACACCATCACCACCTTCAGCAACAGAAACACCATCACCACCTTCAGCAACATAAACACAATCACCACCTTCAGCAACATTAACACCATCACCACCATCACCACCATCAGCAACAGAATCACCATCACCATCATCAGCAACAGAAACACCATCACCACCTTCAGCAACACATACACCATCACCACCATCAGCAACATTAACACCATCACCACCATCAGCAACTGAAACACCATCACCACCATCAGCAACATAAACACCATCACCACCATCAGCAACAGAATCACCATCACCACCTTCAGCAACAGAAACACCATCACCACCATCAGCAACAGAAACACCATCATCACCATCAGCAACATAAACACCATCACCACCTTCAGCAACAGAAACTCCATCACCACCATCAGCAACAGAAACACCATCACCACCTTCAGCAACAGAAACACCATCACCACCTTCAGCAACATAAACACCATCACCGCCTACAGCAACAGAAACACCATCACCACCTTCAGCAACATAACCACCATCACCACTTTCAGCAACAGAAACACCATCACCACCATCAGCAACAGAAACACCATCACCACCTTCAGCAACAGAAACACCATCACCACCTTCAGCAACAGAAACACCATCACCACCATCAGCAACATAAACACCATCACCATCTTCAGCAACATAAACACCATCACCACCTTCAGCAACACAAACACCATCACCACATTCAGCAACAGACAGACCATCACCACCATCAGCAACAGAAACACCATCACCACATTCAGCAACATAAACGCCATCACCACCATCAGCAACAGAAACACCATCACCACATTCAGCAACAGAAACACCATCACCACCAGCAGCAACATAACCACCATCACCACCTACAGCAACATAACCGCCATCACCACCTTCAGCAACATAAACACCATCACCACCTTCAGCAACATAACCACCATCACCACCTTCAGCAACTTAATCACCATCACCACCTACAGCAACATAAACACCATCACCAACTTCAGCAACAGAAACACCATCACCACCTTCAGCAACATAACCACCATCACCACCTTCAGCAACAGAAACACCATCACCACCTTCAGCAACAGAAACACCATCACCACCAGCAGCAACATAACCACCATCACCACCTTCAGCAACATAACCACCATCACCACCATCAGCAACATAACCACCATCACCACCTTCAGCAACAGAAACACCATCACCACCTTCAGCAACAGAAACACCATCACCACCTTCAGCAACAGAAACACCATCACCACCTTCAGCAACAGAAACACCATCACCACCTTCAGCAACAGAAACACCATCACAACCATCAGCAACATAAACACCATCACCACCTACAGCAACATAACCACCATCACCACCTTCAGCAACATAAACACCATCACCACCTTCAGCAACATAAACACTATCACCACATTCAGCAACAGACAGACCATCACCACCATCAGCAACAGAAACACCATCACCACATTCAGCAACAGAAACACCATCACCACCTACAGCAACATAACCACCATCACCACCTTCAGCAACATAAGCACCATCACCACCATCAGCAACATGACCACCATCACCACCTTCAGCAACATAAACGCCATCACCATCATCAGCAACAGAAACACCATCACCACCTTCAGCAACACATACACCATCACCAACACCAGCAACAGAAACACCATCACCACCTTCAGCAACAGAAACACCATCACCACCTTCAGCAACAGAAACACCATCACCATCATCAGCAACAGAAACACCATCACCACCTACAGCAACATAACCACCATCACCACCACCAGCAACATAAACACCATCACCACCTTCAGCAACAGAAACACCATCACCACCTTCAGCAACAGAAACACCATCACCATCATCAGCAACAGAAACACCATCACCACCTTCAGCAACAGAAGCACCATCACCACCATCAGCAACAGAAACACCATCACCACCTTCAGCAACATAACCACCATCACCACCTTCAGCAACAGAAACACCATCACCACCATCAGCAACATGACCACCATCACCACCTTCAGCAACATAACCACCATCACCACTTTCAGCAACATAAACACCATGACCACCTTCAGCAACATAACCACCATCACCACCATCAGCAACAGAAACACCATCACCACCTTCAGCAACATAACCACCATCACCACTTTCAGCAACAGAAACACCATCACCACCATCAGCAACAGAAACACCATCACCATCGTCAGCAACATAAACACCATCACCATCTTCAGCAACATAAACACCATCACCACCTTCAGCAACACAAACACTATCACCACATTCAGCAACAGACAAACCATCACCACCATCAGCAACAGAAACACCATCACCACATTCAGCAACAGAAACACCATCACCACCAGCAGCAACATAACCACCATCACCACCTACAGCATCATAACCGCCATCACCACCTTCAGCAACAGAAACACCATCACCACCATCAGCAACATAACCACCATCACCACCAGCAGCAACATAACCACCATCACCACCTTCAGCAACATAACCACCATCACCACCATCAGCAACATAACCACCATCACCACCTTCAGCAACAGAAACATCATCACCAACATCAGCAACAGAAACAACATCACCACCATCAGCAACGGAAACACCATCACCACCATCAGCAACATAAACACCATCACCACCTTCAGCAACAGAAACACCATCACCACCATCAGCAACATAAACACCATCACCACCTTCAGCAACAGAAACACCATCACCACCATCAGCAACAGAAACACCATCACCACCATCAGCAACATAAAAACCATCACCACCTTCAGCAACAGAAACTCCATCACCACCATCAGCAACAGAAACACCACAACCACCTCCAGCAACATAACGACCCTCACCACCTTCAGCAACAGAAACACCATCACCACCATCAGCAACATAACCACCATCACCAACTTCAGCAACAGAAACACCATCACCACCATCAGCAACAGAAACACCATCACCTCCATCAGCAACAGAAACACCATCACCACCTTCAGCAACAGAAACACCATCACCACCTTCAGCAACAGAAACATCATCACCACCTTCAGCAACATAACTACCATCACCACCTTCAGCAACAGAAACACCATCACCACCATCAGCAACATAAACACCATCACCACCATCAGCAACATAACCACCATCACCACCATCAGCAACAGAAACACCATCAGCACCTTCAGCAACACAAACACCATCACCACCTACAGCAACATAACCACCATCACCACCTTCATCAACAGTCACACCATCACCACCATCAGCAACACATACACCATCACCACCATCAGCAACAGACACACCATCACCACCATCAGCAACATAAACACCACCACCACCTTCAACAACACATACACCATCACCACCTTCAGCAACATAACCACCTCAACACCTTCAGCAACAGAAACACCATCACCACCTTCAGCAACAGAAACACCATCACCACCGCCAGCCACAGAAACACCATCACTACCTTCAGCAACATTAACACCACCACCACCTTCAACAACACATACACCATCACCACCTTCAGCAACATAACCACCTCAACACCTTCAGCAACAGAAACACCATCACCACCTTCAGCAACAGAAACACCATCACCACCGCCAGCAACAGAAACACAATCACCACCATCAGCAACAGAAACACCATCACCATCATCAGCAACAGAAACACCATCACCACCTTCAGCAACACATACACCATCACCACCATCAGCAACAGAAACACCATCACCACCTTCAGCAACATTAACACCATCACCACCATCAGCAACTGAAACACCAACACCACCATCAGCAACATAAACACCATCACCACCATCAGCAACATAATCACCATCACCACCTTCAGCAACATAAACACCATCACCACCATCAGCAACAGAAACACCATCACCAACATCAGCAACATAAACACCATCATCACCTTCAGCAACAGAATCACCATCACCACCATCAGCAACAGAAACACCATCACCACCATCAGCAACAGAATCACCATCACCACCTTCAGCAACATAAACACCATCACCACCATCAGCAACAGAAACACCATCACCAACATCAGCAACATAAACACCATCATCACCTTCAGCAACAGAATCACCATCACCACCATCAGCAACAGAAACACCATCACCATCGTCAGCAACAAAAACACCATCACCACCATCAGCAACAGAAATACCATCACCACCTTCAGCAACAGAAACACCATCACCACCACATCAACACAATCACCATCACCACGTTCAGCACACAACCACCATCACCACCTTCAGCAACAGAAACACCATCACCACATTCAGCAACAGAAAGTCAATCACCACCTTCAGCAACAGAAACACCTTCACCACCTTCAGCAACATAAACACCATCACCACCTTCAGCAACATAAACACCATCACCACATTCATCAACAGAAAGACCATCAGCACCATCAGCAACAGAATCACCATCACCACATTCAGCAACAGAAACACCATCACCACCTACAGCAACAGAAACACCATCACCACCTACAGCAACATAACCACCGTCACCACCATCAGCAACAGAAACGCCATCACCACATTCAGCAACAGAAACACCATCACCACCTTCAGCAACATAAACACCATCACCACCTTCAGCAACAGAAACACCATCACCACCATCAGCAACATACCCACCATCACCAACTTCAGCAACATAAACACCATCACCACCTTCAGCAACATAAACACCATCACCACCTTCAGCAACATAAACACCATCACCACCTTCAGCAACAGAAACAACATCACCACCTACAGCAACAGGAACACCATCACCACCTTCAGCAACAGAAACACCATCACCACCTACAGCAACATAACCACCATCACCACCTTCAGCAACATAAACACCATCACCACCATCAGCAACAGAAACACCATCACCACCATCAGTAACACATACACCATCACCACCTTCAGCAACAGAATCACCATCACCACCATCAGCAACATAAGCACAATCACCACCATCAGCAACATAACCACCATCACCACCATCAGCAACATAACCACCATCACCACAATCAGCAACATAACCACCATCACCACCTTCAGCAACATAAACACCATCACCACCTACAGCAACACAAACACCATCACCACATTCAGCAACAGAAAGACCAACACCATCATCAGCAACAGAAACGCCATCACCACATTCAGCAACAGAAACACCATCACCACCTTCAGCAACATAAACACCATCACCACCTTCAGCAACAGAAACACCATCACCACCATCAGCAACATACCCACCATCACCATCTTCAGCAACATAAACACCATCACCACCTTCAGCAACAGAAACACCATCACCACCTACAGCAACATAACCACCATCACCACCTTCAGCAACATAAGCACCATCACCACCATCAGCAACATAACCACCATCACCACCTTCAGCAACATAAACACCATCACCATCATCAGCAAGAGAAACACCATCACCACCTTCAGCAACATATACACCATCACAACCACCAGCAACAGAAACACCATCACCACCTTCAGCAACAGAAACACCATGACCACCTTCAGCAACAGAAACACCATCACCACCTTCAGCAACAGAAACACCATCACCACCTTCAGCAACAGAAACACCATCACCACCATCAGCAACATAAACACCATCACCATCATCAGCAAGAGAAACACCATCACCACCTTCAGCAACAGAAACACCATCACCACCATCAGCAACATAACCACCATCACCACCTTCAGCAACAGTAACACCATCACCATCATCAGCAAGAGAAACACAATCACCACCTTTAGCAACATATACACCATCACCACCACCAGCAACAGAAACACCATCACCACCTTCAGCAACAGAAACACCATCACCACCTTCAGCAACAGAAACACCATCACCACCTTCAGCAACAGAAACACCATCACCACCTTCAGCAACAGAAACACCATCACCACCATCAGCAACATAAACACCATCACCACCTACAGCAACATAACCACCATCACCACCTTCAGCAACATAAACACCATCACCACCTTCAGCAACATAAACACCATCACCACCTTCAGCAACTTAATCACCATCACCACCTACAGCAACATAAACACCATCACCAACTTCAGCAACAGAAACACCATCACCACCTTCAGCAACATAACCACCATCACCACCTTCAGCAACAGAAACACCATCACCACCTTCAGCAACAGAAACACCATCACCACCATCAGCAACATAACCACCATCACCACCAGCAGCAAAATAACCACCATCACCACCTTCAGCAACATAACCACCATCACCACCATCAGCAACATAACCACCATCACCACCTTCAGCAACAGAAACACCATCACCACCTTCAGCAACAGAAACACCATCACCACCTTCAGCAACAGAAACACCATCACCACCTTCAGCAACAGAAACACCATCACCACCTACAGCAACAGAAACACCATCACCACCTACAGCAACATAACCACCGTCACCACCATCAGCAACAGAAACACCATCACCACATTCAGCAACAGAAACACCATCACCACCTTCAGCAACATAAACACCATCACCACCTTCAGCAACAGAAACACCATCACCACCATCAGCAACATACCCACCATCACCACCTCCAGCAACATAAACACCATCACCACCTTCAGCAACATAAACGCCATCACCACCTTCAGCAACATAAACACCATCACCACCTTCAGCAACAGAAACAACATCACCACCTACAGCAACAGGAACACCATCACCACCTTCAGCAACAGAAACACCATCACCACCTACAGCAACATAACCACCATCACCACCTTCAGCAACATAAACACCATCACCACCATCAGCAACAGAAACACCATCACCACCATCAGTAACACATACACCATCACCACCTTCAGCAACAGAATCACCATCACCACCATCAGCAACATAAGCACAATCACCACCATCAGCAACATAACCACCATCACCACCATCAGCAACATAACCACCATCACCACCATCAGCAACATAACCACCATCACCACCTTCAGCAACATAAACACCATCACCACCTACAGCAACAGAAACACCATCACCACCATCAGCAACATAAACACCATCACCACCTACAGCAACATAACCACCATCACCACCTTCAGCAACATAAACACCATCACCACCTACAGCAACACAAACACCATCACCACATTCAGCAACAGAAAGACCAACACCATCATCAGCAACAGAAACGCCATCACCACATTCAGCAACAGAAACACCATCACCACCTTCAGCAACATAAACACCATCACCATCTTCAGCAACAGAAACACCATCACCACCATCAGCAACATACCCACCATCACCATCTTCAGCAACATAAACACCATCACCACCTTCAGCAACAGAAACACCATCACCACCTACAGCAACATAACCACCATCACCACCTTCAGCAACATAAGCACCATCACCACCATCAGCAACATAACCACCATCACCACCTTCAGCAACATAAACACCATCACCATCATCAGCAAGAGAAACACCATCACCACCTTCAGCAACATATACACCATCACCACCACCAGCAACAGAAACACCATCACCACCTTCAGCAACAGAAACCCCATGACCACCTTCAGCAACAGAAACACCATCACCACCTTCAGCAACAGAAACACCATCACCACCTTCAGCAACAGAAACACCATCACCACCATCAGCAACATAAACACCATCACCATCATCAGCAAGAGAAACACCATCACCACCTTCAGCAACAGAAACACCATCACCACCATCATCAACATAACCACCATCACCACCTTCAGCAACAGTAACACCATCACCATCATCAGCAAGAGAAACACAATCACCACCTTTAGCAACATATACACCATCACCACCACCAGCAACAGAAACACCATCACCACCTTCAGCAACAGTAACACCATCACCACCTTCAGCAACAGAAACACCATCACCACCTTCAGCAACAGAAACACCATCACCACCTTCAGCAACAGAAACACCATCACCACCATCAGCAACATAAACACCATCACCACCTACAGCAACATAACCACCATCACCACCTTCAGCAACATAAACACCATCACCACCTTCAGCAACATAAACACCATCACCACCTTCAGCAACTTAATCACCATCACCACCTACAGCAACATAAACACCATCACCAACTTCAGCAACAGAAACACCATCACCACCTTCAGCAACATAACCACCATCACCACCTTCAGCAACAGAAACACCATCACCACCTTCAGCAACAGAAACACCATCACCACCATCAGCAACATAACCACCATCACCACCAGCAGCAACATAACCACCATCACCACCTTCAGCAACATAACCACCATCACCACCATCAGCAACATAACCACCATCACCACCTTCAGCAACAGAAACACCATCACCACCTTCAGCAACAGAAACACCATCACCACCTTCAGCAACAGAAACACCATCACCACCTTCAGCAACAGAAACACCATCACCACCTTCAGCAACAGAAACACCATCACAACCATCAGCAACATAAACACCATCACCACCTACAGCAACATAACCACCATCACCACCTTCAGCAACATAAACACCATCACCACCTTCAGCAACATAAACACTATCACCACCTTCAGCAACACAAACACCATCACCACATTCAGCAACAGACAGACCATCACCACCATCAGCAACAGAAACACCATCACCACATTCAGCAACAGAAACACCATCACCACCTACAGCAACATAACCACCATCACCACCTTCAGCAACATAAGCACCATCACCACCATCAGCAACATGACCACCATCACCACCTTCAGCAACATAAACGCCATCACCATCATCAGCAACAGAAACACCATCACCACCTTCAGCAACACATACACCATCACCAACACCAGCAACAGAAACACCATCACCACCTTCAGCAACAGAAACACCATCACCACCTTCAGCAACAGAAACACCATCACCATCATCAGCAACAGAAACACCATCACCACCTACAGCAACATAACCACCATCACCACCACCAGCAACATAAACACCATCACCACCTTCAGCAACAGAAACACCATCACCACCTTCAGCAACAGAAACACCATCACCATCATCAGCAACAGAAACACCATCACCACCTTCAGCAACAGAAACACCATCACCACCATCAGCAACAGAAACACCATCACCACCTTCAGCAACATAACCACCATCACCACCTTCAGCAACAGAAACACCATCACCACCATCAGCAACATGACCACCATCACCACCTTCAGCAACATAACCACCATCACCACTTTCAGCAACAGAAACACCATCACCACCTTCAGCAACATAACCACCATCACCACCTTCAGCAACAGAAACACCATCACCACCATCAGCAACAGAAACACCATCACCACCTTCAGCAACATAACCACCATCACCACTTTCAGCAACAGAAACACCATCACCACCATCAGCAACAGAAACACCATCACCACCTTCAGCAACATAACCACCATCACCACTTTCAGCAACAGAAACACCATCACCACCATCAGCAACAGAAACACCATCACCATCGTCAGCAACATAAACACCATCACCATCTTCAGCAACATAAACACCATCACCACCTTCAGCAACACAAACACTATCACCACATTCAGCAACAGACAAACCATCACCACCATCAGCAACAGAAACACCATCACCACATTCAGCAACAGAAACACCATCACCACCAGCAGCAACATAACCACCATCACCACCTACAGCATCATAACCGCCATCACCACCTTCAGCAACAGAAACACCATCACCACCATCAGCAACATAACCACCATCACCACCAGCAGCAACATAACCACCATCACCACCTTCAGCAACATAACCACCATCACCACCATCAGCAACATAACCACCATCACCACCTTCAGCAACAGAAACACCATCACCAACATCAGCAACAGAAACAACATCACCACCATCAGCAACGGAAACACCATCACCACCATCAGCAACATAAACACCATCACCACCTTCAGCAACAGAAACACCATCACCACCATCAGCAACATAAACACCATCACCACCTTCAGCAACAGAAACACCATCACCACCATCAGCAACAGAAACACCATCACCACCATCAGCAACATAAAAACCATCACCACCTTCAGCAACAGAAACTCCATCACCACCATCAGCAACAGAAACACCATCACCACCTCCAGCAACATAACGACCCTCACCACCTTCAGCAACAGAAACACCATCACCACCATCAGCAACATAACCACCATCACCAACTTCAGCAACAGAAACACCATCACCACCATCAGCAACAGGAACACCATCACCTCCATCAGCAACAGAAACACCATCACCACCTTCAGCAACAGAAACACCATCACCACCTTCAGCAACAGAAACACCATCACCACCTTCAGCAACATAAACACCATCACCGCCTACAGCAACAGAAACACCATCACCACCTTCAGCAACATAACCACCATCACCACCTTCAGCAACAGAAACACCATCACCACCATCAGCAACATAAACACCATCACCACCATCAGCAACATAACCACCATCACCACCATCAGCAACAGAAACACCCGCAGCACCTTCAGCAACACAAACACCATCACCACCTACAGCAACATAACCACCATCACCACATTCATCAACAGTCACACCATCACCACCATCAGCAACACATACACCATCACCACCATCAGCAACAGACACACCATCACCACCATCAGCAACATAAACACCACCACCACCTTCAACAACACATACACCATCACCACCTTCAGCAACATAACCACCTCAACACCTTCAGCAACAGAAACACCATCACCACCTTCAGCAACAGAAACACCATCACCACCGCCAGCCACAGAAACACCATCACCACCTTCAGCAACATTAACACCATCACCACCATCAGCAACAGAAACACAATCACCACCATCAGCAACAGAAACACCATCACCATCATCAGCAACATAAACACCATCACCACCTTCAGCAACACATACACCATCACCACCATCAGCAACAGAAACACCATCACCACCTTCAGCAACATTAACACCATCACCACCATCAGCAACTGAAACACCATCACCACCATCAGCAACACAAACACCATCACCACCATCAGCAACAGAATCACCATCACCACCTTCAGCAACATAAACACCATCACCACCATCAGCAACAGAAACACCATCACCAACATCAGCAACATAAACACCATCATCACCTTCAGCAACAGAATCACCATCACCACCATCAGCAACAGAAACACCATCACCATCGTCAGCAACAAAAACACCATCACCACCATCAGCAACAGAAACACCATCACCACCTTCAGCAACAGAAACACCATCACCACCACATCAACACAATCACCATCACCACGTTCAGCACACAACCACCATCACCACCTTCAGCAACAGAAACACCATCACCACATTCAGCAACAGAAAGTCAATCACCACCTTCAGCAACAGAAACACCTTCACCACCTTCAGCAACATAAACACCATCACCACCTTCAGCAACATAAACACCATCACCACATTCATCAACAGAAAGACCATCAGCACCATCAGCAACAGAAACACCATCACCACATTCAGCAACAGAAACACCATCACCACCTACAGCAACAGAAACACCATCACCACCTACAGCAACATAACCACCGTCACCACCATCAGCAACAGAAACACCATCACCACATTCAGCAACAGAAACACCATCACCACCTTCAGCAACATAAACACCATCACCACCTTCAGCAACAGAAACACCATCACCACCATCAGCAACATACCCACCATCACCACCTTCAGCAACATAAACACCATCACCACCTTCAGCAACATAAACACCATCACCACCTTCAGCAACATAAACACCATCACCACCTTCAGCAACAGAAACAACATCACCACCTACAGCAACAGGAACACCATCACCACCTTCAGCAACAGAAACACCATCACCACCTACAGCAACATAACCACCATCACCACCTTCAGCAACAGAATCACCATCACCACCATCAGCAACATAAGCACAATCACCACCATCAGCAACATAACCACCATCACCACCATCAGCAACATAACCACCATCACCACCATCAGCAACATAACCACCATCACCACCTTCAGCAACATAAACACCATCACCACCTACAGCAACAGAAACACCATCACCACCATCAGCAACATAAACACCATCACCACCTACAGCAACATAACCACCATCACCACCTTCAGCAACATAAACACCATCACCACCTACAGCAACACAAACACCATCACCACATTCAGCAACAGAAAGACCAACACCATCATCAGCAACAGAAACGCCATCACCACATTCAGCAACAGAAACACCATCACCACCTTCAGCAACATAAACACCATCACCACCTTCAGCAACAGAAACACCATCACCACCATCAGCAACATACCCACCATCACCATCTTCAGCAACATAAACACCATCACCACCTTCAGCAACAGAAACACCATCACCACCTACAGCAGCATAACCACCATCACCACCTTCAGCAACATAAGCACCATCATCACCATCAGCAACATAACCACCATCACCACCTTCAGCAACATAAACACCATCACCATCATCAGCAAGAGAAACACCATCACCACCTTCAGCAACATATACACCATCACCACCACCAGCAACAGAAACACCATCACCACCTTCAGCAACAGAAACACCATGACCACCTTCAGCAACAGAAACACCATCACCACCTTCAGCAACAGAAACACCATCACCACCTTCAGCAACAGAAACACCATCACCACCATCAGCAACATAAACACCATCACCATCATCAGCAAGAGAAACACCATCACCACCTTCAGCAACAGAAACACCATCACCACCATCAGCAACATAACCACCATCACCACCTTCAGCAACAGTAACACCATCACCATCATCAGCAAGAGAAACACAATCACCACCTTTAGCAACATATACACCATCACCACCACCAGCAACAGAAACACCATCACCACCTTCAGCAACAGAAACACCATCACCACCTTCAGCAACAGAAACACCATCACCACCTTCAGCAACAGAAACACCATCACCACCTTCAGCAACAGAAACACCATCACCACCATCAGCAACATAAACACCATCACCACCTACAGCAACATAACCACCATCACCACCTTCAGCAACATAAACACCATCACCACCTTCAGCAACATAAACACCATCACCACCTTCAGCAACACAAACTCCATCACCACATTCAGCAACAGACAGACCATCACCACCATCAGCATCAGAAACACCATCACCACATTCAGCAACATAAACACCATCACCACCTACAGCAACATAACCACCATCACCACCTACAGCAACATAACCCCCATCACCACCTTCACCAACATAAGCACCATCACCACCATCAGCAACATAACCACCATCACCACCTTCAGCAACATAAACACCATCACCATCATCAGCAACAGAAACACCAGCACCACCTTCAGCAACACATACACCATCACCAACACCAGCAACAGAAACACCATCACCAACTTCAGCAACAGAAACACCATCACCACCTTCAGCAACAGAAACACCATCACCATCATCAGCAACAGAAACACCATCACCACCTACAGTAACATAACCACCATCACCACCACCAGCAACATAAACACCATCACCACCTTCAGCAACAGAAACACCATCACCACCTTCAGCAACAGAAACACCATCACCATCATCAGCAACAGAAACACTATCACCAACTTCAGCAACAGAAACGCCATCACCACCTTCAGCAACAGAAAAACCATCACCACCATCAGCAACATAACCACCATCACCACCAGCAGCAACATAACCACCATCACCACCTTCAGCAACATAACCACCATCACCACCATCAGCAACATAACCACCATCACCACCTTCAGCAACAGAAACACCATCACCACCATCAGCAACATAAACACCATCACCACCATCAGCAACAGAAACACCATCACCACCATCAGCAACATAAACACCATCACCACCTTCAGCAACAGAAACACCATCACCACCTTCAGCAACAGAAACACCATCACCACCACAGCAACACAAACACCATCACCACGTTCAGCACATAACCACCATCACCACCTTCAGCAACAGAAACACCATCACCACATTCAGCAACAGAAAGTCCATCACCACCTTCAGCAACAGAAACACCTTCACCACCTTCAGCAACATAAACACCATCACCACCTTCAGCAACATAAACACCATCAACACATTCATCAACAGAAAGACCATCACCACCATCAGCAACAGAAACACCATCACCACATTCAGCAACAGAAACACCATCACCACCTACAGCAACAGAAACACCATCACCACCTACAGCAACATAACCACCGTCACCACCATCAGCAACAGAAACACCATCACCAACATCAGCAACATAAACACCATCATCACCTTCAGCAACAGAATCACCATCACCACCATCAGCAACAGAAACACCATCACCATCGTCAGCAACAAAAACACCATCACCACCTTCAGCAACATTAACACCATCACCACCATCAGCAACTGAAACACCATCACCACCATCAGCAACATAAACACCATCACCACCATCAGCAACAGAATCACCATCACCACCTTCAGCAACATAAACACCATCACCACCATCAGCAACAGAAACACCATCACCAACATCAGCAACATAAACACCATCATCACCTTCAGCAACAGAATCACCATCACCACCATCAGCAACAGAAACACCATCACCATCGTCAGCAACAAAAACACCATCACCAGCATCAGCAACAGAAACACCATCACCACCTTCAGCAACAGAAACACCATCACCACCACATCAACACAATCACCATCACCACGTTCAGCACACAACCACCATCACCACCTTCAGCAACAGAAACACCATCACCACATTCAGCAACAGAAAGTCAATCACCACCTTCAGCAACAGAAACACCTTCACCACCTTCAGCAACATAAACACCATCACCACCTTCAGCAACATAAACACCATCACCACATTCATCAACAGAAAGACCATCAGCACCATCAGCAACAGAAACACCATCACCACATTCAGCAACAGAAACACCATCACCACCTACAGCAACAGAAACACCATCACCACCTACAGCAACATAACCACCGTCACCACCAACAGCAACAGAAACACCATCACCACATTCAGCAACAGAAACACCATCACCACCTTCAGCAACATAAACACCATCACCACCTTCAGCAACAGAAACACCATCACCACCATCAGCAACATACCCACCATCACCACCTTCAGCAACATAAACACCATCACCACCTTCAGCAACATAAACACCATCACCACCTTCAGCAACATAAACACCATCACCACCTTCAGCAACAGAAACAACATCACCACCTACAGCAACAGGAACACCATCACCACCTTCAGCAACAGAAACACCATCACCACCTACAGCAACATAACCACCATCACCACCTTCAGCAACAGAATCACCATCACCACCATCAGCAACATAAGCACAATCACCACCATCAGCAACATAACCACCATCACCACCATCAGCAACATAACCACCATCACCACCATCAGCAACATAACCACCATCACCACCTTCAGCAACATAAACACCATCACCACCTACAGCAACAGAAACACCATCACCACCATCAGCAACATAAACACCATCACCACCATCAGCAACAGAATCACCATCACCACCATCAGCAACAGAAACACCATCACCATCGTCAGCAACAAAAACACCATCACCACCTTCAGCAACATTAACACCATCACCACCATCAGCAACTGAAACACCATCACCACCATCAGCAACATAAACACCATCACCACCATCAGCAACAGAATCACCATCACCACCTTCAGCAACATAAACACCATCACCACCATCAGCAACAGAAACACCATCACCAACATCAGCAACATAAACACCATCATCACCTTCAGCAACAGAATCACCATCACCACCATCAGCAACAGAAACACCATCACCATCGTCAGCAACAAAAACACCATCACCACCATCAGCAACAGAAACACCATCACCACCTTCAGCAACAGAAACACCATCACCACCACATCAACACAATCACCATCACCACGTTCAGCACACAACCACCATCACCACCTTCAGCAACAGAAACACCATCACCACATTCAGCAACAGAAAGTCAATCACCACCTTCAGCAACAGAAACACCTTCACCACCTTCAGCAACATAAACACCATCACCACCTTCAGCAACATAAACACCATCACCACATTCATCAACAGAAAGACCATCAGCACCATCAGCAACAGAAACACCATCACCACATTCAGCAACAGAAACACCATCACCACCTACAGCAACAGAAACACCATCACCACCTACAGCAACATAACCACCGTCACCACCATCAGCAACAGAAACACCATCACCACATTCAGCAACAGAAACACCATCACCACCTTCAGCAACATAAACACCATCACCACCTTCAGCAACAGAAACACCATCACCACCATCAGCAACATACCCACCATCACCACCTTCAGCAACATAAACACCATCACCACCTTCAGCAACATAAACACCATCACCACCTTCAGCAACATAAACACCATCACCACCTTCAGCAACAGAAACAACATCACCACCTACAGCAACAGGAACACCATCACCACCTTCAGCAACAGAAACACCATCACCACCTACAGCAACATAACCACCATCACCACCTTCAGCAACAGAATCACCATCACCACCATCAGCAACATAAGCACAATCACCACCATCAGCAACATAACCACCATCACCACCATCAGCAACATAACCACCATCACCACCATCAGCAACATAACCACCATCACCACCTTCAGCAACATAAACACCATCACCACCTACAGCAACAGAAACACCATCACCACCATCAGCAACATAAACACCATCACCACCTACAGCAACATAACCACCATCACCACCTTCAGCAACATAAACACCATCACCACCTACAGCAACACAAACACCATCACCACATTCAGCAACAGAAAGACCAACACCATCATCAGCAACAGAAACGCCATCACCACATTCAGCAACAGAAACACCATCACCACCTTCAGCAACATAAACACCATCACCACCTTCAGCAACAGAAACACCATCACCACCATCAGCAACATACCCACCATCACCATCTTCAGCAACATAAACACCATCACCACCTTCAGCAACAGAAACACCATCACCACCTACAGCAGCATAACCACCATCACCACCTTCAGCAACATAAGCACCATCATCACCATCAGCAACATAACCACCATCACCACCTTCAGCAACATAAACACCATCACCATCATCAGCAAGAGAAACACCATCACCACCTTCAGCAACATATACACCATCACCACCACCAGCAACAGAAACACCATCACCACCTTCAGCAACAGAAACACCATGACCACCTTCAGCAACAGAAACACCATCACCACCTTCAGCAACAGAAACACCATCACCACCTTCAGCAACAGAAACACCATCACCACCATCAGCAACATAAACACCATCACCATCATCAGCAAGAGAAACACCATCACCACCTTCAGCAACAGAAACACCATCACCACCATCAGCAACATAACCACCATCACCACCTTCAGCAACAGTAACACCATCACCATCATCAGCAAGAGAAACACAATCACCACCTTTAGCAACATATACACCATCACCACCACCAGCAACAGAAACACCATCACCACCTTCAGCAACAGAAACACCATCACCACCTTCAGCAACAGAAACACCATCACCACCTTCAGCAACAGAAACACCATCACCACCTTCAGCAACAGAAACACCATCACCACCATCAGCAACATAAACACCATCACCACCTACAGCAACATAACCACCATCACCACCTTCAGCAACATAAACACCATCACCACCTTCAGCAACATAAACACCATCACCACCTTCAACAACACAAACTCCATCACCACATTCAGCAACAGACAGACCATCACCACCATCAGCATCAGAAACACCATCACCACATTCAGCAACATAAACACCATCACCACCTACAGCAACATAACCACCATCACCACCTACAGCAACATAACCCCCATCACCACCTTCACCAACATAAGCACCATCACCACCATCAGCAACATAACCACCATCACCACCTTCAGCAACATAAACACCATCACCATCATCAGCAACAGAAACACCAGCACCACCTTCAGCAACACATACACCATCACCAACACCAGCAACAGAAACACCATCACCAACTTCAGCAACAGAAACACCATCACCACCTTCAGCAACAGAAACACCATCACCATCATCAGCAACAGAAACACCATCACCACCTACAGTAACATAACCACAATCACCACCACCAGCAACATAAACACCATCACCACCTTCAGCAACAGAAACACCATCACCACCTTCAGCAACAGAAACACCATCACCATCATCAGCAACAGAAACACCATCACCAACTTCAGCAACAGAAACGCCATCACCACCTTCAGCAACAGAAAAACCATCACCACCATCAGCAACATAACCACCATCACCACCAGCAGCAACATAACCACCATCACCACCTTCAGCAACATAACCACCATCACCACCATCAGCAACATAACCACCATCACCACCTTCAGCAACAGAAACACCATCACCACCATCAGCAACATAAACACCATCACCACCATCAGCAACAGAAACACCATCACCACCATCAGCAACATAAACACCATCACCACCTTCAGCAACAGAAACACCATCACCACCTTCAGCAACAGAAACACCATCACCACCACAGCAACACAAACACCATCACCACGTTCAGCACATAACCACCATCACCACCTTCAGCAACAGAAACACCATCACCACATTCAGCAACAGAAAGTCCATCACCACCTTCAGCAACAGAAACACCTTCACCACCTTCAGCAACATAAACACCATCACCACCTTCAGCAACATAAACACCATCAACACATTCATCAACAGAAAGACCATCACCACCATCAGCAACAGAAACACCATCACCACATTCAGCAACAGAAACACCATCACCACCTACAGCAACAGAAACACCATCACCACCTACAGCAACATAACCACCGTCACCACCATCAGCAACAGAAACACCATCACCACATTCAGCAACAGAAACACCATCACCACCTTCAGCAACATAAACACCATCACCACCTTCAGCAACAGAAACACCATCACCACCATCAGCAACATACCCACCATCACCACCTTCAGCAACATAAACACCATCACCACCTTCAGCAACATAAACACCATCACCACCTTCAGCAACAGAAACAACATCACCACCTACAGCAACAGGAACACCATCACCACCTTCAGCAACAGAAACACCATCACCACCTACAGCAACATAACCACCATCACCACCTTCAGCAACATAAACACCATCACCACCATCAGCAACAGAAACACCATCACCACCATCAGTAATACAGACACCATCACCACCATCAGCAACATAAACACCATCACCACCTTCAGCAACATAACCACCATCACCACCTTCAGCAACATAACCACCATCACCACCTTCAGCAACACATACACCATCACCACCATCAGCAACATAAACACTATCACCACCTTCAGCAACATAAACACCATCACCACCATCAGCAACATAACCACCATCACCACCATCAGCAACATAACCACCATCACCACCTTCAGCAACATAAACACCATCACCACCTTCAGCAACAGAAACACAATCACCACCTTCAGCAACAGAAACACCATCACCACCTTCAGCAACAGAAACACCATCACCACCTTCATTAACAGAAACACCATCACCACCTTCAGCAACAGAAACACCATCACCACCTTCATTAACAGAAATACCATCACCGCCTTCAGCAACAGAAACACCATCACCACCTTCAGCAACAGAAACACCATCACCACCTTCAGCAACAGAAACACCATCACCACCTTCAGCAACAGAAACACCATCACCACCTTCAGCAACAGAAACACCATCACCACCTTCAGCAGCAGAAACACCATCACCACCTTCAGCAACAGAAACACCATCACCACATTCAGCAACATAAACACCATCACCACCATCAGTAACAGAAACACCATCACCACCTTCAGCAACATAAACACCATCACCAACATCAGCAATAAAACACCATCACCACCATCAGCAACAGAAATAACATCACCACCTTCAGCAACATAAACACCATTACCACCTTCAGCAACAGAAACACCATCACCAACTTCAGCAACATAAACACCATCACCACCTTCAGCAACAGAAACACAATCACCTCCTTCAGCAACAGAAACAACATCACCACCTTCAGCAACATAAACACCATCACCAACTTCAGCAACAGAAACACCATCACCACCACCAGCAACACATACACCATCACCACATCAGCAACATTAACACAATCACCACCATCAGCAACAGAAACACCATCACCACCTTCAGCAACATAAACACCATCACCACCATCAGCAACATAAACACCATCACCACCATCAGCAACATAAACACCATCACCAACATCAGCAACATAAACACCATCACCAACATCAGCAACAGAAACACCATCACCACCTTCAGCAACAGAAACACCATCACCACCTCCAGCAACAGAAACACCACCACCACCTTCAGCAACAGAAACACCATCACCATCATCAGCAACAAAACACCATCACCACCATCAGCAACAGAAATACCATCACCACCTTCAACAACAGAAACACCATCACCACCTTCAGCAACAGAAACACCATCACCACCTTCTGCAACAGAAACACCATCACCATCATCAGCAACAGAAACACCATCACCACTATCAGCAACAGAAACACCATCACCGCCTTCAGCAACATAAACACCATCACCACCTTCAGCAACAGAAACACCATCACCATCTTCAGCAACAGAAACACCATCACCAACGCCAGCACCAGCACCAGCACCAGCACCAGCAACAGCAACATCAGCAACAACAACAACAACAACAACAACAACAACAACAACAACAACGGCAACAGCAACAACAACAACAACACAACAACAACGACGACGACGGTAACAACAGCAGCAACAGCAGCAATAACAAGCAATATTGACAACAACAAGAAAAACATCAACAACATTGAAAATGAAACACGTTCGAATACCTGAAGACTCAGCACGTTTTTGGCAGTAGAATTGGTAATAGTAAGTATTTATCTCTGCGATAAATAAGGACCAGCTTCACTTAACATTCTCCAATGCTAATTGCTCATTTGTTTATTTATATTTCATAATATTTTTCTAAGATCTTTTTATTATTTATTATGTTTTTTTTTTTATTATTTATTAATTCTAAAAACATAATTGCTTCTACTTTTAGCACAAGGCCATCAATTACTCAGTGCATTTCTCGTAATTTATGTTATCGACCTCGTAAGGATGAAATACAAAGTTAATCCCGCCGAGGTTAACTTTGCCTTTCATCCTTACAGGGGTCGATAAAATAAAGTACCAGTAATGCACTGGGTATGTGCTGGCCTTGTCCCAACAGTATTAACACTCATGTTTTCAGCATTAATAATCTTAACTATAATAAAGTAAGGAGTGCGGGACTGCATCCAGAATATAATTTTGTTATCCCGTTTGTAAAATAAGGTGGATTACTTTGAATAAATAATGAATGAATATTACATAATGTATTTGCTAAATGTCGTAGCTTTTGGTTAAATATGGTTTATTGCTTATTTAAAGATTCACTTTTTAAAAACTTTCAAATGTCAACACTTCCGGTTAGCGATCGCTTACATAAACATTCATATATTTCCGTCACTAACATTCTCCTAATGCTTTATATATAATATCGTCTTTTTTATATATAATATCGTCTTTTTTTATTGATCATGGATTACGTTACTGATGACATAAGTGTGTGTAATGTAGTCTCCGTTCAATTTCTGTGTGCATTGTCTATTACGATTTAATTTGATCATATCTACATGTATTTATACTTGCGTATAATATCAATATACATGCTTCACATGCCAGGGTGGTTTTCTGCTAGTATATATAATGAGGGTTGAGGGGGTAAATAAAGTCAATTCTGTCAGTCTTTGAAAGTATATGAGAGGTTTATAAATGACATAAACGAGAGTAAAAGAAAGGAAATTGCCAGTACACGGAAGTGAGGAGGAAGGGGAGAGGAGGATGGGCGCCAGGACGGGGTGAATTTTCGGCTGCTCCCCGCCGACAGATGTTCAAAGACATTTCCCCGGACAATAGACTGCGACACCCACTACAACAGCCCCTCAACATCTAGAGGCTCATCATTATCATCTTCATCTTCATGTTAACCATCACCAGTTTTGCCATCATCCTCATTTTAATCATCACTGTTGTCATCATTATAACCACCATCACAAACATTGTCAATATCGTCAACAGCATCATCATCTGTCTCGTGGTTGGATCTCGTAATTGTTGGCGATGAACTGTCATTCTATTTCTGAGTGTGAGTTTAGTTTGTCCTATATCATCTTCATTGCATCCTTTACATTTAATTGCATAAAGTAGATTTTGTTTGATGAGCAAGTGAAGTGATTGTTTACAGCAAAATGTTGTCCTGATTTAAATGTATACGTGTTGCCTTCAATGAGGTGAGTGCAGGTTCTAGTAAAAAGAAATTCAAACAAACTTACGCTAAAGCTGATATATTTATTCACGTGACTACATCAACCAACCAAACTACACTCTTATACGAAAAAACAACCTGCTATATTCACTGATCCAGATCAATTCTCCCATTCCATTTATCTTGACCATTATCTTTTGTTTGTCATAAAATTCTCTAAAAGGCTACAAAATATATTCCCAAATACGGGCGCGATTTTTAGTGAACTTGTTCACGTGGCAGCCATAATTTATTGTATAACCAATCAAATTACATTTATTAAAATAAAGCCTTCGTGAACACCTTTTTTTAAGTAAAAAGAAATTGAAACACTCATATATGAAAAAACAACCTGAGCCAAATGTTTGAAGAACGTTGTGACGCGAATTGGCGCGAAATTTATTATACTTATTCACCAACCAATCAAATTACTTCTCTAAAAACCTAGCGTTTCGAGCCACTTTTTCCATATAAAACAAGTGACATTCAAAGACCAACGAGATGTGAGAAAAACCACAGACCCTCCATCTCAACTCTACTTTTGAAAAGCACTGCGAAACCGGTAAAGGAACCAAATAAATATATATATTTTTAAATAAAATATATATATTTATTTGGATCCTTTACCGGTGTCGCAGTTTTTCTGCTTTTCAAATATATTTTAAAATAAAATACGACTCCAGTTGCATTTCTGATATCATTTTTTTTCTTTGAATATATATATATATATATATGTATATATATGTGTATATATATATATATATATATATATATATATATATATATATATATATATATATATATATATATATATATATATATATGTGTGTGTGTGTGTGTGTGTGTGTGAGTGTGTGTGTGTGCGTGTGTGTAATATATGATATATATAGGGGGTGAGAGTGTGTTTGTTCAACCTATTTAATAATGCTGACGTCAACATTCGATATAATGTCAGTAAGAATATATGAACTTAAAACTAATTAGATGCCCGAATTTAAATTAAATTAGCTTACATATCAGTAATGTACTGGGATATTTGCTGGCCTTGTGCCAAAAGTAGGAACAATTATTATAGACACAATGAATTACTTTTCACGCACATATAAAATTATGTTATTAAGTATGAAGTAAAATATGACATATTTACACATTGGTAGAAAGCGTCATCGAGTAATTACTCTGATATTCTTAATTAACAGATTATTTATTAAACTCACATTCAATTGTTATTTGTACCGATATTATTTCATCGTAAATTATTAATGTAATTTGATATTTCGTCTGCTAATTTGCCTACAACTAACTATTTTTTTTTATTCTTCCATAATTCAAAATTGAAACCCATATTATCTCGTACATTTCATCTTCATATACATAATTATATCATGGGTGTGATCTTTGTTAATTTATCGCCAACATCCACCGAATTCCATTCATTTGTTCAATATACATTGTTCATACTTTAAAGCAGGTTCTATGTTTTATACGTGTCATGGGTAAAGGTGTGGACTTTGTTAAATCCTGATTTCTTAGGGTGTTTATTGGCATCTTAAAGGAACATAAATGCTGTTAATCAAGAATCTCAGACACGCTTTACTCATATTACTAGAGAAAAAATTCACATGCACCAAAATACATGGGAATGTAATTATATATGTTATTATGAAGTATTGATTCAAATCTGTATGAAGTCATTAATCAGGAACTTGAAATTAATACATACTTGTGTCTAGACAATGTTATAATCTATTTACCATAGAGATGCATAATTGTCACATAATTTTGCTTTGTGAAAATATATTATTCACGTCGCATATGGATGAATTGCTTAGAAATTTGGCGAATGATGAATATCTTGATAAATGTTGTCCTTATTTCACCGAATATCACCCTATATATATATATATATATATATATATATATATATATATATATATATATATATATATATATATATATATATATACATATACATATATATATATATATATATATATATATATATATATATAGTAATAATAATAAAATTGAAGACTAAAATCCAGAGAGGGCTCGATAAGGAAAATATATATCAAATATATAAGAAGCGTAGAGCAAATATTTATTAAAATAACAGATTAAAGTTTAAGCAAAGAATCGGTGCTTTCACCCTTAACGGGATCTTCTGAAACTAACAAAGTCAATCTGTAAACGCAGAACTAGATATTTCAAAAAACGTTGCAACCGGAGGAAGACAGGAGGACGATACTTTCGTTCATGGTGACGTTCGCTGGCAAAGAACGGGAAAAAACGAATAATACGTAATTAATAGGAGCGGTGAAAAACAATTACGTGCAAGGACAGAACCACGTTTATGGTATAAAAGAGGTCGTAGACTAATGTTCTCTAAGTGGTGCATAGAGACGTTATCTGGCAATGAACGAAAAAACGAAGATAATAAGTCATATGTGGATCGTGGAGAACAATAGCGTGCAAAGACAAAACCACGTAAATGGTATAGCAGAAGTCGTAGACTAAAATTCTAACTAGGAGACCGAATGAATCTCCGCTACAGAGTTAAGAACAAAGTAAATAAATACAATACAGAAGTAATAGGAACAAATAAGTACATACACGCAAACAGATACGTACATACACAAGCATACGCAAAACCTTACCATAGGTATACAAAACCACGCACATATAAATATGTGCATGTGTGTATGCTTGTGTACAAATAAATAAATAATTATATAAACGTATATAAGTAAATAAATACGTATATAACAATCGCACACACATACCTACAAATAAATACATGAAGGTTCGGAGACGTAAGTCAACTAAAACAAGAAGTACACATATACACACACCCACCATACGTACGAACCTGCATACTCACGCAGACGCAAAACTCCCATATACACATAACCAAGCCCTAAATACCAGAATATGTAAAAGGTATACGCCAAAACAGTCAAATATACGTACGAGAAGGTATACATACCTTCACAAAACATACGGGTAATATATACTTACCTATGCAAAAAGTAAAGGAATAAACAAAACATATACTTAGCTCCCACATCAAGACGTAAATATCCACGTATAGATCGTGCTATCCGTTAGGGTAAAACGTAGGGCTGTAATACAGGAAAGTTTTGTGCAATTTATGTTTAGAAGCCGAAATTGCCTCAGATTTTTTGTTTAAGATGTGGTCTGTGGCGTAGAGTATTTCCAGGGCCTCAGCGGCGCAGAGGTCACATGGTCTTTTATTTCCGTTATACGATCTAGCCCTAGCTAGGATCTCCCAGTGTAAATTATATTGGGTGTGGTTGTCTTTTAGACTCCAGAAATAAGCTGAAAGTGACGTCATATTCCTTCTTAGAGGGTAACGAAAAGAATGGGTATGCATGTAAAGACGCTGCTTGAAACTATTGGCGGTTAACCCTATGTAGGCCCTACGGGACGTGGGTGTTACAACCTTACATTTGTAGACAATGTTACTAGAGAGGCATTTCCCGGATAGGGGACAATCAGCCCGATTCCTACAATTACAGTTAGTACTAACTACAGGGTTGCACGTGTTCCTACGGCTAGGTATTTTAGCTAAATTTGAAGCTGTGATGTTATGTGCAAGGTTAGGAGTCGTTGAGTAAGAAATTTTAATAGTGTTTCTATTAAAAATTTTACTATATTTATGTGTAGGGGGAAAATGCTTCGTAAGAAGGGAAAAAAAGATCTTAGCTAATCGTGTGGCCACCTCCATATTATATGGTGGGTTAAACCAACAAATGCGACGGGATCTATTTCTTCTAGGTCTATTCTCTTACTCTGTATATGCTACCTTATCGACAAATCCACTTCGAGCAAAAGCTTCATTGTAATAAGTGGAATGGTCGTTGAAAATGCGTTTATATATACGTTTATATAATTATTTATTTATTTGTACACAAGCATACACACATGCACATATTTATATGTGCGTGGTTTTGTATACCTATGGTAAGGTTTTGCGTATGCTTGTGTATGTACGTATCTGTTTGCGTGTATGTATTTATTTGTTCCTATTACTTCTGTATTGTATTTATTTACTTTGTTCTTAACTCTGTAGCGGAGATTCATTCGGTCTCCTAGTTAGAATTTTAGTCTACGACTTCTGCTATACCATTTACGTGGTTTTGTCTTTGCACGCTATTGTTCTCCACGCTCCACATATGACTTATTATCTTCGTTTTTTCGTTCATTGCCAGAGAACGTCTCTATGCACCACTTAGAGAACATTAGTCTACGATCTCTTTTATACCATAAACGTGGTTCTGTCCTTGCACGTAATTGTTTTTCACCGCTCCTATTAATGACGTATTATTCGTTTTTTCCCGTTCTTTGCAGCGAACGTCACCATGAACCAAAGTATCGTCTTCCTGTCTTCCTCCGGTTGCAACGTTTTTTGAAATATCTAGTTCTGCGTTTACAGATTGACTTTGTTAGTTTCAGAAGATCCCGTTAAGGGTGAAAGCAGCGATTCTTTCTTAAACTTTAATCTGTTATTTTAATATATATATATATATATATATATATATATATATATATATATATATATATATATATATATATATATATATATATATATATATATATATATATATATATATATATATATATACATATATATATATGTAGGAGGTGAGTTTTATTGTAGTACAATAAAGCAATGCAGATATCGGATAAGAAGCACTCTACAATTTGTAGGACTGGAGTATACATAATATATAAGATCAAAAGATGGTTAAAAGAGTTCCATGTATTTTATTATGCGCATTTCAAAAACAAATATCATCACGCAATAACATTTGGGTTTTCATCAGATAAAATAGGAAGACATGATATGAAGGTTAAAAACACTTGTGGATAGTGCAGTTTTAAATCAACATATGAAAAGTAGTTTTAGATTGATGTGTGATATTGGGGAAAACATTTTTTTCTTTTTTTGAGGGGGGGGGGGATGAAAAAGAGGAGGAGATGAGAGTAAAAAGTGGAGGGGGAGGAGTATAATGAGGAAGGATGAGATAGAAGGAGAGATGTGTGATAGAGAGAGAGATAGCTTTTATAACTGAGAAAAATATATTGTTTTACATAGAGAGGTTGAAAAACCGTTGGAAGATAATGTATAAATTAAAAGAATTTGAAAATTAACGAAGAGAAAAATAATGTAAACTTATGGTTTGTATATTGAAGGGTTTAATAATATGTGCGATGAAAAGAAATTGTTAATATGTATTAAGAATAATATTTAAGGGTTTAATAATATGTGCGATGGAAAGAAAATGTTAATATGTATTACGAATAATATTTAAGGGTTTAAATCTCTTTAACCAACATAACCTAAAAATTGAATTTGATAACAGCATCAAACTAGCTAATTTCTTGGATGTATCTCTTAATCTTGACACTGGCCTATATTACCCTTACCATAAAAACAATGAGAACCTAAATTATGTTAATTTTAAATCTAACCACCCTACTAATATTAAGAATGCTATAGTTAGTAATATTAGAAAAAGAATATCTAACCTATCTTCTAATAAAAACATCTTTGATGCTAACGCCAATTACTATAATAACACGCTTTCTAAAGCCGGCTATCCTGATAAAATCAAGTATAATAAAGCAACAAATTCTGGAAGATCTTACAGTAGAATAATTAATCATGATCATTCCAATAACTTTAATAAAATACCTAGATACAAAAACATAATCTGGTATAATGCTCCTTTCTCCATCTCTATTAATAATAATATTCCTAAATTATTCTTTAGTGCCTTAAATAAATGCTTCCCTCCCTCACATATCTATAGTAAAATATTTAACAAACACACTATAACATTTTCCTATTCGACATCCTCCAACATTTCCAACATTATCTCTAAACACAACAATAAAATACTAAATACTAAATCTCTTCCTTCCAACACTGAATATCATAATAATAGTAATAGTACTCCCGACGTCATTGTAAACTCTAGGCTAATTTCTGCAAACCCAAATACAACGTCAAACACAACTTCGCTAAATGTTCTTAATCCCATTCTAAATGAAGAATCTATTATTCCTATCGCAAATAACTTCTCCAATCCAATTCCTTCTATAGATAACACTAGGTCACTCGTTAATAATCTCTCTAATCGCAATTGCAATTGCCCTGCTGAAAATAAATGTCCTCTCAACAACCATTGTCTTGATAAAAACTTAATCTACGAATGTAAAGTTATAACTGACACCAATTACTTCACCTATTTTGGCTCCACTTCCACCTCCTTTAAAGCTCGTCTTTATAATCATCATTCGTCTTTTAAATACCAACTTAAAAGAACCAACACGGCTCTCTCAGAACTCATATGGTCCTTGAAAGACAAAAATATTAAATATAACATCTCTTGGAAAAACGTTTCTTCTGCTTCTACATACTTGAACAGTTCTCTATCCAAGACTTGCAATCTCTGTCTAAATGAAAAATTTACCATTTTATCTAATTTAGATTCTATAATAAATAGACGCACTGGCTTGTTTTCTCTCTGCTTGCATAAATTCCACAGAACATTCCATAAAGTGTACAGCTAATATCCTGAACTTTATCAATTCAGAATCCCTTTCTCAAAGGCACACACATATATATATATATACGTCTTTAAAAATATACCCATTTTTCTACCTTATTTCAAAGTTATTTATTATACATTATATAATACTTATTACTCATTCTATATCACT